>JAUBOD010000143.1:735864-784356 GCA_032353885.1 Nothura maculosa
TGATTTTTCCCCCTTTTCATTTTGGAGGTAATATATTATGCTAAATACCATTTAAGACCTTTCCATAATGATTTTGTTTTCTGAAGTTCTCAGAATACTAAAATATTTCAGTGATTTTTGCTGAGAAAGTGCTCCTAAAATCTTTTATATACAATACACATAATAGTAATATATATATAATAATTATAATATAACACTTTTGTGTAATTAATTTAGTTAGCCAGGTTTAAAGGAATAATCATAAACAGTGATTCTCAAAATGAAAATATATATATTTCTGACTGATTTTTCTCTCCTTGATACAGTCATTAACCTGCATCTAAGAAGAAACAGAAAATCATGTTCCTCTAGTGTCTATTTTACACATTGAACACACCATTAAAGCTTATTTCATTCTTTGCTTTTATAGAGGTGGGAAAATGCATACAAGATTCAAGTACTTTTACAACCTTGTAATTTAGTCTTAGTGTCAATTAGAGAAGAATAAGGTCTCTATATGGTTGTCTTCATGAAAGTCTTTTATTAGATCTTTTTCTAGTATAGAAGGAAAAACAGCAGAGATCTTTCACAAATGGAAAACCTATTTTCCATTCCCCTCCAAATCCAGTTCCCAATTTTCTTCCCTCACCTTTTGCTCTTCTCCTTTGTTATACAATTTCACTAATAAGATGCAAGGTTTTCGTACCTACTATGGTTCCCTATTGTGTGAGAGGAGAGAAAGCTGCAAGCTTGGGAAAAAGATCACCAGGAGGGCTATGTCTAGATATGCATGGGAAATGGTCTTGGTTATCTGCAGAAGTCCAGCTGTCATAATTTCAACATTTTGTGCTTATGCTGGAGGTACAAAAATTTTACTCAGAATTCCTTAATTGGCTAAAATTATATAACTCATCTTCTTTTCTATGCAGTGTCAGGTATAAATTTGAGATTGTTGTTTGATTCCTAAACAAGAATTGTATTTCTACAGCAAATATTCATTTAATACCATATTTGTCTCGTTTGTGAATTTAAATTGTTCTATTTATTTCCATATATTGCACAGAACTGACATCAAGTCATTTCTCTAAGTAAGTAAAGAGGTCATGCACTGCAAGGTCAGCTACTCTCCAAAACTGACCAAATCCTTTGGATAATAAAGGGTTGGATGGATTGGTAAGGTCTGACTGATTTAATAATAATCTTAGTTAATAATCTGGCTCACTGAAGAGTACAGACCAAAGAATATATCAAAAAAAAAAAAATCAAGTCCATATCGGGTGGCTGAGCAAGAGTATTTATACATAAGCTAGTTTTTTGTTCAAAAGCCATGTTCCTTGCACATGAAAGAAACACTATTTACTTGAGAGAGAAGACACTAATGACACATTCAAGTACTGTAACAATAAATCATACATATTTAGTACATACCACCATGCATCCTGATGTCCTAAATGATTCTTTCTGTCTTTTTCTCTTTAATAGAAAAAAATAGAGTAGAAAGCTAAAATATCAACTGCTTTCACTCTGGGTTATCATTAAATAATTGTCCATCAGTTAACTGCTTCTAACAACTGATTCTTGGGAGTTATATTTTACAGAAATGGATGTCAAAGCTGCAAAAAAAGCATGTGCCCAATACAGCAAACAGGATTAAACAAACAAACAAAAAACCAAAAACCTAGCAATGAAGTACTGTAAATACTGCTGATGTACTCCACATACAAACTACTTGAAGCTGCTCATTGCTCTAAATTTCAGATTTACCAAGAAGATACCAAAAGGCATTATTTTAAAATGAGAGAGTAGACTATTTCCTTAGGATGAATGCTTCAAAAATAGCTTTAAACACAGTTTCAAGGAATGTTTGTCTTTTACCTTCAGTTCCTCAACAGCCTTCTGCAGTTCTTCAGGTGTTTTATACTCAAAATCTCTTTCCAAATATTCTTCCTCAGCTTGTGTTATCCATTCATGCATCTCTGACAAGTCCTTTCTGAGGCTCATAGTCTTATCCAAACCACCTTTTAATGCAGCCTTTTTAGCATACGCCTTTCAAAATAAATAAATGAATAAATTAGTATGTGAAGCAAGAGCCTACTGCATAAATTTGAAGCTGTTTTAGCCCCAAAACAAAACAAAACAAACATTAACACTAGTATAATTAGATATTAATAACAAGCAATCATATATATATTAATACTAAGTAGTGGAGAAAAAATTACAGACATGTATACATATATATGTTTTTAGTGAGTTATTGCTCTGCATAATGAGTTTTCAAAGACTGCAGACAAGACTCGACATCATATGTGGAACTTGTTAGTAAACACAGCTTAGAAAAAAACATCCAAAAAGATGTAAAATGAATAATAACATAAACACCTGCAAGTACACCAAGTAATGAAGCCATAGGCTGTAAACATAGAAGACATTAATCATTTTGAGTGCAACTTGTCAGAGAATAAAACAGTCAATTTGCATAGGTTAATTCTGCTAATGAAGCTATGAGTTAAGGGCTCAGAAAAGAGTATAACCTAAAGAGAGATAGCTAAAAACGGAACTTTCTGTTGGAGAGAACTGCGCATCTTGAAGTGGAGAAAAAAAAAGCTTTAATTAAATCCTTGACCAATCCCTGTATATAGAACCATGAATCAGTCTATCAGAGTCTATTTACATAGAGGTTCGAAAGAGAAACAAGTACTTGTACAGATGCCATATTTCATATGCAATATGGATATCACTCTAATATCTTCTACTGTACTGTTACTTATGCAAATGTTACTTTCAGTATCATTAGAAGGAATTGCGTCTCAGTATCTCATCTTAGCTTTTGTCTAGTTTTGATTTGATTATCTCTCCTTGAGGATTGGATGTTAAATGCAAATGTAGCAAATATCATCATCATTGTAAAGCACAATAAGTGTTGTTCTGCACAACAAAAGAGTAATAATATGGAATTGATGTCCAACAAGTGCAAAAGCAGAATCACATGTCCCCTCAAAAGTACCTCTTCCTCAGTCTCAGTACCAGATGAGAGGATAATCTCCCATCACCTGGCAAGTCTAATTGATGGCACATCCAAGGCTCATAATCATATTAACTTCATAAATATTAACCCACATGGACTCTTCGAAATTCCTTCAAGAAACCCCTACAGACCAGACTGATTTTTATATTTACATTTTTTGGTGTGTTTTAATAGTTATTATTGAAGAAGCTGTGTTAGAAATGGTTACTAAGAAGCAATAATTTCAACAGTATGTTGGCTAGAACTATTACAGGAAGGTTAGTCAGAAGAAAACTGTAAAACACATAAACTTTACATTTCATGAAATTTGCAAGACTTTACTTGAAATTTCTATGAAAAAGTGCAAAGGCATCTGTAGCATTAATGCTACAAAATCTGTAATTAAAACCTTTGCATTTGCCAAAGGGGTAAGGCTACAGAATTCAGCCAAGAAAATGCCTTAGAGATTTCAAATATCTTTTTTTTTCTGTATTTATGTCTACCAGAAAAATGTAAGGAAGTTTATCTGCACATGTAAATTAATTTGTATGATACCAGCTTCATTTCTCTGTAAAATGGGTACTGCATATCATCTGAATTCTGACTTTTAGGTTTCTTCTCGTATTTCTAAATATCTGAAGACCTTACATTTCCCAGTATGTCTCCTTAGCACAAGTACAGCACTATTTTTGGCTATGGAGTATGGAGTTCAAATAATTTCTGTTGGAGTGGGGCACCTTTGTAAGACATCCTGTATTTCTTCAGAACATGGCACTTGTGAAGATCATGGAAGTCAGTTACATGGTATCAGTGGCAAGATCATTACATAATACTGTTAAAATTTATTACATATACCATAGTTCAGTTGTATTTCACAAAGGTGAACATACGTAAAAAGGTAAACACAAAGACATTTGACAAATTTATGGAATAAAAACCTATAAAGTGCTTTTAAATCCAAAATCATCAACTTGGCAGTATTTCTTTGTTTTGTTCACTTAAACATAATAAATAGTTTTTTTCTTCCTGTGTTTGGTTTTTCAATTCAAGTGAGATCAGTTATTTCATAGAAAAAAATGCCAAAGTTATCAGAAAAAAAATTGTTCTGCTATTTAAACAGAGATATGTAGCATATTGAAGGTGAAGAAATATGGTAATGAGCAGTAATAACCAAAGGAGATGAAAAATTGTTTTAAAAAATAAGATACTTAACGGTTCTAGAGTAAAACAATAATCATCATCTTGTTTTTCACTTTGGTTTTCTCTATATAAAATATTCCACAGTTTTTCCAAGGAAAAGTTTTACTTGATTTAGGGAAGCTGATCCTGATTGGTATGCCTTAAAGTATACATAAAGTTATTTTTAAAGATTGCTAGTTGTTCATTAGTAAAGAATAATAATTTTAGAAAACATTAGAACACGTAGAAAGAAAATGGTTATAGCATTATGCAAATATACAATTACGAAGTGTAAAAAATAATAAGCCTTATGCCAGCAAAATAGTAAAAGTAATTTTCAGCTTCCTTAAACTGAAAAATATATTTATCTAAGATTGGCTGTAATTAAAATGAAAAAAACTGTCCTTTCCAATTACTCCCCATTCCCACAAATTTGTGTGGCTATTGAAGAGCCACATGAGTACACATTACTGATACTCTACAGTATAATTCTACATTACTGAACTCTGAATTTTTTTGTTGTTTTAATGTCTTGTGACTTTTCATGATGTGTATGATGCTGTATATTTGGGTACTACTTCATATGTACAGGATAAGTACAGTAGGAGAAATTTGGCCTATGAGAAACCTGCTTATTCTTTTTAAAAAATGAGTCATAGCAAGAGACTTGATACCTGTTGGCAAATGTGTTCCCATTGAGCATTGACTTCCTTTAGTTCTGCCTCTATTCTGGAAGCAAATTTCGGCTCCGCTTCACTCTTCATTTTCTTCCCAGCCTCATTAACACTATTCAAACTTGGTTGGATTGTCTGAATATCATTTACTAAAGCCTAAAGAAATAGCAGAAGATTGGGAAAGTAGCATTCACATACAGTATTTCAGACACGCCATTCCTATAAAAATGTTTCTATGTGAGATTCTGTTATGTGCTTGGTCCAGATCTCTAGATGAGCATACCTAACAGACCTTATTATGAAGGTGAACGCAAGAAAGGGACCTGCAATGATAAGTAGTTCTGTAAGTTATTTGCAAAATTTATCTTATAAAGTTTAAAATAGTTTTACAGTATTGCATAATTGTATTTCTTGTATTTGTGAAAGAAAATCCCAGCAAAAGCAATTTGAAGCCATCCTACTTAGCTATCCTGGCATTATTCTTGGGCTTATAATTGACCCGATAGCTTCCTTAAAATGATTTGAATGGTGATATTTTCAGATAATTTCCAGCTATTAGAATTTGGATGTAAGAAACAGGTGGTTGAATAATACTTAAGCCTCCTCAGATAGTTCCATCTTGCTCTAAGATTTATGCCACCTTGCCACTTCTAATATTTCTCTTCTATAATTAATATTTGTTTTTATTTCAATAAGATTTAACATAAACACAGAGAAACTCTGAGGCACTCTGTGTCCTATAGAGCCAAGACATATGATTCATAATAACTACACCTCCTGCTATAACATTTACAGAACTTGCAAATCCCTTCAGACATATAGCTATGGACTGCTACAGGTTACAAGATTCACTGCACTTACACACTCTGTTGGGAAAGGCAGAATAATTTGTAAACCTTGTGATAGAAATATCAATACTTTATGATGCTTTAAAACTCTGCTGGGAGAAAATCCTGGAACTTGTAAGTTTAGTGAGACAAATGGGTATGATTCACCACACCTTGCAAGTTCTTTTGGTACAGTCAGAAGAGCTTGTAAATCACATGTAAATAATGGATATAGGAAAAGACCTTCTGGCCCAGATTACATAGCATATCTTAAATACACATGGGGTGTTTGTAAATTCAATAAACTAAAGAAATACATATCCTAAGTTTCCGGAGGCTACCAACTTATTATTTGCTCCAAGTACCCTCTTGCTTTTGTTTTCCTTCTGCTATAAATACATCGTGATAAAGGCATAGTATGGCTTATCCTTTTTCCAAACCTTCCAACTTTTACAGAACTTTCCTTTGGACCTAGGAAATGAAAAAGGCTCAAGTACATTGCAGAAGGAACGCCTTGTAATATAAATCTATTTTTAGGATCAGTGATCATTTGTGTGTCTGTCATATTTAACAACAACAAGCTGGCAATACTCACTGTACACTGTTCAAGTTGTTTTTCCAGTGCTGCTGAATCACCAAGGGCAGGCCACTCTTCTTTGAGAAAAACATCCACTTCAGCCATCCACTTCTTCAGTGTTTTAGTGTCATTCTGTATATTAAAATGATATTATGTTGCATTACAAAGAAACTGACCGGTGAAGGCATAATTCATCCCAGCCCTGTGATTCAAATTCATTTCAGTGTAATTCTAAGATTATTGAACTACCTGAAAATACCTGGAAAAATACAAAGAGCAAACAGCCAAAAGCTAATTTTATTTGGGACTGTCATTCACTTTTTAGCCTGCCCTCTGATCAGCTTTACTCAAGTTCTATGAGTCTAGAAATGGGCAAGGTTTGAACTTCTTAAATTTATACATTTCAAATATCAACTGTGTTTAGATGAATGTGTGTTTACTATTTTGTTGTACAGCTTCAGATTACTGACACTTAGCAATTAACTCAGCCTTACCTAATAAAGCTTCATGACTTCTATTTAATTTCCAGTCTCATTTTTAAAGTTGTGTGTTTCACTGCCTATATCTCAGCCAGAACACATCACAGAATAGCTCCATTTCCACTCAAAATAAAAAAGTAGTCCTCCAGAAACTGAAGATTCACTTGAGAAACTCAAATTTTATAATTACTCAGTGAAAGATAAAAATAGATTTTGAGAGACTAATTCTCTGTTACCATCTGCATCATGAGGATCTTTGTGATCAGTAATTTGCTTCTCACATTCTTTAATTCTTTTAATTAAAAAAGAGCTGAACATCAAATCCTTGCAAATAAGTAACCTACCAGTCTACAGTAAAATTACACGTCTGATCTAAGACTATGGTCGTAGAGTAAAAGTAGAATGACATTTGATGACCTGTCAAGAGAACAATTTCCAGCTATCCTCAATCTGGGTGACATATGCTTTTGTTTAATTTTACAGTCAATGAGAAGTTTAGACTGTCCTTTAAAAAATGACTGTTAAAATTACCTTAAAATGTCACCTTAAGGCACACACTAAAATGCACATGTTAAAATAAAAATGATAAATCGCTAAGATTTCAAAAGCAAATTATAAAGCATTTGTTCATCAAACACTCTCACCAGCAGTGAAATACATATATATATATTAGAAGCAGAAAAAGTCTTGAATTAAAGTACAAAAAAGACACAGTTCATTAGAATACAGATGTGCCCTCAATGTGTTCAAAAATGCTTTAATAACTATTTCAAGGTAGATAACCAGGAGTATTTGCATAATGTGGGTAATATGTTTAATAAAAAAAGACTACTCTAGAAAATGAATTGAACTAAGAGAAAAAAAAAATCACAAAATTATCAGAATGGCAATTACCAAAACTCTGTTGAAGTGTCAACAGTGCATTCAATTATCATTGAGTAAAAATAGTTCAGAATCATTTTTTATGATAAAATCATAAAGCCTTAAAAAGTTAATACATTAATTTACTAGTTCAGTAATGACAAAAAATATAGATCTGTAGTGGTTTATTTGAAATAAGATCAGTCTTCAGCTACCAGTGAAGAACAAATATGTGTCTTGCATTTAGAATGAGACTACAAATGTGTTTTATCTATCAACACTGATTTCATCATATCCCTTCCAGACACATTCCATGAAACACAAGTGCTAGAACAAGTATCAGAAAGATAAGTAATCATTCAAGGAGTTGAAAAGACAGTGAATTTTATATCAACTGTATACTATAGTTATTCCAGCAATAAATACAAAGTAAAGATTTTGTTCTCAACAATAGCTCAAACAACTTTTTAAAATCCATGCTCTACAGAGCAGGATAATGATGTTAAGGAGATTTTCCTTTTAAGGGCAGTGAAGTCTACTACAGTAAAACTAGCTTGGAAAAGAGAAGGCTGAGGGGGGATATGATTAACGTGTATAAGTTCATGAAGGGGGAATGTAGGGAGGAAAGTGCCACAGTGGTGGCCAGTGACAGGATGTCGCTGATAATGGCTGCAAGTTGCAATACAGGCAGTTCCATCTCCATGTAAGGAAGAACTTCTTTCTTGTGAGGGTGACAGAGCCCTGGCACAGGCTGCCCAGGGAGGCTGTGGAGTCTCCTTCTCCGGAGGTCTTCCAAACCTGCCTGGACACCACTCTGTGCCACCTGCTCTAGGTGTGCCTGCCTGAGTAGGAAGGTTGGACTAGATGATCTCTAGGGGTCCTTTTCAGTCTTAAACATTCTGTGATTCTGTGAAAACTACTTTGACTGGGTGTACTGGCCAACCAAAAATCAAGATTAAGTTTTGGCATTTACATAAACATGGGTAGGAAAAAACACAAAATGAGAATTCAAACCAAAATCTTGGACTCACTGAAATCAAGTGAACATCTTAATATACTTCCTGATTTAAGTGTGCCTTGTGCATATGTGCTGTTTTGAGATTTCATCTCTGGCTATTTTCTTGCTATGTACAAATGAATGCTAGGCTCACTACCATGGCCCTAAGCAACCAGACAGTAGTTTGCAGTGGAAAAGTTTTGCTAACCTGGAAACGCTGGAATTTAGTCATAAGCTCCTCAAGTTTCTGGCTCTGTTCCACCAGCTGTGCTGACAACTTTTTCCAGCGGCCAATGATCCCCTCAATCTCTGATTGATATTTCTGGCTGAGATCTGCAGGAGCTTTTCTGGACATCTCTTCCACAGTGGTGCTGAGATAGTTCAGGCCTTTTTGCTGCTCTTGGAGGGAATTTTGTAGAGCCTGTCATAAGAATCATACAGAGTTCTAACTCACATCCAATGCAGTTTTGAACTTCACAAACTTCACAAATACAGGAGAGTCTGCTGAAGAAGGGTCTGAAAACTAAAAATGACACCTTTGCTAAAGTATTCAATGATAAATTCTACTGAGTGATTTAGAACCGTTTTTCTTCCACAAAACAGATTTTTTCGTTTAACTGAGAATATAAAAAAGTGTATACATTTGCTAACTCAGATGATTATTTAAGATAGGAGTTTACTATGGCCCTACTGACTACATATTCCCCAGTACTAGGATACAGAGAGAAAAAAGAAAAAACTTAATCATCTTAATAAATAAAAAATGTTTTCATGATGCAAAATATTTGACAACTTATTATCCAAACTTTTTCAACACTCAAATCTCAAAATTCTATATATTACTTTTTTCTTATAAGTTAATTTTTATGTATGCATGGTCACTACTAATTGGATCAAACAACATGGTCATTAACAATCAGACAGTATAACAGTATCAAAATGCAGAAAAGCTTTTTACCCATTGGTAAAAATTGCGGTACTTATGTGTCTGCTTGGAAATCTGATAGAAAATCTGACAAAGCAGATGTTGCTTTTTGAAAGTCATAAATATTTTCACGTGAGCATTAGAAATTAAAATGAGCTAAATCTCTACTTAACTGCTAGAACTATCTGCAGGGGAATAATTCATATATCATGAGGACAAAAAAGCTTTTTCCTTTACATGCGCAGTATCTTACAAGATAAGTTCAAATGCTGAAGCATAATTTTCAGAAGTGCCATATAAATATTCTTTGTCTCTTGATGGTGTTGGTCAAATCCCTAAAGCACAGAAATCATTCCAGATCCAACACACTTATGACTTGGAGCAGTTGGGCTGCTATTCTTCAATGCTTTTTATTTAGGAGGTTCTTTCATGGAGTTTGAACACTCACCTTGAGCTCCCTGAGTCTCTGCTCCATGATTTCATATTCAGTGACGGCAACCTGAGGTGTGGAGAGCTTAGCTTCTGATTGCTGAATCCACAAAAGTATAGTATTCATTGTCTCTTTATAGTGTGCTGGAGGTAAACTGTCATAAACTATATTCAATGGGAAGAAAAGGACATAAAGGAAATATTTGTTTTGTTGTCAATAGTATGGGCAGAAGCTTGATAAAAGACCTAGCTTTATTGAAGTCACTGGCTATTTTGCAATAGATAGCAATAGGCACAGAATGTAAGGATCAGATGTTTCACAGAATACAAAACCAGAAAACTATCAAAACATTTATGATATCTCTGTCATTTTATCCATTTTATTGTTTGCGCATCATTTTGCTCTCTAGACCTGGGGTCACACTAGAACTTTTATGGTCTAGACAATCACTTTAAATAAAAGTGCACAGAGATCAACAGACAATCGATCTCACCTAACTCCAAATCCAATTCCAAAACTGCAGTAGGAAACAGCATTCTCTTTTATGGCCCATATTTGTGTATTTAATGTTTCTGTTCAAGCAAAATGCTCTGTTTAGGACATCTGTTAGAAGTTTAGAAGATGAATCTCTCTTCTACATTAAAGTGGAATTTTATTGAACTGTGCTTATTAAACCAACATTACAGCTGCCTTAAATAGACAACATCTGGCACTGACATGCGCAACACATTAGCAGATTTCCTCCCTCTACCCTCAACAATTGTTTCACTGAGAAGTGTACAAAACACTGAGAAATGTACAAATAACTTAGCTAGCTGAAAATGAAACATTTTCCAATAGCTTAAGCAAGTATATAAAAAAATAGAAAATACAGATATGTATTACATAAGACTGTGATGTTTCAGAAGTAACTGTATTGAAAATACATTTTATCTGTCCAAAAACCAATTTTATCAAATTCACTTAGCAAAATTTTTAAGTGCTAACTAAAAAACAGTGCTTAGTTGATTGTTAGAATCTTAAGTGGAGCTTAATACACTAAAGTATTAAGAAGTGTTTACTTAAGAATTAAGTAAAAGAAGTTAATTATTTTAGTTGACTGGCTGAATGATACTTGAAAAAGCTGTATTTTCTGCAGGACCAATATATTTGAATTCAGGTCCTTTTAAGTTCTTTCCTGTGGAATACACACATTCTAAGGTTCACTTTCTCCTATTCAATATCTGATCTGTAACAGAGCTCTTGTGAGTTATAAAACATAGGATTTTCTACCATGATTGACAAGAATTTCTTCCCTTGTGATATATATTCTTCACTCAGAAAACAACAACATGATAAACTCTTGGAAATGCAGAAAATACGCACTTTCTATCACATCACTATTCTTATCAGTAGGTCTATCAAAATAACATTTACATTTTTCTTCTTTTCTTAAATACATTTGTATTGTTTGTGATTCATTTATTCCAAACAATTTCAACTTTAGAACAGGCATTTAAACATTTCCTGCCAAATGACTGGAGGTATCATTTTTAATAGCTCAGATATGATAAGGGAGTATAACACTCTTAACTGTCATTTTAAAAATATAAAATGGAGTTTGATATTCTGATGTTACCTTTGACTTTTGCAAATGATAATTTTCTTTTAAATGAAAAACAAATCTTAGGAAAAGTATACAACTTTAAGCAACTACATAAAAGAATAAGTATTCTCAATAATACCAAAGAGTATCTCAGAACCGATGACAAGTATGAGAGTCGTTGCTAACTAATCTCTACAAAACTGCCTAAAATGCTTACCTCCGAAGTTTCCCAGTAAGAATAATTTAAGAACCATATATAGCTAGTATTTTCTTCAGTTTTAACTGATACATTTTTCACTTCCAAAAGATTAAATAAGAACTGAAGTTGGATCAGAAATATTAATTTAAATCAGCGACTTTCTGATTTGCTTTTAACTATTTGCCTCAAACAGCACTTTTAAGTCCAGTAAAAGAATAACTTTTAATAATTTTCCACTTCATTTCTTTTTCAGATTAGTAGTACTCAAATGCTAATTCTCAATGCTTTTTGCTGAGCTAGATTTGTGTTTTATGATAGACAATATAGAGAGCTTTTGTACTCTCAAGCAAACACAAGAAGGTATTTTCTTCGGAAATTTTAAAAGTGCCTGTGTTATTTCTACTACTTACAATACCAGTGACTAGAAGTCAGTTAATATTAGCTAGCTAAAATTAACACATTTAGGAACTCATTGTATTCCATTAAAAATCTCTAAAATTTCTAAAAGTCTCTAAATTCTCTGTACAAACAACCTACAAGGTGTATTAAAATGGATTATCCTATATTATATGACAAACTTAATTGATAAGAAAGCTATTGCCAAGCAATAGCTCTGCCATGCTCATGACAAGGTTGCACAAAATGTCACTGAAGGAAAAAAGAACAAATATGTTAATGTGAAATAGCAGGATACAGCTGAATACTATCCCACACTTACAGAAAGCATTCTAGTGGGACAAATTAAACTTTAGGAAGCTGCCAGGCCAATATATTTGAAGTTGTTTATCTATTTGAGACAAAGTGCTTTAAATTTGAAAATCATTTCAAACAATTTCAAATAATTATTTATTATTATCACATGATTATTTATTATTATCACATGATTTTAGTAAGCTAAAATATTTAAACATTTGAGATTAACTATAAATGTACCTTCAACTTCCCACCCAGATTCCCTTTTATTCATCTAAATTCCAATTCAAAATTATTTCTTAAAATAGGAATGAAATGAGATTACATTTATTTCATCCAATATCAAATCACATTGGATATTCTTTCATGTGCATTTTCTATAGTCAGGACAAACTATCTCATCATTGGGAAAGGAGAAGAAAGGTCATAAATATCATTTATGGGATCAATTCAGTAGAGTCATTCTCTTAAATGAATGACCTGGGTTGAACTGCACGTACATTTTCAATAAGAATATCTTCCTGTAACATCTCCATGTTTATAACCATGTAAATTTTTTCCAAAAACTTTTGTTTGGCTTATTTTTGAATGTATTAATCAAAGCCCACTTCTTGGGAAGATATTTTGCTCTTTTCCTGAAATAATGGTCTTGTAAAAACTGTGATTTCCTTCTCTTTCACCAGAAGCTATCAAAGTGTAATCTTTAAGAGCCTTATATAATACATCATCAACAATATTCTGCAAGTGCTGTAACTCTTCTAAGTCTCCATTCATTCACCTCATAAAAGTAAATTGTAAAGAAAAGCTTTCTCCAGGTTCCACAAAGTTTAATGTAAAAATATATATTTCCCTAAAGACATAAAATTTTGTAGGTGATTTTATTTTGAATTTCCATACTTATAAACTTGTCATTGAGGAAGAAGGGTAAGTAACATTATCTAATATAGGAAAATTTCATGGTTTTTTCTTTCTTTTTTTTTCTTTTTTTTGTTTCAAGAAAAGCAATTTCTTAAGGAAATGTGTGCATCAGAAAAATAAATTATCTTTATGTTACTTATTAAAATGATATTTTCTCATATATAGCTCAGATTTCATCTCAAAAGGCAGATTAAGAGAAAGCTAGCAACCAATTCTATCCCTCAAAACCAATTAGCAATTAATATTATCACACTAACTCATAGTGTAACTGATAAACTCTTAAGAATAATTTGCAGTTATGTCATTTATTGTTTAAATGCTTTAATTTTTTCTTTCCCAAGTACACAATGATCACAGTGAAGTTAATGCACATACCATAATAATCTCACTGTCATTTACATCCCATCTCTAAGAGAGTCAACATAAGTCATCAGTTCCAACTTTACACAAAGACTAGGAAAAATTACAAACTAAAACTCCAAATGCTTGTCAGAAGGTAAAAAGCTTGTATAGTCCTTTCATGAAAAAAATAAGAACATAATTTCAATGCAGATGAATAGTTCATCATGAATAATAATGATAACAACTTTTCCTTTGGGTATTACTGATCCTGCCAATGTAGAATCAAAATTTGAAAGGATTTTTCCTTTGATGAATACTCAATTGGCTAAGCAGAGACATTTGCCACTTGCAGCTTGTATTTTTAATTCCCCAGCCACAAAAGCTAGTTTTTACTTTCTTCAGTTATTTTGAGAAGATCCCTGCCCCTTCAAGCACCCTTGAGTAGCGTCTGGTCAAGCTGAGAATATTTGATGGCTTTGCACTCAAGACTATAGAGCTGGAGAGAGGTTCACTGCTACCAGACTGATCAATGGGAAAACCTTCATAGAGCTGAGTAGAGTCACAGAGCTGGATATATCTTGGAAGGAATCAGCATTTACCTGGGATGTAGTCTTAATTGGGGGGATATGTACCTCACCCTGCTAATGAGAAGGGATTGGAGGGTGACCAGACTGCTCCTGAGAAATCTCTCTGGCATTGCAGAAGTTAATTTCAAATAAGTAGATTCAAAGTTCGACCTCTCATCCTTCATCAAGGCAATTATGGCACTAAGAACTACCTTGGGAAATCACATAATTCGTATTCAAATTATTCCCATAATTGTCCATCGCACTCCCCTGTGTATGCTACTGAATAGTTGGAAGCGCAGTCTGACCTCTCTTTTTTCTATATCCCAGTATGAAAGAAATGAGTCTGAGTTTGGGGAGAGGGAGCCAGAATGACAGTTAAATCTTCTTCAGAACAATTAACTATGGATATATTAACACTCTGTGAGGCATGAAAATGGGGTCCTATTTCCTCATAATTTATGGAGTGGTATTTCTTTCATAAGCTACATTGTGAAATAGTGAAAAGCCCCTACACATCAGATTTTAAAGGATTCATAAAAAAAATTGCTAGTCAATTGGGAAAAATGTGTGGAAAAAATGACTCCATTACTAATATTTTTTATGAAATCCACTGGACAGCATAAAGAAACTAGTACATGCTCATAAACACTAAACAAAAAAAAAAAAAAAAAGAAAAAAGGAAGGCAATTTCCTAGAATTAGAGGAAAGCTATAGGGAGGGAAAAAATCCCCTCAAACTGGACTAGAAGAGAAACTACAATAAAGATATGGGATGTGGTATTTTCTCTGTCTTAAACCAAAGAAAAGCAGTCACTGAGAAGTTCAAACATAGCTAATATTCAGCTAAATATTCAGCTTCTGCTTTTTGCATTTCCTGATTGTCAAAATCCTTCCTGAAAGAGGATTATACCTAATGTAGTATCTCAAGCATACCTGTTTCTATGCAAAGTGTAATTTTAACTGGAAATTAGCATTTTGGATAAAACTATACGTAACATTCTGAAGATAAATACAATATAACTGATAAAATATTCTCACACAAAATATCACTACAGGTATATGCTCTATGGAAGAAAAAAATCTTACCCTGACAGATGAACCACTTGAGATGAAGCCTTTGAGATGCCAAGAAGCTGCATAAAAGAAGACCAACAGGCCAGGCTCACCTATCATGGCCACCTAGCATAGGTAGCGCTCACGGCCTAGCGATTTTCCAGGTGTAAATGAAGGCAGTGACTAGAGTGTAATGGTACTGTGGCTACCTAAAACACTGCCTTCTGTTCTCCGTGAATTTAGGATACTCATCACCACCCATCCAATGCTGCCTCCACAAAACACCTAATTAAGGGGTATGGGTGGCAGATCGGAGGTGCATCCTAGAGCACAGGGATGGGAATGAGGAGCAGCAGCCATGAGCTTTTCTAAAGCTTCTGGTTTGTGGAGTCAAAATCCACGTAACTAACACTACTTGTCTTCAAGCACAAGCCAATAGTTTAGTTCACAAAGTTTTGCTATAGGAAAATCAGGTGAGGCAAACAAAGCACTTACACAAAATCAGATATAAGAAAAACATTAAGAAGGTAGAATTTACAATATTTTCCTTCTGGCAGAATATAAAGATGCTTTACAGCTATGAACAAATTTTTTTACTTCTTTTCACTCATTTTCTACAGGTGAGCTTGTGTGTATGTGTGTGTGTGTCTGTGCGTGTGTAAAATAACTACAAAGAACAATAAAAATGCAGTATAGCTGAAAAAACTCTTTCAATATGGAATCATTCCAAATCTGTCCATTAAAGAATTCAGTTGGAATACTACAAAAATCCACTAGAGGGAGCTAGAACTATGTCCAATTTCAAAACAGAACATTCATTTACAGATATCACTAGTTTTAAAGGGAAAAATAACTTCTTTACGGTTAAGACACTTATGTTTTTATCTGACACTTTAGTTTTAATTTCATAGTCAAATACAGAAAGAACACAATAACCAGAAGCATGATTAAAGATATATGCTATCTTTAATCAGAAATAAAGTCAATTTTCAGTTTTGATACAGCATTTTCTCCCTTTTGAAAAAATGCATTTTACAACAAAATATAGTAAATAACACCGTAACTAGCAGTCATACAATCCATGCAGATTATGTGCAGCTCAGTATATAATGAAAAATTAGACAGCCTAAAGCAGACACTACTTTTAACAAGTTTAATGAAGTTCAATTCCAATTCTAGATAAGTCTACAGCAGATTCATTGCTGCAATTAAACTCTTTCTCTCTTCTGACAGACAGAGAGAGCACTGTTTAATAATCCAGATAAATGATGACTAAGAAATAACTTCAAATCTAGCCATATACATGCTATCAAAGGAAGACTTGATGCCAGGACAATACTGAGTGTAACTTCTGCTTTCATATGATTTTTATTCCCTTTCACGTTATTTATTACACTATAAATATTATACTGAAAATTTCTGAAAGATTAATTTGTTGAAAAAAAGACCATCACAATTGCACTATTTGTTTTGCATCATAAAATTAAATACAAAAGTAGAAAAGAAGGAAAAGATAAACTATTCCTTGCATGTTACTCAGGTAAATTAACTTCTTGCCATGAATACTTACTTGTCTGTAGCTGGTTTTCTCTGGCATGCATGTCAGCAAGTATTTGTTTGAAATGGTTGATAAAAGCTGCAAGGTCAGCATCCAGAAATGCCGGTCCTTGTTCTCTTTCTTTCAGTGCTTGACTTTGAGCTTTTAGCCGTTCAATTTGAGGCTGAAGGGTTGATAAGCGGATGATTTCATCCTGTATGTTCAAATAAAAAATAATCAAACTAAAGACATCCTACAAAAGGAGCTTTTTTGCTATGAAATCACTAGTGTTTCAATGCTCATAAAACTTGTTTTACTTCAAACTAAAGGAGCAAATTGAAAGCAAATCCTGCCTCCATTTTTAATATTTTTTTTTCTTTTCACAAATCAGTATTTCTACTCCCAATATACTGCTCTTACAATTTTTCAAGTAATTTTCATATGTGATTACTATTTAACCATTGCAATGCTCAAAGAAAGCAGATGGAATTTATACTCAGATTCCATGACTGAGGAGCATTCCTTCCATGTAGAGCTCAAACGATTAAGAACTCAACATTTCCACGATCCTGAACCTGTCTCTGTTACATAACATACACATAACAATGGTATAGAACAAATAAATTCTATATTCATAAAAACATATAGACAGACAAATAGATATTGCATAAATAGCAATGATAAAGAAGGGGAGATGCACCGTATATTTTTGCAGTCTCACAGAGATATGTTGTAGATTGTGTTATTATGCCTTCTGGAGATACTGTACTCACTAAGGCACTTGCAATTACTAAGAAAAAAGAAATGAGGAAACGGATAAGAGCGGCTGTAACAGAAACTTTTTACAAGAAAATGGATAACTCAGGCAAGAACAAAGGCAGCTTGGGAATTAATGAAAACAAAAATAAAGAAAAAAAGTATGAGCACAAGTATGGTTTTTAAATATTGTTCACAGTTTGAGAGTCTCTGGAACCCGGGATTTTGTGAAGGCAAACTTCTGTAAGTATGTCATGCAGTTTATAGTTCGTTACTACATCTCAGCTTACATATCAGATTCATGTCAAACAATATTAGCTCTTGGGCAAGTGTATACACTCAACATTATGCCCCTCCTCAGAGGTTAAGCAGATTTCTAAAACCAGTGTTGTATTTATTCTCCCTTCAAAAATCTTCATGTGATCAAAAGCAAGATAGAAGAACAAGAGTGACTGTCATGACATGATTCTCACAGAGTTGTCTGTAGTAAAGGAGTCAAGCATTTACAGTTGTGCAGCACGCAACTGAAAACTTGTAGGGAGAGTGAGTGAATTGGTGCAGCTGGCTTTGTATAGCTGTTGTGATTCTGTCACATGACAGTGAGAATATTCCTCCATTTTACTACACAATCCATCCTATAGAATGTAGAACATGTAGAACATGTAACGTAGAACATTGTAATGTTCTAGGTAATATGTAATCTATAACATATAACATCAAGAGGTCTCCTCAGGATTTTGGACTTGACCATGAAGACAATTTTCAGGACTGGATCATCACAATACAGGTGAATAAGCAACAGTTTCTTAATGAAGAAAATAATTGGTAGGTGCCTAATTCCCTATTATTAGGCATCTAAATATCTTGAAATAATTTAATATTGGGGGCTTAGTTTTAAATATCCACATACGATGTTCCTTTACCTCCTTTTTATTGAACATTGTTTCCTGGAATATATACATATATTGCTAATACTTACCTTGGAAGAGTAAGAAGTTAATTTTCCACTTTTATATTGATCTTTCATCATGATCTACCCAACTAGATCTACATATGTCTACATGTGAGACTCACTATAGCATATGAGACTCAATATAACAAAAACTTTATTTCGTAAAATTTTCAAACCTTGCACTTTTCCAGTCGTGTTTTTACTGTGGCAAGATCTGTTACTGGTGTGGGTTGTGCTTTCAGCCAGTTTTCTGCTGTAACTGCGGTCTGCTCCAGTTGCTGCAGCTGGGAGTAGAAGTCAATGATGCTATTTTGGTACTCAAGCCATGCCAGTCTTTCACTCAGCAACTGACAGAACTCAATCCAGCGACTCTTCAGCTGCTCTGAGGCTTGTCTGATATTATCAGCATTAAGGCCCTCTTAAAAAAAAAAGAGAAGAAAAGTTAGATACTCAAAGACAATTAAGTTACAAAGAAAACAAAATATTTCACAATTCAATTTCTGTATTGGAGAGTTCATAAATCTAGGTAATGATTTATCATCAAATAACACCTCTGAAAACATAGACATCGTGTATTAGCAGAGAATATTTCAAGTTTCTATCAGGGAATTCTGGTTGCAGGGAATAAATTATAAAGTGCATTAATATAACAGAATGGGAATAAGCAGAAACTAGAGATACAATATATAAATAAAATTGCTATAAGAATTGAGAAATGTCTGATTGTTGGATACTGAACAGAATTTGGATTATGATTAGACTTTAATAATTAGAAGTGTTGGGGTTTTAAGTGTTTAGTGTAATCTAGATACAAAAAAAAACCCACTAATTTCAAATGAATGGAAACTAGATTTCTCAGCTATTTTGGAGTTTTTAATAATTCAACTCTAAGTTTTGGGTTACACACTATTTTTGGAAACATATATGCTGAAGAATAACCATACTGCTCAGATCAGATTTCCACCGAGGCCAGGCCCCTGTCTCTGACAGTAGCCATAAGGAGACATTCAGCCAAGCTCAGGGGTTAAGAAAGCCTGGGACAATTTGGCTATTTTCAGCCAAGCATTGTTTTTACTAGTGTACAGTGCCTATTTCCATTTATTGCTCATTATTAAATTAAGGTTCATAAGGGAAAAATGACTCTGGTTATTATAGACAAGAACATTGTTTGGAATTAGTTAGAGGCAAAAGAGCTCTATATACTGTGTGAAGAAGGGAGGGCAACATGGACCAAGAATGAACTGAGAGGGCTTATATCAGGTACAATTTCTCATAAATTTAGCACTCAGGACAAGTTCAAATGAGTATTAACAAAAGCATCTATTTCATTCTTCAGGGAAAGTTCAAATATAATCTCAACCTCTTTCTACTGTCATGACTTTTAATGATACATATAGTAATAAGACTGTATATAGTAATAATACAGTCAAATAAAAGCTATGTTACTATCAAAATCACCAAAGTCAGGGTTTCTTTTTGGGGGTTATTTCTTAAAACTAAGTTTAGACATAAATAAAACAAAAAACTTTCGTTCTCTTCAAGTGATTTTTGGCATGCCTGTGATATTGTTTATATTATGCTTGCATCTCATTCTCAACCTGTGCAAAATTTCTTTATTGGGCACACAAAAAATAGGAAAGTTCATCTGCAGTTGTTGAAGGCAGAAGTTGGAAAATGGCATCCTAGCTGTAGCTAAAGGCCTTAAACAAAATATTAAAGTCATCAGAGATTATACTAAAATTTGCAGGGAGTTACTCTAATGCATGCTCTTTGGTAAAATCATGCTAAACTGGGATCACACACTGCCTACTGTGGAGCTTCACCATTCCCCGGCAAATGCCAGTGCAGATTCAGCTCAGGGCTGCTGCATTCAACATCCCTTGGAAACTCGGAAGCAGGCTGTGCAGTACCTGATAGCAGCTCTCTAGACATGTTCTGCTTCTAGGACGCTGCTGTATCCAAGCAAATTGTACATGATTGCACAAAGTACAAGCAAAAATGTAGAAAAACAGGAGGCCCAGCATGACTGAGATGTAATGGCAATTGCTGTGGTTGCAGAAGATGCATGTACACACTACACTGTGTAAAATGGATGGCACAGCTTAATGACTGATCAAAGGCATAAAATGAAGCTTATAAAGCATAAGGAGGTAAATAGTATTTTGGCACATCTTCAACAGTAAAATCCATCAGTGGTCTTATCTTTTTTCTTCCTTTTTTTCCCTCTAATCAGCAGACATGGTATGCAAAATTAAAATATTCTTAATGTCTAATGTCTATTTAGAAATAGTGATATGTAAAAAGGCAGCACAAGGTTGAATGACACAGCATGTCTGAATAAAAACAATCAAAGATGACCACTCAATTATATAACAAATATCACTAAAAGCAGTAATAAATACATGTATAGGAGAGAGCAGCTTTTAATTATGCTGCATTTCAGCAATTGCTTCTTTCCAGTTTTGACTGGTTATACAAACACTGTGTGCTCATAAGAGAGAGCAGATATCCTTGATGCTGTGTTCCTGATTACCTCTGTGCTCTGGAAGATACTAACTAGGAGTTTGGAGAAGAGATTAAAAGACCATTTTTATTTATTCTTCCCTTCTTCCCTATTACATTCTCACAGTCTCCAAAGCACTCTTAGATGAGATTATGATTACCAGCGGAAGGATATAGTCATAGATTCTCCTTACATAGTAATACTTTTCCCGGGAACAATTTATTCAAGGATTCAGAGAGCACTGTGCTTCAGATCAAAATCTAGATTCTTCACATCCCCTTCTCTTCTCTTTATTCCCCTTTCCTCCCTTAATTTAGCATTTAAATGTGTGAAAATACTTTTAACTTGTAATCAAACTTTGAGTCTACATGTGACTTCAGAAGCCCAGAGACCAACAAAGAAATGCTTTTGCTGGTCACCTAACTTAAGTGGGAAGCACAGAACTGGAATAGTGCAGAGCTGTGCCATAGACATTGCCAAAATGCACCTCCATGTGAAGCAGCTTTACATCTCTCAATTCATAGACATGGCTCTCACTTAAGTAATGTTTCTACACAAAACAATTCAAATTGCTTTATCAATTGATTCAAACTCCAGTCCAGAACTGGAATGTGTCCAGATCTTCACATTTGACTTACTTTGAAGAGTTAGTCCTCTCTCTTTCTTAAAATGACAAATTAATAGCTATTGGGGCAGTTGATGCAATGAAAGTATAATTAAATTGGTGAAAATCAAGAATTTGAAATTTAATTTCAAAGCTTATATTGAATCTTTTATTATCTTTAGCAGTTTTATCAACCAACATTTTTCATTCATGACATTAACATCAATCCTATTATTCTGTTTCACTCACAGCCCTGAGATAGACTGAATGTTGACAATCAAGCAAAGGAACACTGTAAAACCTATTATCTGGTAAAACATTATTATTTTATGAATAATGACTCACAATCTTTTCATGTTTACTATTCTAAAAGCTCCTGGTATAATCAGTGAATAAATATATTGTACCCAGAGGAAACAGATCATTACCTGAAGTGCATCCGTTAATTTTATTACCTTGTGTACTGCACGTAACAAATTGTGTTTGAATATTTTTAATTGTGCAGCACCTTACATGCAAGTACTCTGGAATTGCCACTTAATATGAAGTATATCTTACTAAGTGCATTTATCATTTACTATGGATCTATGATAGAATAAAGTAATAGTATCTGTGCTTTTATAGCTTTTGACTCATAATCATATGTGAAATGGTAACTTACAATGAAATAAAATAATAAATTTCCTCCTTAGAATAGTGGCACTTGCTAGTGTTTTATAATAACAAATTCATTTCTGTTTAATGTTTCCTATCAAAGGTCTCGGAGTACTCCTTTGGATGAACTATTTATTTTTTCTAAAACGTTATACTAATCAAATGTCCATTCAATCTCCTGAACTGCCTCATTGCTTGATAAGCAGGTATGTTTCTATTTTAGTTAAAAATCATGGAAAAGAGGTGATGCAAGTTTTCACTGAGTGTGATCGTCAGACTTTGTAAGCTTCTTTAAAAGCACGAGAAAGGACAGACAAGGTCCATGCCTAAGATGGTGTTTGAGTAGAAAGTAATCCACCAAAAGAAGCAATGACTTCCCCTGCGATGGGAAATACACTTCCTAAAGCACTATCCCAACAGACACATGCTTATGAACATAAGAATAGCTATGGTGTCTAAAGACACAGCTCTTCCTACAGCCCAGCCCAATCCTTTGGCTGACAATAGCTGGAAGCATTTATGTAAGAATATTATTGTATAGAAACACTCTACTGCAGATTTTTCTCTGTGCTAAAGAATAAAAAAGTGACTCTATACAAATTATCCTGTTTTCTCTACAGTTTGAATCCTATTTTTTCCCTCCCATCACAGTAAAAATAAAATAAATTCAAATGACCTAGTAATGAAATTCACCACCTCTCAGAACATCTCTCTTCTATGCATCAGATCTCTTCACCTTCTGCATTCTTCATCCACTACACTCAAGATTTTGTTTGTAGGCAAAGAGGGAGTATACTGCAATCTTTTAAGTACAGATTACACTGTACAAGCACGACAACAGTCAATTATTTCACTGAATTGTTTCCCTCAAGCAAATATCATATGTAAATTCTGATTGTGAAAATTTCAGAAGTTTTTTCATTGGAGATAATTTTATACATCTTCCTTACGCTACGTGTTAAACATGGATAGAAAAAAATTCACAGATAGAAAAATGCACTTTAAGTGTTGTTCCTTCCCACTCTATGAAAGAGAGTTCTAGCATTGGAAGATAAAGGTATATAAGTTTAGTCAGTCTTCTTTGTTGAACTTTATTTTAGAGATTCAGTAAATAAACCTTTCTGTGCCATACTCTTTCCTTTAATTCCTAGTGAGATCAGAAAATTCAACAGATATCAATAAAAGTAACCAAGAGACTAAGGCTGCATGTCCCAAACAAATTTCAACATGCTCTATGGAGACTAAAACAGCTTGTCTGAATTACTGTGGAAAATATAAAGCTGCTGTTCATTATAGTTTGAGATGTAGGATTAATGTTGAGCTACTTATATTTATTTTAGTTCAATAACAATTTTGACATAATCTGACTATTTGTAATTGCATAAAACCAAAAAAAAAGATAAAGAGAAAATCCCTTGTACTTAAAAGTTCAAAGGTTGAACTTTCTCTACATATTAAGTGTAATTCAATAAACACTCAGCAAGATAAAGCATTGGCAAAATGCTTCTTAAAATCATCCTGCAGTTTTCCTCAACTGATGTTATTAGATTCTACTGGCTATTTCAGCCAGTAATTTCACCTCATGGTGATTACTGCATCTTTAAACCATTTAATACACTATCTTGGGATGGCCTTTGAGACTGTGGAGGACTTGCAAGCCACAAAAACATTTCAGGCTTAAAGGCTGGAGGAGTAATTTTCCTTACCAAGTGAGTTGTTTCTTCCTCAAAACAATCTCTCACACACACACACACCAAAAAATAAATCAAAAATAAATAATAAAAGGAGATTTAGGAAATATCAGAAAAAAATATACACATATTTTCAAGCTATACTCAAGATGACAACTTCGCAACATCTGTAAACACAGATTCCTGGATTGAAAAAAAAAAAAAAAAAAGAGAACATTGAATTATGTAAGAATACTGAGGAAGGAAATGTTAATCTGCTTGATACTGGACATGGTAGGTAGTGAGACACAAGAAAAGCAATATATTTTGCTAATGTGTCCTGTAACTAAAAAGGAAACTGGTCATTTAAAAATACTAATTAAAACTAGTAAAACTGGATTTTCAGTTCTGAAGGTCTGCATCTGGCCCAAGGAAGAGTAGGATATTGCTAAACGACCTTACGCAGATCTGGCCCAAAATAAGCACCTTGACATGTCAGCACACAACTGTGAAATCCTATCTTACACACTCTTATACAACCAACACTGCTACATAGAAAGCATGACAGAAAACATTGCAGATATTTTTGTATATTTTCAGTCATGGAAAATGCTACCTAAATGATTTAACAGAAAGCACAAACCAAATCCTTTCAGACTATTCAGAAAGTATGGTAAGAGAAACCCTTACAATAGCTATAGTTAAGGAATGTGACAGTACCTAAATACCCACTGAGTAAATGCCAGGGTGGCCAACTGCAAAATGTTTATACATTAGCAAGATACTCTATGGTTTCCATCAAATTTGTTTAGTCAGCTTAATTAGCATCTGAAAACCTTAAGTATTTCATCATTAGCACTGAAATTCTTGGTTCTTTATTAAAACAACTTAAAAATAAATATTCTAAACATCAATGCATTCAACATCCTTTTTTTGGTATATAACTCAATATGAGAGAAGTTGGCCTGTGTTTAATATTTTATTGAAAAGCTAGACATTTTTTATATTAAAGAACAATAACATAACATACAATTTTACTTCCATCTATTGCCAAGTTTTCTTTATTTCTTTAAAAGTATTTAGAAGTTCAAAACTTGACATGATAAAATATTAAAATTTGGAATGGAAAAATAAAAATGGAAACTTACAACTAATTTTCATCTTTAAAGTTTGCATAAGATTTGACATTTATTAAATTTGAAAAGTCAAATTCCAAAAACCTCTTCCAAAACCCAGAAAATGTTTATATTTGTCTATAACACAAAATATTACATCAATATATATATTACAAAATATACACTGTATATTATAATAAAGGTCAGAAAACACTTTTAAAAATGTTCACAGCATTTTCTGAAAAAAATCAGAAATGCTAATTTACCTTCAAAAGCTTAGCATAGTCAGAAAATAAGATTACAATTTAAGTCTCTGTGCAGAACAGATTGCTAATATACAGTTCATTACTGTGAGCACATTTTACACACATTTCTTTTCATGGCACTAAAGTTATAAGATTTCTTCTCTTTTTTAATTAAAAGCTTTAACATTCAGAAATAATAAAGAAATATAAGACAATGTTACTATGCTGTTCCATTTAGACAGTATTTGCTAATATAATTCTTGTGATAAATATGAACTTGTATGTTTATCAAATCCCTAAGAAGCTTATCTAAATCAACTCCCATGTAATTACCATTCACCATCTGCTCCACCAGGGCCTCGGCTGATCTGCTGGCATCTTGCAGTTTTCTGTACTTCTCAGGCTTTTCTCGCTGGATGGCCTGCAGCATGACAGGAAAGGTGAATATTTCAACAGAGGGATTTTGAAGAAGAAAGTAATTAATCTCAGGGATGTCTTCTGACTTCTTGAGATCATTTAACCTGTTTCACTGCCCTGGTAGACTCCTGATTTGACAATCAAAGAACCAAGTATCACACAACACAGGACACAATGTTAAGAAAAAGTCAGCCAGAAAAGTCAAATACATAAAACGAGAATAAGAGCACAACTGGTTTGACAAATGTTACATGTTGGTATTTTACAGACAAATAAAACATACAAATTAAGAGCTATTCAAAGCCAAATATTTCAAAATTATATATGTATATATATATTCAATAGAATTTTGTTGTGAAGGAATAGACTTCTTATGCAACACACCCTCTATTCCTACTGGTATTAGTTACAATTGAGAATATTAAGAAAATCACAGGGTTTCATGGCACATTGCGGCATTGTGCTCATATACCATTGGATTACTTTATTTTTGGGGAAAAAATATGTGTGTTAAAGTATAAAATATCTAACATATATATTAACATACAAAATAGACATCCATATGTAAGGTATCACATAAGAGTGACAGCTCCAGAACTAAGCCAGGCTTCCAGTCATGTATTGCCTATAATGCTTCCATTCGCCCTTCTATACTAAATAATGAATAAATCCCCATCCAGCCATGCAGTCAATCAAACATAGCTCATAAAGCTGCAGGATATAGTAGGAGGTCTTAATTTCATTTGGGTTAGTAACAATATACATGGAAGGCAAATATATTTTGGACTTGTATATTGTCTTGTAAATCACATTCTCAAGTCACACCATGGATTTTAGCCTACTTTAATAGCTTATATGCAATTCAGAAGCCCTGCTTGAGTTGCTCAGAATTTCCTGTTTAGTCCAGGAGAAAGAGTATACAGCCATACTCAATAAGACACCAAAAAACAGAGGTCTGTATACCTCCCAGATATCTTGCCCAACACTTACTCGCCACAACTCAAAAGAACCCCAGTTAATTGTGTCACATACACATGTACAAAAATATATGCCACCACAAATCCTATATGATGTATTTGAGAAGATTACACTAAGCCTGGCTAGGACTTCTTCATGTAGTTGACCACTACAAGCTTGCTGATCACCATTTTACAAGGATTCTATTTGTTATACACCTAAATTCTCTGGGAAATTAGCAAAGTTTAATCCAACTGATTCAAAGATCAATATTTTTTGTAGCTGTTGTAGGTCAAAGTCTTCCAACATTCTACCATTCCTCTGCCCAATTTAAGTATTTTTCCAAATTCCAAAACAATCTCTTTTATTAAGTCTCTGCAGAGTTTCAAAATTAGTTATGGAATCTTAATTAATCCTTCTCTGCCTATAATGCCAGGTGTAATTAGCAGAAGTTTAACTATAGAAAACTCTAAGGAATCATAAAAACACTAAAATATACTGGAAAATCTTACTTGGTCTATAGCACCAGATGTGTAATTATCATGAATGTGACAGTAGTGAACACAAAGGAATAATAAAAAACATGAAATATACAGAAATAACTTTTTTTGAAATATAAAAATGATATGACATTGAAGCCTGTGGCACTGAACCCTTCAGTGTCTGCTAATATACCATGGGTCCATGAAAATGTGGAGAAATCTCTCTATCTCCAGTAAAAGATTAATGTTTGCATATCCTGATAGAAGTGCACTATATGTGAATGTGAAGCATTTAATAAAAAATGGCACATTCAGTATTCAGTCAATACATTGAACTTTTATCCATTATTTTTGTCACTTTTTTGGTGTAATTAGAATACTTTATAAAAAGGGAGGGCTAACTTTCAGGCAATCATTACAGGAAGACATGATTACAGGAAGACATGATTACACTGATTACATAAAAAACATACTGTTAGCCAAAGGAAGTAAGACTGTGCTCTTTGTTGTTATGGGGAGAAACTGCCTTATTTAGGGAGGGAGGAGAAAATGCACCCTACTTACTTGCAGTGTTTTACCATTCTCCCTTCAATGGTTTGATGAACCCGCAAATTTTGTCTTAGATTTCTAAGCTTTTAGAATAAAGACTTCCATAAGCAAATGTAATGTGCCTAGAAATGAATGCAAGAGGAGTCCTCTGAACACCTCTCATTTATATCCTTAGCTCTTCTTCATTCCCTTTCTTTATTGGGACAATACTCCAGATTTAGATTTAGGTTTAAGACACAACAAAAGTTGGAATAAGTTGGAGGGATGACTGTGATATTTGTAAACTTAGTATACACTGCAGTTGTAACACTCTTCTGATGAAAAGTTGCTGAAAACACAAAACTTAAAATTAGATTAAGTTAAAATTTTAAAAAAATCCTTTTTTATACTTTTCTATAGCCACAAAAAAAATACAACAAAAATACATTTAGAGAGTTTCTTTCACTTGGAGATTAATTCACTCTGAAGACTATTTGTAACTGGCAATAAAAACATATAATGACCTAGTTTTAACTGCAGATTATTATATTTGATTCAATGATACTAAAAATTCTTCTTTTGCTAAATGCCAGCTGAACATTAATGGGCTAATTTTGCAACATTCTCAGAGTTTTATTTGACTCTAAGATTTTATTTGGCATTAAATGACTTAATAACCTAGACACAGTGATGTTCTAAGGTATTCGTATGCTATTCATACCAAATCAAAATCTTACTCTGCGAGCTCTGTGGAAGGATGTAGAGGAGCAGAATTCCCTAACCTCTTGTGAGTCTGATCAATTATCCCTGTGGGCAGGAGATGGCAACATTATCATCACCGACTTTAACAGTGATTTAACTGTCAAATATCCTGGCCCAATAAAGCATGTCTGGAAAAGGGCACTAAAAGAAAATGAACAAATGAGAATTGAGCATTTGAGAATGTCAAGAGAACACATTTAATATTTAATATTTTTCCTTAAATCAGGTTCTTACATGTTTCCCTTTAATATTGAATTTCCGGATGCTTCTTGGCTACCAAAACTCCTTTTAAGGCATTTTTTGAGTTTACCAATGCATAGTCTCAAAATTAACTTCTTATTAAAAAGGGTTTTATAACTAGCAAGTTTTAATTTTGTCCACTTGAAGTTTCATCTATTTGGACATACAATAACAAAAGCCCATGAAGGTCATTATGACTTAAGGGAAACAAAAACAGCACATGTCATTGCTGAGCCTGTTTTAAGTAAAATAAACAAGTTATGTGAAAAATGTTAACAGTGCAATGCAGCTATGTTTATGATATAATTAGACACCTTCATATGGAGTAATATGGAGAAATAATATGAAGTAATATGGAGAAATACGTTTAGCTCACATTCAACTTTTATACCTGTGGTGCCTAGACTCTCTGGTTAGGCAAGGCCTTCCTCTTGTGGTTGTGGAGGACTAAAAATACTGTTGTCTCTCCCAAGAGGTAGGGATGGCTTCTCTGTGCATATCTAGTATATTCAATCTGTACAGTGCATCTGCCAAAAGCTAATTTCCTGCCAGTATTTGAAGAGCAGCTGCTTTAGCAAATATTTCATACAGCCTTCTCTTGGCTCCATCTCCCCCAGGCCTCTTTTGAGCTGGGATGGGAGTAGGCTTTTGAACTTGATGAATCATCAGCGATGGCAAAAAAGCTTTCCTTCTGGCTGTCTCTTCTGAAGTCTCTGTGCCTCCATCATGAAATACATGTATTTCCATTATATCAGAAAGAAGTGTCCCTCGTCCCACAAAACAGATGACTAGGAGCAAGCTGTCACCACAGAAAAAAATCATCCAACTAGTAAACCATCCTCAAAAAAAAAAAAATCAGAAAAGAAGGTAATTAGGAATATGGTATGGGGCTTAGCAACTATTCTGGTAGAAAAAAAGATGAAAAAAATTTGGTCGGACATCAATCAGGCACAGCTGTTCTGTGCTATACCAATAAAGACAGTACTTTAGACAGAAAAATAAATGATAGTAACTACATTTCTCCTTGCCTCCTCCTCTGATATTATGTATGTTTTCAGCAACCTAAATGAGATACGACCCAAATGTCGTAGCTGGGGGTGTCCCATTCTGAGTGCTTTTATCAGCAGACAACAAGCTAGTGGGAACTCCCATTGGCACCAGAGTAGCTCTGTGGTTCACCTACCTGCAGTGTAGTATGAAACCTACCAAATCTCTTTATACTTGACTAGTTCTATTTAATTATATATTATATACATTTATTTATATCTTCACAAGACATGAAGTATCATGAGCTAAATTCATGAGTATATTGCGTTGTAATAGATAGATATCGTCAGTAATATTATGACATTAAAACTATTGCAAGAAAAGTATGATTTAACAAGAAATTTTAAAACATATATTTAGTGCAATGAAATTCAGCGCTCCTCTGCCTTATTATATCTTATTGCGATGGATAAAGAGAATGGGAGAAAAAACAATAGCCAAAAATTAACTTCACTTCAGTAACTTTGTTTCACCCTTTTGTGTTTTATGAATAAATAACATCTTATTTTTAAAGAAACATCCTCAAGTTCCCTGACATTCTAAAATAGTAACCTACATAGTAAATTATACAAATATAGTAACCTGTACAAAGAAGTTTCACTTTTCTTACTCAGAAAAGGCAAATATTTTGTAACCAGCTACAAAAAATTAAACGTAGAAAAAAAGCTCTAACAGTTTGGTACTAAAATATAAATTCAAAGCTGCTGAAAAATATACACAAACACACTGAGCTACTACTTATACACTGCAGAATCACTCATTTTCCAAAACGTGGAAAGAAGTACTTTTGGCTCTGGCATTGTACAACAGCAGATTTTTAAAAACATGATGACAAGATTGGTGATTTTCAGATATGTTTTACAGCACTGTAAAACTTACCCAGATATTCTTTAACATTAAAAGATGACATTTTTCATATCCTTCAATTTATGCAAATTAAGCCATTAGAATAGAAGTGTGGTGCATACGAAAATTAACAAAATTTGATTCACCTTTCCCAAAGATTTTCATGAATCTAGAGTTACTTAATTAAACGTAGATATTAGTAAATATGATCTCTATATTTATAAACAATGTGAAGAAATTGTAGTGTTAAAATCTGAAATATAGAAAAAAATAGTAAAGACTTCTAAATATCTCTTGTATAGACTGACAAGCATTGGTTGACCATACATTTGAACTCTTCCATACTTGGCCTTTGAAAGCACTTCAACAAGTTAATACAAACTGACAAACATATATATGAGCACTTTTTCCTACATTGACTCTTTCTTTGAGCTCTGAGAGATTTCCTTCTTTTCGATATATTGCAAACTCAGGACTCTGTAGTACAGCTTCTGAGCGAGTCATCCAGCTATGGAGCTCTGTCGTATCCGCGTCAAACCTAAAAGATAGGAATGTATAATAAGGTATTTCATTTCCACAAAGTATTTTTGAAAATAACACTGACAATAAAAATGTAAAACCAATTGTTTAAATAAGTGCATAGGCCACAATTTCTCTCTCTCAAAGGTTTTATTTGGTCCATATTTCAAATATTCACTGTAAATTTGAGAACCTACAAGTACTGTTTTTTTTTTTAAATACGTATTGACAACTAAACAGATAAAATAATTTTAACAATTAGAATTCTGCTTTTTATTGTGATGTAGAAAATGCATAACAAGTGGCTCTCAGTTAAAGTATAACACAAGTCCATTTGGTTCAGCTGAAGGTACGAGGCCTATGTGGCTCATTAAATGCAGCCTTTATACCTATATGGTTTCTGTGATAGCTTCTATTAATATTGTGAAGAATATTCACACAGGAAATCTGCCAGTGAAAGAGTCTTTTTCAATTGATACAAATTTGCTGTAGTTAATTAATAATGAGCAATAGATTATAACTTTCTTACAGTTAAAAGTCTAGAAATTGGAAATTAAGATACTCAATTCTCTGCATATACATTTTTAAGCAGTTTTTAAATGCATAGTCGTTTTTAATAAAGCTTGGATTCTTTCATCAACTGCCTTAACAATTGATTGCAATTTGTGATTCATTTAATAACAAGATGAGAAAGACTGAGTAGTAAAAAATAAAAGTAGGAGAAAGAATAATCACATACTTTCTTAATCTCAGCCTGATAGCCTACATTTAAATCATCAAGTCTTAGATGCAATGTGAATATAAACAATCCTAATAACACTACCTGCACATTTATTAGAAGAAGAAAAAAAGATATGATTAAGACTGAATGGAAGGAACAGAAATTTAATTTTATAAATAATTAGGAATCCAGAGGCAGAAAACAAAAGAAAAGGAGAATTTTCATTCTGTTCAGAGAATCTCCATTCTGGTAATGGATTCCAATTCAGCAAATGGTACACTATTGCTGTCAAGAGTTTCCTACCTGAGCATTACCTCTTAGCTTGCACAACATTTCGTCAATTCTTATTCTTATAATTTCTTATCATCAAATAGAAACTTATCATTTCTATATTTAATACATGCTTTCATGAAATTCTAAGACTAGAAGACTAGAAGAGCTAGGATTCCCACATAAGCCTGGAAGGCTATTTGATCAACAAATTGTCAAGCATGCTCCGCATATCAAATCCCTCCAATTTTAACAGGGGAAATCAGGAAATCATGAAAGCTATTTTGTGGCTTCCTCTCTCTCTCTTTTTTTTTTTTTTTTAACTATGACTCAGAACTGTTTAACATAGCTTAAAATGAGTAACATTCAATTTTAAAACTAAGGGGCTGGTTTACATTACAAAAGCTAACAATTCCAAAGTTCTGCCTAACATGCATCTGTACGGAAATCCTCTATGCTCAATCTGTGTTTAATATCTGTTGTAGATAGTAACATCTCTGCCCAATCTATGAAAGATCAGTGATAGGCAGCTTTACAGAGGTAAGACAGAATTTCTGTCAATTAAGTTAGAACAACTATCTATTATGTTGCTTGAGGACTGCTGAGATACAAAGAAGCCTCAAACACCCAGTGTACACTTTCTTGCAAAAAAAAGGAAACCAAAAATATCCCCTAGAAAAAAACCCTAAATTTTAGTGCTCTACTTCCTACTGTTTTACTCAAACATCTGGTTCAAGACTTGTCAACAACAGAGGCAAAATGAGCAGTAGTAGGACTTGTATTAAGGGTCAAGACAGAGCTTAGCTGGTGGTCTCTGGACATCTAAATACACAGGATTGCCACCCTATCATCCCCAACTTGCTCAGTAGTGTACAAACCAATCCCCCCAAAATGAGCAACCCAGATGAAGGGAAGTATTGCCACAGTACTTTCCTTTCCTGGCTCCCACTGCAGTCAGTAACTGGATAGGAAAAACAGGCAAATAATGTACAAAGCAACTGCGACTTCTTTTACCTCATTTAAATCTACAGTTAAAGTTAGCTCTATAGCATTGCCATTGCAGGCCACTGTGGCAAAATAGCTGCCTTAGACTGCTGGCTGGGAAATGCAGACCACAGAACATCACATAAATGATAGCAATGAAGACATGTTTAACAGTCCTTCAGTACTAAATTCCCTAGACAGCAGGTAAAACTTTATTACTTCTGTTGTTTGTCCCTCTCTGTAGCTGCAGTTAAGTAGGGCCATTAAGGCAAGCTCTCTAAAGAACAATCTTCAATGAGCCTGCTTTAGTAAGGAAAAGAGCAAAGCAAAATGTTTGTCAGTGATTATTTCTCAAACCAAAAGATTTAGCCTCTGCCTCTGGTCAAAGCCATTTATTTCTGACTCATTGACCTCTGAAAGTGTTATCTACAAGAAGAATGGAGGAACTGGGGAGAGTCTGGACAGCACATACAATGACCAGACACACATCACATGACAGAGATTTATGTGGTGTTGGTAAGTATCAGCCACAGCACACAGGGTCTTGACAGAGCTAGTCATGGGCAACATTGTTCTGTCGGCAGAGGTTTCTTCTGGAGACAAAGACAAAGCCTCTTGTCCCAAAAAGGGTTAAATAAAGAGGAGGGGGAACAGGGCTAAGTGAGATGAGTAGTGTTTCAGCTTTCTGCACAGCATAAATACATTTACCATCATTTACAGAATCTTTTTTATTGCTACAAGAAAAAATATATATCTCTTAAGTTTAGTTTGTATACAAGCGGGAAACGCAGGTAGCATACTGCATTTAATTGTTATGTTATGACTTCTGAGAACAGTTTCAATTACAAACTACGTTGACTCTAGATTGATAGCAAAGGATCAATACAGTCTTTAAATCTTGTAAGTACAATACTTTTGACATGAAAAAAATAATGAAATATTACCTTTCTGGACCAATAAAGTTGAATGTGTGTAGAATTTGTTAAAAATAAATCCATGGAAGACACTAAAACCAAATTACACAAGGCAATCTCTCTAAATAATCACCTCACTTCAAAATACACGTTAGCTTGCTGTCTACCTAAAATTTCAATCTGCAGAAGAGAATTTACTGCCTCTAAAATTCTTTATGTGGCACGCATGGTTTAGTTTTCAAATTAGCCTTTATTTTGGCTATTCTCTACAATAGAAATCTCTCACAGCTCTCCCTGCCCTCTGTGTATAAGTCAACACATTTCACATGAATTGAAATTATGGTCTCATTTCAGTCCACAGTATGTTTGAAAAAAAAAGATATTTTTTATCCATACTACTGAAAGCTTCATGCAGTGAACCTCACATTTTGCATGCATGCATGCAACCCCACCAGGCGATTTCAAAATTTCAAAATAAAACACACTTTTTTAAAGTAATATAAAGACTTACTGACTCCAAACTTTCCATCAGTACTCTGTATCTTATAAAGGATATAGTATGGTTCCTAATCAACCATCATACTCAAGCTAGCAAAGAACAATGATAAATTTAAACTCATGAGTTTTGTCCATGCTTTATACACACAGTATTACACAGAGATGATTTCTTTGGTCACATGTACACACTAATTTCTCACATAGTTACACATACACCTCAAATGTTGTACAGGCTCACATTGGAACACAAGACTTTGCTGCCATGTGACCATGTTTATCTTTCCTCTAACCTCATCAAAATTCATCTTAAAATTGCTACTGTGCTACAGCTACTACAAAGTAGTTCCAGATTGACATTTTTTCAATGGATAGAATGTGCCTATCAATTTCCTTTACACTTTTTTTTCCTCTTACCTTCACAATGGACAAATCAATCTTTATACCTTGGTCAGACATTAAGTAATTTGTCCATGTGCTGAGCCACCAGGTAATGATGCAACTCAGATCTATTGAGTTGGTGCATAGCCAACCAGTTGATTAGCAACGCTCTTTAGCTCCTACCTCCAGGTTAACTAGATATATGCCTAAAAATAACTTTACAATGCACTTATCAGCAGAACTATTCTGGGTTGTTGACCTCCTCCACTGTTCTTCTAGCTATTTAGTCTCAGTTGATACAGACACTTGTTCCTATCTCTTAATGTAATAGCTTATTTGTCCTAATAACATTTTTATCTTCCCAGCTCCTAATGAATGCTAGTCTGGACCCTCTTGTACCCTCATGATGCAATTCAATATTATTAGCATACTTCTATATCACATACAAAGGCATTGAAAAAAAAAATCTGGCTCTACAGTAAATCTCCCTGAGGAAGAATTTTCCTAGCCTCATAGTACAATCTCTTGCCTTCTTTAGCCAAATAGTCCTCTTGCCATTCCTGCAACAAGCCATACCTTCCACAGCCTAAGCAGTAATCCTAGCTTGAGCCACAGAGCATCTGGCAAAAATTCACACAGTTTCACTGCCTTTTTCACACCTGAGAAAAATCACTGAAGACTGAGGCAAAAACCTGGAGGCTGCGGGAGGGTAAATTTATTAACATCTTTGGCCTTCAGCCAATATCCAGCCGCTAGAGAGGCAAAGCTGTCTACTTGAGTCATCCTGCCTCCCTGTAAATGCCAACTGCTCTTGTCCCTATAATATAGTAGTAACTTCAAAAACCCAATGAGTTGAAACAAGCACATTCACAGTGGATTTGTCACTCTGGCATTTTCTGCTCCATGACTAGGATAAAGGGTTAAAAAACAATAGGCACCAAAAAAATACAAAGTGGTATTTTTACAGAACTCTGTATTATATCAGTACTTATTCCTGTGCTGTAGATGAAAAGATTTATAAATTATTCCTCCTGTAAATAACAGAAAATTATCTTATGATGTGCTCAGTCATCTTTTCATTTTCTCTGGTGCAAGAGAAACAATGTTGGAAGCAATGACCACCACTATAAACATGTTACCCTCTTCATTTTAGCTTTGCTAAGTACTGTTGCATAACAAGAAAAGGGAAAAAGCCACATTTCAAAAACAGAGCGAGGGTCAAGCAAGCCACTAAGTTTCTGTTAAAGTGTTTAGCAGCATTTCATTCTGACTATCATAATTCATTTTACAGCAGGCGCATACTTGAACCAACAGCTTAAAAAAAAAAGCCACAACACTTTATAACTTTTGCTTTGATACATTTTTTTCTAAACAAAAACACTGCAAACTTTGCTAAGTAATGATGCACGAAACCTTCAAATACAATAACTTTCAAACCAATGAAAACTAGTTCATTATTTTAAAAAATATTCAGGTATGCTAAGACTAAATATAAAACACTAGATGGAGCAACTATCCTGTTTTAAAATGCTTTTCTTTTCAAAGGTTAAAAATCAATTGCAGATCTCAAGTTTAATGTTTTATCTATAACAATGTTATGACAAATAATCTTTCTTTGGAAACATTAGGAATTGTGGACAAGGTTATTTACTAACTGGTGAAGAAAAGTATCTCACATGTTATATTATAAAGAACATTCATAATAAATATACATATACATTAGATGATAAACAGCTCCAGCTTGTTTGCTCTTTTAAAACCTTCCGGGAATAGAATAAATCTCAGATTTTTCTGTGCTATACACCAGACCTGTTTTTTTTTTTTTTCTGGAATATGTAAATAGCATGGAAAGGAAAATGATACCATTTACATTATTTTTTCCTCTAAAACTTCATTTACATTTCATTCTTATCAACTCCTAAAGTGTAATACGTATTCCTATGACTTTTTTTATACAGCTCCAGCATTTTTTCCCTTCTCAGCTGGAAATGAATTTCTTTGGGAAAATGTGCTTACTTTCCTCTGACCAGCAACAGAACTTAGCACATACCTGAATCATTCTGAAGTTTTTAAGCACTAATTCTGTGGATTTTCAGGAATTAAGAGTCATCTGCTTCTTTTATCTGCTCTCTAACGTTTATGGCAGTAAACAGCTTTAGGAGAAGAAAAAAACAGCTTGTTGCTCATGCCCTTATGCCATAGTAGAGCCAGTTGGGAATAGGAACTATGAAAAAGTGAATTAAATTCCTCTGTCAATTGGTCTACTAGGTCATATTGCTTGTTCTCAATTTCATCAATACAAATGAGATTCATACAGTTCTAATCCTTCCAGAACACTTGAAAATGTAAAAATAGAAAGCATCTCATGGACAGCTTGATGTTTCTGTCCTGGTCATCCTTTGTCTCTTCTCAGCTAAGCTGCAGGAGAGCACAAGGTTACACAGTCCACTAATGTACTATTCACAGAGGAGCCAAACTAGTTGTTATCCTCCCTAACACTGAGGATCCAGCCATTCATACTGCAGGTGCAGCTCATTTTCAACACATGCTCTGCTCTTTCCAAAATAGTCAGAACACAAGAAAGGAAATCTGATCATAAGACTTTTCAAACATGTGGCAGTTGAGGATGATGCATTTAGTTTAGGCAGGCTCTTTCAGAGCAACAAAGCTGACTAAACCATGAGAAGAACAGAAGTAAGAAGCTGAGAAAGCTTGGAAGTAGCATCCTTTCTACCTACAAAAAAAGGCTCAATCCTCTAGTTGTCACACTCTTTCCAAAAAATAAACAGCTCTCCCCACACATAGTGTATTGTAGTGCAACTCCAGAAGGAGGCCAGCACCAACACAATGTGGTTGAGCACATTCAGAAACCTCCAGTGGGAACTTGATGCCTAGAGCATTCTTGAATCAAACAGAAACTAAGAGTCACAGATTCATCAATACTTAGGCTAAAAGAGTTCAATTTTGAACACAAATAGTACTTTGAACAGTATTTTACATACACACAGTAAGGAATGATATAGGGGGAGATTGATCAGGAACACCCATTCTCTAGATCAGTTAAAAAACTAAAAGCTGTGCAATACTTTAGTTTTGCTTCACCCTTGGGTCTAGGACCAAGTAAATATACAATCACAAAAACTGAAAGATCTTGCAGTCAGCAACAGACTCAGAAAATAACTTGACTGTAGGGCAATACAGCCATGACATCCTCACCACAGAAAATCATTGATGAAGAACATGTCTAAACACCCACACATACAGATATTTTAGCTAGGTACTCAAACTTTAAGGTTAGTTTTCTTCACCTATCATTGTGTTTACCAATGTTCAGATTAAATTCATTATGTTGGAGGAAGACAACAGCAAAATGTCAAATGCATTAGTCTGTTAAGACTGCATTTTTTTATTCAAACCAGTCATGACAATTATTATCACTGAAAGCTGAAACTCATTCCCTGAAGTTCCTTTGTCCACTATTTATCTGAACCTATTTATTCACTGGTTTCCCAAGTCCAGAACATCCTCTGAGATTTTACAGAATGGAAGGAAATATAGTCTCTTTTCATTTGTTCATCTAGAAATGCCAAGTGTATACATATATATATATATACATAAATGGAAATGCCTTGTTGACAATACAACCATCATTCATCTTGCTGCACAGCTGTCAAAACACTGCTAGCAGCATCCAACCTGGTAGGAAAGGGGATGCATCATTCTTTTTCACGTCATGTACAAAACATTCCCAAATAATGTGAGACTAAACTGGAAATCTAATATTTACAATGGTCAAAGTTAAATAGTATGAATTGCATTTTTGTATATGTATGTATAAAGCAAACTGCCCCTATGTGGCTGCTTTTTAAATTACATACCTACTGCATTTAAAACAGTCTCCAGATTTCTCCTACTATTAGTAGGTCTCATTTCCTTTAATAATATATTTAGTTCTACATTGTAACATAGTTAAAGGTTTCTTTTTTAAAAAAAAGTTATTTTACTAAATGACTTTAATAAAATAACTGACAGTTATCACTTAAAACATACACAACTAAGCTAAGATGTATTCTGCAGAAATGAGACAGTGAATTCAATTTCTTATTCCTCCCAGTCCTTGAAACAAATTCAGAATTTCATATGTTCATCTGAGTATCAGAAGCCATTTCTAAAATGTACATTAAAATAGGTATTTTAAACCTAATTTCTTAGTACCATATTCATAAATTATTTCATCTCTTTAACCAGTTCTACCTCAAATGATCAGAAATCTTTTATTGTTTGGACTCAGTCTTTGTGCTCTGTCTTGGTTTGTATTCTGTTTTATCTTGTACTTGAGTTACACATGGAAAATCTCTGAAGATAATGTTACCACATGTTTGATCAAAGAATAATTCTGTCTCTGCAGAACAATTATTCTTACTGCTGAGTCACAAGACAGAAAGAATATCACTTCAATTTTTGAGAAAGCAAGGAATATCCACACCACTAACATTCTCACTATTAGGAAAATAATTTTCAAGCTGAAAACACTCTTTCTTGTCCTTCAAGTTTCAAGACAAGTGTCAAGTGGGACTCTATATGGTCATACCTAAGGACTTTGACTGAATAAAATAAGAGCACAATGTTATTGATGCAATGTTTGATGTTCTACAGTGAAAAAGAGAGTTATTTGCTAGACTAGAGGCACAAAATACCCCATCCTCCTCAATTCACCCCCTGCTCCCATCCCCCTGAAAAAGGCAATAAACAGAGTACATAAATGTAGTTTTCATCTCAAAAAAGTGCACAGCAAACTACTGCAGCCAAAGGACTGTTCCTGAATTCCTGTCCAAATTACTCTTTCTCCATCTCTTAATGATTCTCACCTCTTCCTAATTTCCGAATCCACAAGGAGCTGCCTCTTTTTGTGGGGCGGAGGTTGTGGGAGATCCTCTTTCCCGTGCTTAACCAGGATTTGTTCTCTCGTGGTCACCATAGTTACAGTTTCCATTACAGTTGTCTGTGTTAGTGATGTCTGAGTGGTAGTGGCAGCCTGTGAAATCTGTGAGAGGTATTAAAACAGAGGTCACACATTGCTTGAAAGACTTTGGTAAAGACTGTTTGGAGTGGCAATAGAAAATAATGAGAAACTGCTCCTGTCTGATCATAGGCTGACCTTCAGAAAAAATAATACTACATTGAACTGAGACCAAATTGTTTTATCTGAGTCATGCTATGTGAATAAAACATCTGTAGAATTCAATATAGAAATCAGAGAGAATCCTAAGCAGAATGTATTTATGGCTCCCTCTAAATCACGATGAATGAAGAAAAGAAATAAATGGCAAAGAAAAGGTCAATTTCATGAGGGAATTAAAAGATTGAAAATATATAAAATGTTACTATTTCGGTATGTCATTCTGTCTCCATTCTAAATATTTATTTCCTGAGGAGAGATAAAAAAAACTTGTGGCACTAAATTACCAATCGTTATTTTTACTGCTTATAGTAATTTTCAAACCAGGATATAATTCATCCAACTGATTTGTAAAAGAGCTGTTAGTTTTCTGTCAGGAAATCTTAAAGAAGAATATATGCATTAGCAGACAAGTAAATTTGCTTCAATATTATTTCATAGTAAAAAAATAAAATAAAGGAGGTTCATAAAAGATACTAATACTTTAATATGTACCACTGTAAACATTACCAATCTAGGACAATTACTTTGCCCAATAATATGAAAATGGACTTTTAAGATAGTTTAGTAGTAAGAAATGGTACGATCAAATATATTTTCTGCTCATGCATTTGAAATATAAAGTGAAAATATACATCAATGTCATTAAATACTGTAATTGTGCGCAAACTGTCTATATATAATTTTGCTCTTGCACAATATCATGAAATTCCCATACAAACATGGCAATCTATTCTCCGAGAGGCTTAGTGCATTATTAATTCTTTTTGTTCCAACAGATGCTGGCTCTTTTGTTAAAATGCTCTGGTTACATCTCCAATGACCATTTCATAGTTTAGGATAGTGAAATGGAAAATAAAAAGGAAGAACTTATGTGATGACTGGGAAAAGCTCTGGGCCAGAAGAATTCTGCTTCTTTGCTTGTTGCCAATGTGCAAGAAAGAAAATTTTCTCCCAGTTTAGAGAGAGCAATGATCTCTCTAGAGAAAAATAGAGAAAGCATTTAAGATTCAGTGAAATAAAGGTACATAAATATTTTATTAATTCTTGTACAGAAACTCAGAGAGAGCAAAGACTTTGCTATTGAGGTATCACTGTTTAAATGAACAATGGAGAAGAGGTGGACCAAAGTACTTAACAACACTTCCTTCTCCACAGCTTGTCCTTTGATGGAAAACCAGAGCAACATGGAAAGAGCACCCTGTTAGCAACCAGCATCTTGGCAGCAGGCAATATGAGAAAAGCAAAACAAAATAAAAACAAAAATCCACCTAAGGTACCCTGACTTCCTGACAACATTGCCTAATGTTTCATGTAGTCTGCTAGATAAAAAAGTCTTGTTCTTTGTTCAGTGCACCAATGGCAGTGATGAGGAGAAAAGTCGATTACCGCTGTAATTTTGGCAATCTTACTCACAGGAATCAATTCAATGCTACATTTTCCTTTCTAGAACTGACTGTCTGCTCAGGTTTTTGAGAAGAATCTGGACTATTTATAAGACTACAATGTTAAGATTCATAGGAAAACTTTTATCTCTGGATTAAGAATGTTAATTAGAGTAAGCTGCTCATGAACTGTAGGGACTTTGGAAACATATGAATTATATAAATTCTCTGGCAGAGAAAAACATCCTGTTTACTTTTTAATCACTTGCATACACATATAAACATGCTTGTTTTGGCTCTCTCAATGAGATCTTTAAAATAACAAGTAACATTTTAATACAGATTTATTAATGTTAACATATTTATTAACATTTTATGCAGTATTCTTTTCATTTTTTTAAATTAAGTTTTATTTCTGAAAGAGAGGAGCAAATTAAATTTTCTAAGGTCTAGATCTCTACAAATCCCCTGAGGTCACCTGTCACTGGGTTGTCCCTGCAGCTAAAGAGCACTTCACATCATTGCTTAATCCATATGTGGATTCTCAGCCACAGGCTCCCTTTGCCCTTCTCGCAAAATTCTTATGGTACTCAGGGAAAGTTTTATCTAAAAATCAATGGCAGGATATGTGCCTGACACCTGTGGCCATATCCTGTCATGTTTCCATTTGCTGATCAATATCAGGGCACAGCTTAGAGTGAAGAAGGTGGAAAATAGAAGATAAACCATTGCTGGAATTTCATAGGCATCATCTGCAGCCTACAAGCAATTATGCAGCAGCAACAGCTCCAGCTGGTGATGGGGGACTGTGCTTCAAACAAAGCAGGCAGCATCATTACCATGTGCTTAGAGCAGTCAAGTCATGACAGCGTGGGGTGTAATGATTTGCATGTCAAAAAAAAAAGCCCAAAAAGTATTTACATGCTTAATCAATAGCAGTGGAGGTGCAATACTACATACTTCAATGAATAAATGGAGATGTGCATTTGAAGTGTATAATTATTCTAACCACAGAGTTTAGGGAAGACTAAAAGGTGCTGAAGATTACACACTGCCATGTAACTGCGTGTGATGAAATTTAAGAACTTAGTACACTTTAAGAGTACTACTTCTTAGCAGGTAAAGGAAAATCCTTAAAAATATAAATTTACAAAGGAGGAAGTAAAATTCACTTGCTTCCCTGGCAAAGAAAAGAAGACTCTCAATCTTTTTCACGTAAGTGGTTTGTTTCATGGATGCTCATTCAAGGACGAGCCAAATAATGACAGTGCAGCTCTTCAACCTTCTAAGTTCCTGACAAGCAGAGGTGAATCTGAGAAGAGGAGCTACAGACTCAGTCTTTAACCCACTGGAAAATCATGTGGAAAGTGCTAAGGTGGCTCATGAGACTGCAGATTAAAAGGTTTTCAAAATATAGTGCTTGCATCCAGGTTCACATTAGTATGCTTATTTTAGAAATGTGGTAAAACTCATCTCTTTTCAGGGTAGAAAAGGAGCAGACAAATTTCAACTTCCTTTTCATCCTCTATAGATAAGAGTATGTACAATATGTGTATAACACTTCAGTAGTTTTATGCCATTTTATTTCTGTTTTATACTGCAGCCTACCTTTAATGTCATCATTTACTGCTGCCTTTGGAAATGCCCTCAGTCTTGATATACTCATAATTTTCCTTAACACTCACTTTTGGAGCTGTCATCTCTTTGATAAAATGTGTGCATGTGAGTGGGAAGTTCTGATGAGGAATGGTGTTTTCTTTAGTTTGGGAAGGTTTTCAGTATAGCTTGGAGAAGTATAATGCACTCACTAAAGGTGGATGCTTTTGGTGTCTAAAAGTCATGCATTTAGTTGAAGGAAGTTGTCCTTGTTTCCATTGTGTGGTCAATGAAGAAAATCAGACACTAATTCAGGGTGAAGATAAATAGCAATTTAGATGAGCCTCGCTCCCCTCCTAGCCATCCATTCATTATAGCAGAATTTTCAGCCATGAGTTCAGATTAGACGTTTAAATTTAGACAACTGCAGAGGACTCACATTCCATTTTCAAAATATTTCCTCTGCATTGTGTAATTATGTCTGATGTCTTAAGTGGAAAATCAGTTTTGAGTTAAGGCTGAGATGGCCTATTCCAAATAATGTTTTACTTTGTTAAATTATTAATGACTTGGTGACATCACAGTAAGTGAGGGAGGGGAAATGACTAATGACAGCATTATTATGAAAGTATTAAGAGAAGCAATTATTAATTAAACAATAAAGTCCATTTTCAAGTCAGTATCTAGGTTTGAAGTATAATACATGTATCTTCTGATAAGTTTTAGTGAAAAATATTAATATTACATTGTCACCCTCTTCCAACTTACCTGTACCTTATAAGATTTATAGAGCTTTTATGAAATAAAAATCAGTGAAAAAAGTATAACTGTGCATATGTTAGAGTGGTTAAGGTGTCAATTATTATTGGTATTTGGAATGAGAATGCTAGGAGAAAGAAAGTTAGAAATCTTAAATGGATTAATTTTTCTAAAAAAACAAAGCTGCTTGAACTACTAAATTTATGTTCTTACATAGCACACATGTTGTGTAAGCTGATCAAAATAAATGAACACTGGTCTACAGCACTTCCTTTTTTGTAGGACACCACAGTTGTGCAACTTGCAACTTATAAAAGAATTGATGGAGTGCCCTATTCTGTAGTTACTGTGAGAAACAAATTTGCAGAGACAAGCTTGAGACCATGTTCAGCCTCTGAAGTTTACACAGACAGTTTCTCCTCTGGTGCAGATGGGCTTGAATCCTGTGCACAGCTGGGCAGCCAAAGGCTTTGAAATGCTCTGGCTGCACGGACTGTGCACCAGGCTCTGAGGCGATCTTTACCAAACAAGGAAAAATACATCTCTTTTTTGCATTAAAAAGGTCAGTAAAGCAATCCAAGCTGGAGTACTGCTCTGTAGAAGATGGGAAGAACCTACTCTTTGGAGAAGTTCCAAAAATCCACAAACCTGTGACTTGACATATCAATTCCTTAAGTCAGGAAACCTTAGCTGTCCCAGATTCAAAATGCATCTCTCGATTTTTCTCTGCTACAAGTCTCCTAGTGCAAATACGCAATAGTTCAATCAAATCTTCAACTGTTATCACTTCCACTGCTGTATAGCACAAATTTCTTTTGACTTTTTATGTCAAATAAACATGCCCTCTTCCATTTCAGTAATCAAATTATGTTGGTATGAAACTAACTGAACATTAATGAGATGGAAAAAGTGAGCTGCCCTTGGTTTAATTCCAGTAAGAAAGATGTTGACAGACATAGAACAAAAGAAGCGGATGCATTTTGGAGCACTATACCAGAGCACTGATATTGTGTAACAAATGCGAAACATTAGCTCCTTGCTTTCTTTTTCAATATATTATGGGTAACAGAAAAATATGGGATAACAGTGGATGATTTTCTTTTTTCATTGACATTTTGGATATAACTATGAGTTCCTTTATTTTTCAAAAAAAATTCTTAGGCTGTTTTTAAAAAATTCATAGGCTGTTTTTAAAAAATCTCTAAGTCAGGATAATATAAGTAGAAGTGAAACAGTAATTACATAAATTTCATCGTTGAAGAGAATTAAAAATAGTTTTGGTTTAACTACTAAATGGTTCTAAAAGTAATTTCAGACTAAGTGCTACTCCACAGAGAAAGCCATAAAACCAGCATATATGAACTGATGAACTATTATAGGTTAAAATAGTTATCAACATCATAATCAAAACAATCAAAAAATAGATAAATGACATTCTTGAAAGTTACATAACAGTTGTATTCTGCTGTCCTAAAAATAAAATGTGTCTGAAGCAATCATGCAGGGAAAAGACTTAAAATAACATGACAAACAGCACCAAAACTACTTCAGGCATTTGACCGGCAAAGGATTTAACTGTCAGCAACTGATAAAAAGATGCTTTTAACAAACCTGCTTAGAATTACTCTCTAACTTCTCTACCAGGCCTTCCCAGCGCTGAGCAAAATTTTTGAGGCGACTTTCCAGCTTTTGAGCCACAGCTTTATTTTTCACAGCGACGAGGAGATCTTGGCTGAGCGAATTCAGCTTACCAAGCATTTGTCTTCTCATTTCTACATCTGCTTTTAGGATCTGTTGAACAAAGTATCAGCAAGAAGTGTAATTCATACAGAAAAATACTAGAAGAAAAAATACCTAAGGAAAGTATGATAAAGAAATAAAAATGAGTAAGAGTATTTCATACAAATTCCTATGTTTCCACGGTGCTGCTATTGTAAAACCTGCTAGAGAAGCTGACATAGTGGAATGGACACATTATACTTCCTAAAGCAATAAAACATGACAGGTGGAGCAATTCCAGACATCACAACATGCCTCAGGTTGGAATATAAATCAAAAAAATGAATGCTGTGTGACTTTAGGAAGCTTAAAACTGCATTAATGTTAACAAATGTATCAACATTTCAAAGACATACTGGGGGAGAAAAAAAAAAAAGGTTTCCACAAAAACAGTATCACACCCCAAAATTAGGATGAAGACATTCCTCATCTTTCTTTAGCTTGCCAAGGAATCAACAAGCCTTAGGAATCTTTGGAGCTCCCCTGAAGGTGCAAAGAAAGCTGCTGTGCAGCTGGAACCTGGAAATTCCTGTTTCCAGCTTCTATGAGTCATCAGAGGAATCCAGACAGGTTGGAGAGTTGGGCAGAGAGGAACCTCATGAAGTTCAAAAAGCACAAGTGCAGGGCCCTGCACTTGGGAAGGAATCTCCATGTGAGGAAGAACTTTCCTGTGAGGGTGCCAGAGCCCTGGCACAGGCTGCCAGGGAGGTTGTGGAGTCTCCTTCTCTGGAGACCTTCAAAACCTGCCTGGATGCCGCCCTGTGCCCCATCCTCTGGGTGACCCTGCTGGAGTAGGGGGTTGGACTAGATGATCTCTAGTGATCTCCAATTTAAATATCAGTATCTACCTTTTCTGTTGTATCTCAGTCTGCTTTATGAAATAGAAAAAACCCATCACTTACATTTTACGTGTTGGAAAATCTAGGGGCAGGATATCAAAATAACTTATGAAACTCGTGCCATAAATGGCAGTAAAATTTTACTTCAGTCTGTCTATTTATGTTCTATATACTCAAAATATCATATCCTCCAGTTCAGTCCATGCTTTATTTCATCCTTTTTCTCATGTAAGAAGTCAAAGATAATGAAAGTGACAGTAAACAAATGGTGTTGGGGTGGGGGCAGAGAGAATAAAAAGTAGTTTTTTTAAAGAAATATCTTTTTTTTTTGTCCTTTATATTAATTAGGTCCCAGAAGAGAGTTAATGACGAAAGAAATAATCTTCTACACACAAGTACTGAACAAATCCTGTGAAAGAAACCATTTGTGATTATTTAGAAACACACAAAATTTCTTGCAATAATGAGTTTTATCTAAACAAAGGTATTTTGACAAATAGACATTATGTGTACTGTGCATAAGAAGAAATCAACTAACTTGGTATCAGTTTAAAAGCACAGTTAGAACGAGATGAATTACCATATCAATCAAAAAAGTATTTCCACTCACTCATTCATTTCAGCTGCAACAAAAATAATCTCAAAACTTGAGTGGTATAAACAAGGAAAGAAAAGGGACAACACCATAATATTCAAGATAGTCAGAATCTCTTCTCTGTTAAATGGATTTTGAAATTCTGTCTCCCACTGCTCCATGTATCCCAGTTTCCATACATTAGGGTATGCCAAGCTAAATAATAACACTTAATTTATACAGTTTTATTAAAAGTAAGATTTATCTTCCCTTCTTCTCCCAGATATATACCTACAGAATATACCTACAAAGAACTATTATGTGTTAGAAATGGAAAATGTGCAGTCAAATCATTAGCAAGACCTAAATCTGGGGGAAAATAGATGTCTGTTTATACTAAGTAAAATAAACAAGGACAATTTGGGCTACAAAAATCTCCTAGCACAAAAGCAATAAGAAAGGAATCCACATGTACGGACTTTGATTTAGACTCCATCTCCTTCCTTCTACTTGCTCTAAATCTTTATTAAAGTCTGAAAATATATGAATACTGAACATCACTTTAGGAAGTGTTTGAAAATGAAAATCTACTTCAAGGAATAATAGTCCCACTTTCAAAGGCCTTCTTAACTAGAAGGGTATTTCCTCCCATTTGAGAAATGTGAGAAAACACTCTGTATTTCTGTGTTAGCAAGTAATAGTTAAACCCAAATTTCTTCACAGATATCTTGAACTGCAAATATACTGAAAACTACCGCCTATAAAATTATTTTACTTTGTATTTGTTACTATGTAACTATGTAAATACTACATATTTATTAATGACATAAGACTATATTTTTTCCAGATATCTCAACAGCATCTCAATAGCCTCAAAATAACCACCTGCCACTCCCAAACAAATAAAAATCATTTATGACACTTCAGAGGGTCATTGAAGTTCAAACAAATAGTCATAATGCTAAATAGTTTAACAAAGTATCATTAGCAATTGCCTTCAGGTTTAAGAGATTCAAATCTACCTATAAAGAATACGATCTTAATTGTGTCAGTTGTGGGTATGAGAGAGGCCAGAAGAATAGGCTGGAAGGTCTCATACCATATTATGATATGTCAACTGTAATTCTCAAGATTTAAAATATGAGGCTGGATCTAACTGAGCTTCTTTTTGAAAGGAGACATTAATACTGTAATTTGCTGCTGGAAATGATTAGAGAGCAGAGGGCCTGAGCTGCTATACTGTTATCAATGTAAATGTTTTGTTTGCATTTGTAAAAGAATGTATACAAGTTCTGCTCATTGCCTTACAAACCTGGAACAAGCTAGTCTAGTTATAAAGGAGACTTTTCATGACAGCTTCTCCTTCACTACATCCAAACATGCCTCTATGTCTAAAATGTCATATGCCAAAAAAAAAAAATATGCTTTGAATTTCAGTGTTGGGATATGATGCTCAGTGCCAGGATACCATGATCTTTTTTTCTAAAAAAAC
>JAUBOD010000143.1:791082-822353 GCA_032353885.1 Nothura maculosa
CCAGAGAAGGAGACTCCACAACCTCCCTAGGCAGCCTGTTCCACTGCTCTGTCACCCTCACTGTAAAGAAGTTCCCCTTCACCTGTAGGTGGAACGTCTTGTGTTTCAGCTTACACCCATGACCCCTTGTCCTATCACTGGCCACCACTGTAAAAAGCTTGGCCCTCTCTTCCTTACAATCTCCCTTCATGTATTTATACATGTTAATCGGATCCCCTCTCAGCCTTCTCATCTCCAAGCTGAACAGGCCTAATTCACTCAGTCTCTCCGTGTACGAGAGATGTTCCAGTGGTGATGACACCAGCTACGGAGCCACATGTTGATGAACTGTACTCTATGATTTCTTTCTGTATTGCTGGCAGCGCTGGGAAGAATCGAACAGATGATCTGTGCACCTGTGTCCCTGATCATCTGCCTCAACTCCCTAAAGTCTCTTTTGATTGCTCGGAGGCTATGTGTTGCCACTTCCTCCGCATCCACATGTAGGACCGTCAAGGCATATTAATCCGTGGGTCAGACCAGTTTGGGAATTTGTCTGGTAACTTCTTTAATCTGGGCCCCGGGAAGACAACAGACCTCTCTTGAGAAAGGGTCGGGCCCAGCTATCGGTCCCTCTGTTCCCTGAATCTGGAAATCACCCACAACAATAACCCTCCTATTCTGCTTCCTGTCCACGATGATAACCTGTGCAGTTGGCCTTTCTGAGTACAGTACCTTTTTTGGAGGGGAGGGATCCACTCCCTCACCCTCCACTGACTGCCCTAAACTTCCTCACTTTATTTTCTGGAACCATACGTTTGCGAGGGATTTGCTTTATACTGCTGAATACAATACAGACTTTAGGCAAGAAAGCTTGCAAGATTAAGATTATTTTGACTTGGGATACCAAGAGTCACATAACTAGACACTGAAGATGAATTTAAATAGGAAGTAATAATTGACAGATCATAGGATGCTGCTTTGTTTCCTTGCCTGGTCTGTATTCCTTGAAGTGACTAAATATTTTCAGTAAAGCACGCAGTATTTTTGAAGTGTCAGTTCCCAGCATCTCAAACACAGACTAATTTGCTGCTATTGATACTCAAACTATACAGATTAAAGATAGCATACATCCCAGAAAAAATGCTAGTTGTATCGACAGCTTCTCTACATAAATTTTGTGCTTTAATTACTTAAAAAAATACAGAAATCTTGGCACTTTCCTGGGTAGTAAAATCAAAATGATTTGTCTTCTTTCTAAAAGAGTGAAAGCATTCATAGTTCTAGTACTACTATCCTACTTGAACTGTGAACTTGGAAAACCAACTGCCAGTGTAGGATTACCCCTTGTCCAGATTTCAGCTGGTATGTCCATTTAAGTTAATTATGAAGTTACAGAAAAGGGTATTGCATTTTTTTAAAGTATGAGAGACAGTGGAATACTAAACTCTCTTAAAACAAAAGCTAAAATTTAACATCCATTTTGAACATCTAGGTTACTAGCTTTATCATCACAAATGCACCTTTACAATGTCATTCATACAGGATTTTTCAAATAATTGCCTTTAAAAAATGGGATGGTATTGTCTTGTGGGTTGTTCACACTTTGAGTCAAAAGGCAATTTAGGACAAGTTTGGGTTGCAAGCATTTGGAACTCTGTGGGAGGTATAGGAATTATAAAGAAAAGGTTATCATGTAATCGCACATGAGACCACAAACTGTGATCTTGTGATTTAAATAAGTGTGCTAATAATAGATTGTAGAGTGCTTGCAGTAAATTATAGAGCAAGATCATTTTACAAAAGAAATAAAAAGTTATTGGTTTAGCTGTGCATTTGATAACACTAGAAGATACTGTTTTTTATATCCGGCAGTGCTGGGACGGGAGCCTGAGCTGGTAATTTCTTAGAAGTAGTAGTTCAAAGGGAGAGAAATTTTGGAAGTTTGTTTTAAATCCTAGTTTAAAGGCAGTCTGAGAGGAATGTCACAAGTACAAGGATATTCTACAGATACTTGAAAAAAAAGAACACTAATTCAAGAGCTATCAAAGCTTTGGGTTTAGGAAGAGGTATGGTTTAAAGTGGAATACCAAGAAAGACAGAGAACGTGTGAAAAGTCAGAAATCACTCAGTAAGGGCTGCATTACGATGCATACTCACAAACAAATTCAGTTCTGTCGTTCCTTACTTTAAAAATTGGTCCTTTCATTTTGTTCTAGTGTTCCTTCAATATCAGACTTTCTGTTTATAATGCTATAAATGCACCTTCAGAGAAAGTAAACATTAAAACATATCTATATCTAATCCCTGAGATGCTCAGAGGTCACATGACTGTGAATACAATTTTCTTATTTGTGAAAATAATGGGAAAGAAATGATGCTCGACCTTCCTCCAAGCAATATTTTAAGAAAACATTGTGTACTTAGTATTGCTTGATAACAATTACTTGGCTGAAAAAAAACACATGTATGGATACACATTCACTATCACATCTTACTTATTTTAAAAAAAAATCCTCTGTCAATTTGATATAGTCATTACTAGTTAAAAGAAGCCACATATATTGGGTATCGCTTTAAGAGAACGTGCTTTAAAGTACCTGCGAGTAGATGATAATATTTTGTTACACCAAAATATCAGACGCAAGAGTTTGTCAACAGAAGAAAAATCTCTTGTTCTTAAGTAAAATTGCACTCTGCATAATAATGCAGATTCCTTACATGCAATATCCCTCTCCCTGATGGCAATGAGGGATCACATTACTTCTGGCAGGAGTAATGAAAGAAAAGTTAAGAAATAACAGATAAACTCTTTTTGCTGCTCTTGAATACAGAAAAGAAGGTGAACGTAAAGGAGTTGTAGTAAAGAAGGAAATGGCTCTCAGATACTTCAAAAATACTTCCTACTTATTTTTGTTTATTTTTATTTTATTTTGTTTATTTTTGTTTTTGTCTCCTTTGCTCAGGAATATACCTACACTTATTGCTATGGATTGCTTATTCTCTGAAAGTGAAGTTCAATTGATACCTGAAGCTGTTCTTCCAGGGCAGCAGTAGCTTTGTCTCCACTGTTTTCATCCACCACCACTACCATGTGGGTAAGGGAATTCACCTTGACTTGCTCCTGTTCCAAATCTTCTTGAAATGCCTGCAATTAGAACAGACATGTATTAGAAAACGTGTTGCAAATCACAGAAAAACACTGTGCATTTGAAGCCTCTCAGGCTGATCAACAGGAAAAAACAAACACTTGTGAGAGTGCTATAAATTCTATTGATGCAAATAATAAGTGATATAATTATATTTTGTTGCATATATTGCATATATGGTTAAGATGAGGGTATTTCAGAGACTGGCATGAATTTTAAGAAAATTACTTACCATTACTCCCTCACAAATCCCAATTATACACAGAAAACTTCAAACTGAAAATTTGGGTTGAGAAAATCTGGTTTCTGAAGTTAATGCAGGTGATGGCTTACAGATAGCATGCGTACTACAGCTGACTCTTTTTAAACAGAACTAGTTTAGATTTTATTCTTCATATTACCATAATAAAACGCCTGAATATTGTAAAGATTAACAAAAATGTGAAAAATTACATACTCTTTCATTAAACCGCCATATATTCTCTTCTGGCTGGCATGCCTACCACATTAATAACACAGAATAAATCTGCTCAGGAGGCCTGATTCAATGTCAGAAAAAAACTGCAGCATTTATTGCAGAAATGAGACAGAGAAGCATTTTAAGATTTCTGCATGCATAAAACAAATCTCTTTTCCTCTCTTTAAATTAGGGCGAGATGAAACAAGCCTGAGGAGAAACTCTGGTTGGGAAGCAACTACCTCCAGGAAGTGATATCAGGTATCTCAAACCTGCCCAAAGTGATACTTAAATAGTTTCTAACTATGGAATTCCTATGACACTCCACAGAACGGTCAAGCGAGTGTCTCTGACCCTTCTGCACCTCCCCAGACCAGATCACATCATTCACTGTCCTCCTTCCTCACTGCGCACACACACACATACAGGGGCTATGGGAACCTGATACCTGGCCCCTCTTTTCAAGTTACACTCAATAGCATTTTCCCCAATTTTAAACTCCTAATATTTATCTGCCTCTCTGTGAAAATTTACTGTGTCATTTTGTTTCTTCAAAAATCCTATTGAAGTGGACCAGTTGCCTACTCCAAAGTCATACACACAACTATGGGCTGTGGACTGTGGGCCTCAGAAAAGAAACTTGCTGACTGATATTTCTTAGCTCTAAATTCCATACTCTAACACATTTCAGAGTCTTAATTCTGTTGTGCGCATAGCCTTTGCATCAATATGTTCACAAAAGTTCTCCTTGTCCAGATGTTCACACAACATTGTTGTTTGCTACAGAGGATTATGACTGCAAAGTCATGTACCAGGCCATGAGAACAGTCCCCAGAACTCAGATTTTGCAGCTTTTTATGACCCAACAAGTGATCAAGGAAGAGAGTGCAGAGTGCTCTAAACTAGAGCATACCACAATTTTCTTGTCTCTAGGTCAAATACCTTATTTCAGCCTCATGACAATAAGTGGATTGCTTCATAAATCTACAGCTAAGGAGAAGGTGTCTTGTTTCCTCTCAGTGTGCATCTATCCAGTGAAGCAAAACGAGGGGTTAAGGGCAGTCCTCTACAAGTGCAGGAGTAGGGTGCTTTGGATATGTGAGTCTTGCATACAGTATAAAACATTTGAAGAGCCGAGCAGCTCTCAAAACCTGAAAATTTAGCAGTTTTCTGATCCTCAGACAGATACAATTCTCTCTGAGCTAATATGACTTTTCTTTAAACTCAGTGCTGAGAGTCTATTTCTGTCCTTGAAACTCACTGGAGAGAATCATTTGTGTACAGGAGCTTGCTGAAACAGGAATTTACTAAGGATATGCTTAAGACTAGAGCATGCTCACATCAAATCATTTCAATGCAAGTTTCTAGCAAGCTCTCCTGAGCCTGTTGAGAGTGCATTGTTCCAGGGACTTAAAATGTGTGTAGATGTTAAGGGATGGGGACAGTAATAACAGCAGCAGTCAATCCTACAAGTCCTCCAATGGCAAACTAGAAAATGGCCAGAGTTCTTGCTAACAACCAGAACATTCATTTGAATGTGAATGTTAACACAAAGTTAGTTGCCTAGCAGCATCTTTCTTGACAAATTTTTATTTCCATAAGAACCTATCCATTCCTTCTAGTGACATAAAGTGCCCAAAGTAAGAAACTGAGACACACACACATGCTTATAAACACCTCTGTATAGCTGTCTGAGTATATGCTCTGCAACAAGGACACTACAGCTTACTGCAGACATATTTGAAAATGTTGGAATTTAATGTTAGAGACTGGAGAAGGAGAGAGGAGGAAAAAAAAAAAAAAAAAAACCCAGACCATTAGTGATATATTTTGGGAATGTGCTGCTATATGCAACTAATGTTCAAATATATGAAAATTTGTATGGGGCCCAGAAGCTCAAAATATGCCACTGGCACCAAAAGGAACAAATGTATGCCTTTGAGGTACTTAATTAGAAGAGCTTAAAGATACTGTTAATTACATAGCTAAAATAGATTGGGAGTTTCCTACATTTAGGAACAAATCAGTCAAACACTCTGCAATACAAACTGGTAATTTTTTCAATTTTAGGGTCTCTGTGGATTAAGAGACAATATTTTAAAGCCTTATGACCCATCGCACAAAGATGAAAGAACTCATCACTGAATGGTGTTTTTTCAGCATGAGAGAAGGCGTTATTTAAAGAGGAAATGTAACAATATCTAGTACGCAAAATACAATTACTAGTTGAGCTTCAAAGGAAATAAGGAAAATTATAATAAAAAAGTCCTGAAGTCCTACTGGTGTATGATCTTTCTTAGGAAGGACTATTCCATTTTTTCATCTGGTTATATTCTTGCCACTGCTAGTGGCATTCTGATCAATATCCTGAGCATTCAAAATCAGCTTTTTCTTTTTTTTTTTTAAAGGATATTACAGAGCCATTCTTCAAAGAACAGCAATTCCTATTTTGCCTAGCAGTGCTTGTATCACAGCTGAACCAGCATTTCTCTTTTGGCAACTGGTATGCAAACTGCATGACTTGGAGAGAATCTACTTGAAAGTGTATACAAATACATGCTTAAGGTATCCAGGTAACCAAAGAAAATGTTATTTGAACAGGGAGTAATTTTCCTATCTTACCTCCCCAATTTGTTTAAAGTACTGCAAAGTCCTCACAATAAAAACAAAATTTGCAGTGGTGTCATAAAAAAAAGACATAGCTATCCTAACAAAGTACAATTACCTAAACAGCTTAGTCACTTTGAGACAGTTTATAGTTACTGAAAACTGTTATCTACAAATTGTAAAATAAATTAAATTAATAAAATGTAGAATAATAAATCAATAATCTATCAGTTGCATTAAAAGCACATTTTTGCTTAAACACAAAATTTATATTTTTGCTGAAATCTATTTAATTTATAATAATGCCTGTCTTCCTATCGTTTAACTCACGGTTTCTCTCAAAAAGTTTTTCATCATTAACATTGAGTTGTTCAGAGTCATGTGGGGCTTTAAGAAAGCCTTAGAGCGTTATTATCCCCCCCCACACACACACTTTTTGGTCACTTATTTAGTTCAAGTGAACTAAATACAAAATATTTAATAACAGAACACTATTATTAATATTGCAGAATTTTTGCCTTTATGGTAAGTAGTTTTGTGGCATAAAATAAGTAGTAAAACTCTCTAAACCTTTCACGCTGTATTTGAAATATTTGCAAACTTGTTGGTCCTCACAAAACAATATAGCATCAGGCCTAGAATTTCTGTTCTTCAGCAGCCTTACTAGGAATGCAGAAAAATTACTCAAGTTAGAAGTGGATCACACAGTCTCTTGTGGTTTGTGACCTCTCTTTTGAGAGGATTGCAAAAGCTTGTTTCAGTTTTAAATGATTTTCAGGGCAGATTTGCCCTCTAGAACCTTGGCCAACACTGACACAGGCTGTGAAGCATCAAATGGCAAAAATCTGTTAGACAGTGCAGAACCACTGAGGTAGAAACATCAATAGATTATGACTGTAGATCTCCACAACATCATAATTTTTCTGTGCTTTCTATATTTGTCTATGTCTTCCTATCATAATCATGTTTGTAATGGATGAATAAACAAGTTTATATATTACATAGATCAAATGCTGCATAAAGATAAATAAACATGCACATGTAGATGTACTTAGTGAACAAGGTTATTTTCAAAAAAAAAAAAAAAATAGCATGAAGACAGAAAATTTAATCCAGCAAATGAAATAAGTTTTCCTCTCTTGGAAGAGGAAAATATAGTCAAAATGTCTTCCACACTACTGTTTGGTTTGTTATTTTTCATTAAGTAAATACAGCACTAAAATATATCTTCTAAGAAGTAAACAACTTCACTCCAACTATGAGACAGCACTATAGGGTTACATCTTTGGAGTCCTAGAAGTCCAAACAATGCTCAATAATATTACTTTTCTATACAAGGAAATGCCTTTTACAGTGACACAATCACCATATAAAACCTTTGTAATTGTACAAGCAATCAATGGTAAAACAATTTTTCACATTACTGTGTCCTGTTCTAATGTCAAGGGTAGACCTTTTATAATGTCAGAATTTGACTGTTTTTTGTTTTGTTTTCAGAAATTGAACTTGATTTTGGCAATACAGTGCCTAATATGAATTTAGAGTAACTAAATTCTGTAACATACCTTATGTTCTTCTACTTGACGCTTCAGGTCCTCTAGATCGGGACCTAAGGGCTCTGAATCAATTGTCTTTGTCCTTTGCTCTGTTTTTGTTAGCCAGTCACCCAACTGGGCTAGCTGCTGATTTTGAAGATCCATTAGAATTTTATGTAAACTGTATATAAAAAAAAAAAACAAAAAAAGTATACTTATACATAGAAGAAAGCAAGAGAGCAATAGGCAGAAGTGTCCTTCCTGCATACTCACAATTATCCTCATCAAACTTTAAAATTTTGAAGGAAGACACAGAGACTGTGCAATAGTTTTGCAAAAGGTTTACTCCAATTGTTTTTTCTCGCAATCTCAATGCTTAGAAAGGAAATCTATTCAGCAGAGGCTTTGCTTTAACTACTGAAACCTATCAGTTCTGCTGAGATAGAAAAAACAACACTTGGGACATTTCAGTTGTTAAAAGGATGTTCATGAGCCTACAACTCAAGACAGGACAATACCTGTTACAGTTACAACATCTGCTATCAAACAGGTAAGTGAAACTTGGTTGAAGCTGTTTTGAATTAGTTATTGATATTTCTTTTTCCATTAAAAGTACAAGTTCTGTGTGTGAATTATCTGCTATCAAATTTTGGCTTCTAGTTGCCTTTCTATTAGAACTGCTTGAAAAATTATACTCTCTTCTTTCTCAATAACCATATTTTCTGATTTCTCAATAGCTATACTCCATAACACAAGTACTTAGAGGAGAAAAAAAAACAAACTCAGATAGCTCTACTTAAGATCCCTTTCTGTATAAAGGTACAAGAGATATTATTACATTTTCAGTTGGATAAATACAGATAATAAGTGGATAATACTGTAGAGAATTAGGAAAGGAAGTATATCAACTTCAACTAAACAAAGTATTTTGACCGACTGAAAACAATCTGTCGAGAGATCTATTACAAATCCTTTACATATCATACTTACCATCTTCGGAAATTCTATAATTTTTATCTTTTGTTTCTTTCTAATCTAGTCAAATTATCTACTGAAATTATATAGCAATAATAATGCAATAGAATTTGGCAGTGGAATTAAAATACTTGTATTGCCCTTCTCTCATCTGATATCCAATTCATAACTCTACTTATATTTAAGAAGCAACTTCATTTTTTTTTCTCACACATTAAACTTCATTGTTTGTCATATTATATGACTTAGTTTTGAAATATTATTATCTGACTTACATTATATGGCTTACTCTTGAAGCAAAAAGTTACCATTAACGTTCTGAGCTCAGCTTGGATATTTGGAAACCTCAATGGAACTTTCACACTGAAGAAAACTGTTCCACACTGAAGAAAACTGCCTCCAACCCACTCTCCTTTTAATTAATTTCATATGTTTCTTAATTGGCTTCTTGTCTACTGTAACTCACTCAAGGCTGATAGTCTCTACCTATACCAGATATTATTCACAGTATTTCTTCTCTACTCATTCTCATCTTTACTCAATATGATGTTATCACTGTCATGACACATTTGCAAAAACAACAGTGGAAGAAAATGACTACAGAAATCATAGTTTTTAAATGCTCTCTTCTATCAAATACACTAAAGTCAGAGTACTTCAAAAATATTTATGAAAAGAAATAAATAATTTAAAATGTTATCAGTAGAGTCATTGCATCTTAGATGCCATTTTTACTTCCATCAAAAAATTTCTCCATTCCATTAATGCAAATTCCATTAAAAAACTAGAGTTTTTTTTTAGTGATAAATAAAAGAATATCCTAAGTGCTATAGATTTTTTTTGCTATAGAAATCTAGAAAATCTAGAAAGTAAAGAGAATTTGTTTTAAAAAAAACGAGATATGATGGAATACTTACTATAAAGAACACTGATATTATTCTTAGGAGCATAAACTCAAAAATGAAATAATCAGAGTTGATTCTTAAATAGAAGAATGTTTCTCTTTTCTTCCAATTCTTCAGGTACTTTCTGGTTTTCAAATTACTCCGATAAACATCTGATAGAGGTGTTAGTACCCATTTATTTACCTCAGGAAATTATTGTAATATTTGTTTATGGTATGGCCCTCATGTGTTTCAAATACAAATTACTATTCTAGTGAATTTAATGTGTTTTAATAGTTGCGGAATGCTCCATAAAGGGGCAAATTGCATGAGGTTTCCCTCTCCAGTGTTTCATTTATCACTCTGAGTTGCTTTCCTACAAAGAATTATATTTAGAGGCAGAAGAAGGGCAAGAAATGAAAAATCTTGCTCTGTATTTTCTCTGAATTTTCAGTACATTGTAGTTACAACTTAAATCCCATTTGTGCTGCATCAGAGGGCCCCAAACTTCCTGTGATATTCTGACACCGCTAAACCACTTTTTCAACTCTTGAGACTACTTTTTTAGTATCCTTTTTCAATAAATCTTTCTACTCTATTTTTGATCACTTGCTTTGGTTTTCTCTGTGCTACAGCATAGGCTGCTTTGCTTGAATATCCTCTTGCCACTAAAAGCTGATGTTCTCATCTTCACAAATTTCATCTCTGTGTCTGGACAAAGACATCACTGTTGTTAGCAACATGCTTGACAGATTACACATAAAACTGAAGCTAAAGATATGTTCCTTAGAATGTAAACAGAGTACACTAACTCAGAAATACATTATGTAATGATATGAAAACTCACAGTCAAGTTCATAATCCTTCAGGGCTATTTAGCACTCTGTTTTTGACACAATACATTAAAACTCGCCATTGTTAAGCTTATTGCCCCTGGAAAATTTTATTTTGCACTAATCAGAGTTTCATGGAACTAGTAACACTTAAATTCTTGCATATTATCACTTTTTATTTTAGGGCTCTCTCTGATTTAATATTACACCAATATTCTAGTATCAGAAGATATTAGAGTTCGTGGGTAAAGACCTGTAGCTGCACCTAGGAGACAAAATAACAATCTAAAAAGACATTTTAGTAGACATTGTACAACTCAAAGAGAAGACTGCTCCTTGCATGTGTAGAATTAAATGAAAATAAATATAGTGAATAAAAACCGCCTACAGCAAAGTATCATGGATTTTTCTTCTTAAATAAAAGGGCACAGCTGGTGGAAGTTACTTTGAAAGACATCAAAGTCCATCAACAATGAAGAATTAGAGACTTTCAAAGACATATAAGATATAAGTACAAAAACAACATCTCAATATAGCAACCAGTGGTAATCAGAAAAGTAAATCAAACATTTTGGAATACATATATAACAAAAAAGATGGCATTATTATGTGATTAAATAATGTTGTGTTTTGCTCTTCAATACTAGGTGTGATTTTAGTCCTCTTTCAAGGTGGAACTGGAAAAATAGATGAGAAAAAAAAGGAATATGTATAATCAAAGTCATAGAAAACCTCTCACATGAGAATAATTAATCAAGCTTATAATTTTCAGTCTGGAAAAGAGATGACATACACATATTATACATACACATAGAGAAGCTGAGGAATATACTGCTGATCATCATTTCCAATATAGTGACAGAGGGACAGGACAGGAAGGGAGGGGAAGGGACTGAAAGGAAAAACAGCAACATCAAAAATACAGAAAACAATGTTTCAGGTTCAAGCAGAAACTGAATAGTAGCTAGGAGAAAAATCAATGGCAGGCTACCAAATACACAAAACAATTTCTATCTCAACAAGTCCCCTTATTTGAAAATAGGTGGAGGTTCTAAGAGTCCTATAGACAATTTGTAATACAGGGCATGTCCTATTAGTTCAGAGCAATGGTCCAAACAGCTCCAATATTCAGACTGCAGCAATGGTGACAGGAAATGAAGAAATATTGGTTCAACATTCTGTGCTTCTCCCTTAAAGCTTGTCCTTTTCTTCTTCTCTTATTCTCTTCCTAACAGGAAAATGGCCTGACCACCAAAGAAATTCAGCTATTTCTTAAAATCACACTTGCAAAAGGACTTTTCTCCAACTATAATGAAGGAGCCAACAAGAGCTGCTCACTTAGGACTAGTGCAATATGTGTTTCTGAGAGAAAAATTAAGATCCTAGTGGTTACACTTTAATGATGTCTAGCTTCAAGACTTGAAAATACGCAATAGCATTTATTGCTAATTCTTCTCTAACAGGGATTATATTATGGTTTATTTTAATTACATCAATAATCTAAAGATTTATGTTCAAGTATTCTATTCTGTATTGCACATTAAGTAAGTCCTACATACAGTAAACGACTATATATCAGCAAAGACAATGCACTATACAGGTAATCAATATACCATCGCTTCTAAATGGCAATTTCTCACAAGTAAAATTAGGATTAGTTTCAGAATTTTAACTACTGAAAACAGACACCATCATACCAAATGCTTTAAAACGTGTAGTTATTACACATTTCCCATGAGAATAATGAATACCTACAGAATTTTTTTTGAATGGTGTAATTTGCTGCCAGACAAAGCCATATGACAATATTTTCTGGTAAACTAAGCTCCTTTACTGGATTTTTTTTGGGTCACACTTTGCAGATATTAAAGATTTGTTTCCCTTTGTATCTCAGTAAGATTGCCTCTCTTATAGTAGTAGTTATATCACACAATATTGTGTGATACTTGCTGAAATAATGAGAAAAAGTTAGGTAAGTTATATTAATTACGGTAAAAATTATATTAGTGTCCAAGCTGTTGACAGTGCACATCTCCAAAAATCTGCATACTACATTTTAGGTTAAGGAAGATCTGAGATTGAGTCTAATCCAGAATGAAATGAAATAAAATCAGAACTGTTAGTAAAACTCAAGACTGTTCCAATCAAACCACATATATAATACTTTTGATAAAATATTACTTACTTGCTTTGTTTTTCCATACTGGCTACCCTGAGACTTTCCCATCGAGAATTAAGTAGATTCATTTGTTCTTGGATTTCATTTTCTTCATCATCTGAAAGCTTCCCAAGTGTCAGAAGTTGACTTCCAACTTGCAAAACATGGCCAACACGTCCTTGGTGGGCTGTTAATTCCATCATAAAACCCTGACAACAAGATGAAAACTCTGTTTTAAGTTCAATTATTGTGAAGGATAAAAAAGACATCAGAGAAATATTCAATTTTACCATTTTTTTCCAAAGCTGATGTTCAAATTTACTTTTTATTTTTCTGCTCCTTGCTACAAACTTTGTAACACAAACAGAAATAAACATTTTGATTTTCTGCATATGGTGCAGTCTACAGTCTATAGTATAGTCTCATAGTCTCTAGCAATATCTTTGAACTCTCCAAATCAAATTTGAAAACAAAGTATAAATAGTGGAAATAACCTAGAAATATTTTTCTTGTTTTATATTTCTGATTCTAATCATATCATACAAGCAGATATAAGACTACTGAAAGCTTAGTATACATACCTCATGGGTGTGAAACTGTTCTTTAACAACTTCTACATCACTGGATATGTCTCCTTGTGCTTGTAATGCATCTTCAGCAGAAAGAAGCCATGTGAGTACTTCTTCTAAAGCAGTTTGATAGCTGTCAAGGTCCATTTCTGGCCCCGTCAGTAAGGTGCTAAATGTCTTTGCTTCAACAGTTTCTACAAACTGATCAAAACCAAAAAATTAAGAGTAATGCAAACAGCATCTACTCCAACAAGCCTACAAATGAACAAATGGAATGTCATTGTCTTGTATTACAAAACAGGATTAACAAAATAATCAGTCACAACTAATGAGTGGAAGGACTCAGTATAAAAGCTGTAACAAAAATCTGCCAAGATGGAGAGAGAAATTACAAAAATCAGAGTAAATTAGATATTTTACATTAGAATTCAATTGTTAGCAACTATTCTGTACAGTGTTATTCTACTTGCTTTTCAATAAATACTATAATTTTTCATTTTACTATTTCACATTCAGGTATTTTCTCTTGGAAATGAGGGAGAAATATTTATTTTGCACAGCATCAAGAAAGCAGCAAGTTGCATTCTGACATTGCAGAGAAAGTAATGGAATTGCCACACAGAAAGGAAAACAACTCTTTAAACCAACTGCTATATTTGAACAATCTATACAATCCTATTTCATTAGTATCATGAGCTGAAATCACTTCAGAAAGTCAAACTATATTTCTTTCCTTTTTTCTTTTTAACAAAAGTGGGGAAAAACATGTTCATTTCTCTTCCTACATGGGTTAACATCACACTTATTCCTTAGCAGACAAACAAAACATAGAATTTACATTTTACATGTTGGAGTCAAGAGAAATCAGTAACAATGTAGTGATCAAGGGAGTGAGAGACAAGATAGGACACAATAAGCAGGAAACTGGGGCTTAGGGAACCTTGTTACAGAAAATATCACTTAGTTTTCAGAAGATATTTTTGTATTTTAGATGATTTCTAGTTTTTAGAACTCATTTGTCAATGAATGCTAAAGAAGTTAGCATAACTTCATTGTCAATCCTGCATGAAAAAACAATGTTCAGTAAGAAAATCCAGAACAGGAAAAAACAATAAATCAATATAATTTGCTTTTAATTTTAAAGAGCACTGTCTTATAGCACAAATAATGTAGTATAAAAAATCCTTAACACATACTCCTGTGGCAAAAAAATGACTGTGTAAATGGTGTCCAACATGAGTTGGACATTTTAGGTAGTGTAGAAGGTACTAAGAAGTTACCCAACTATATTATATTGCTGCAGCAGCATTATTTTCTGTAGTATCTAGTACTACAGATGCTATAGTAGCTGAGTGAGACTATGGAAATAATGTTTGAATGCTTGCAGAGATCTGATTATCTCTGTCAGTTACTTGTTTGAAAAATCTCCATCTGAAAACTGATTTTTTTTTCCTTAAATCCAGTATGGAATATTGTCTTATAGATGAAAAATGCAGAACCAAGTGCATGCTAACAATGCTTTCTGAGAGAAAGGAATACTCAATAAAGTTTTTCCTGTTTCCCTAATATTTTTGACCAGTCATCACATTGCTTTTTTTCATGTCATAAATACATTGACACATGCAACTGTATTGAAAAATTATGGACTCATAACCTTCAATAGCAGAATGAAGCACATTAATTTATGGTTGGAAAGAGATCTTGTAATAAACCTTGAAAAATGTTAAGAGTGCAGGAAAATAACGGAAAAAACAGATATTCTAAGTGGAAACCAAAAGACTTTCTTGGCAGGTATTGCAGACCATGTTTAATTTAAAAAGGTCAATTTTCCAGCAGACAGAAATAAGCAATGGTTTAGAGGATGTATAAGCAAATGACTGTGTAATGGTGTCAGTAATCCCTATATCCAGTGCAGTGTGGCAACAACTACTTTTCTGCCCTCACTCAAAGCTTATTGCATTGCTCACAACAAGAAGGCTCAGATCAGCTAAGGGGTGATGGAGCAGGAAAAGGGATAATTTCCTTGGAGCAGAAAGGGTTAAGAAAGAGATGCACTCCTATGGATATAAGCATGATTTAACAGTTCTCAAATAATGAGGCCTAATAAAGCTTCATTTTATCTCATCTTTACGTATATCAGGCATATGAAAGAGTAACAATGAGAGAATAACCATGAGAAGCCACAATATTGGCAGCATCTTGTTCTTATGGAGTGCACTGAGTAGGTAGAGCGCTTTTGTTTGGACTGAGAGTGACAAATGTAGGGACCAGCTGGAACCTTCAAATGAATTTAAGCTATTCATCCTCATTGATGTCATTGATAAAAATCAAGCCATACCTACACACCTTGAAAACAAGACTAAACCTCCTTCTGCATCTTTAAGTACCTCAGTTGGTAACAAGCCAAAGTAGGGGAGTAATGTCCAGGCATAATTGATCTGAATCTGTCCTAGCAGAGAATATTTACATTGTGAAAAATCTGCAAGTCTAGGCTTTTAAATATGTCAGCATTTGGATCTGACTTTAAAAAAAAACAAATATGTATTTTAACTTTACTCTTTTACCATATCTTCCCTACTACAGCTTGTGCTGCCAGATGCCTGAAAGATAATTGTACATCTTCTTCTTTGCCCTGTGTGTATATGCAAGGAAAAATAACTACACAAAGCATCAGAATCTCAGACAGCGTTATGAAGTCCAGATGAACATTTTGTGGCAGGTGAATGAAACCTGCTAGCTGGAGACAGTACTAAAATAATCACTTCAATATGACCTGAAAAAATCATGGATTACAAATTCACCCCTCTAATTTACATGTAATGAGGTGATGTGAGATTGAATATAGAAGGAAGGAGGACTAGCAGATTACTACTCTTTCAACAACATCCCCATCAAAACCACATTTCTGCTGCTTCAGCTTCAAATGCCGTATCAAACACTAAGCTAAGTGTTCACACCTGCAAGTGCACAGCTACTGAACTAACTCCTGTGAGTGTCCTACATCATATTAGAGACAAAAAAAATAGTTAGGTGTCTTAGTAACATCTTCACTTATTTACATGCTATTCATTTCATAATACAAACCGAATTTTATCATGAAAAGTGTAGAGCACCAAGACTAATCCACATTGAAATACTACTTGTATTACAACACTGAAATCCTGATTTAAGTAATGACCTAAGTTAAAAAAAATCATTAAAAAAGTGTATCATATAAAAAAGGATATTTTCTTTAGTGTTATTTCTGAATTTGTAATAAAGCTTTTCAGTTTCTAAAATATTGAGACAAAATTCAGATTCCAAGATAATTGCATATGCTGAGAACAAAAATATAGACCTATTAATTCAAACATAAACATAATTATTGTTTCTAATGATAATTTTAAGAGATTTAAAAATAATGAGTACATGTTGAAATCAAAATACTATTGTGGTATATAACTAGAAAGACTATATAAAGAGGAAAAAAAAACTTCTCAAATGTGCATACAATCTCATTCTGCAATCAAAAAATATTTTAAGCAAAGATTTAAGAATTAATCATTACCCAAAGTAGTTGGATCTTTTTTCCCCTTAGGAAAGGCAATTTAAGTCCAGAGTAGTTTTATCTTTTTGAAAATGATTATAGCCTTTGCATGATTATAGCCTTAAATAGTACTACATATTAATTATTCAAATTAATCATTCAGATACCTTCATTCAGAATCTTTTAGGCATTTCTAGGAATAAAACTAGGAAGACACTTAGTATAGAACATTTGTGAGAATTATATTGACCATTCCCTTGTTCTAAATGAGGCTAGCATCTTCATTTTATCAAGGATTTCAAACGCTGTTTTCGTGAATGAAAAGGTCTTAGCTTGGGGAAATGTTTTTTTGCCATTCATATGAAAGATCTGCCTAATTTGGCCTTATCATAAATCAGAAAAACTGCATTTGAGACAGCCTAGATTTTTAATAGATGATCTTCCTGGTGATTCTGTTTCAACTGGTAATGCTTCCACCTAGATGAACTGGCCTGTCCTTGCAACTGCTGTTTTGAGATGCAGGAGATGATTAGCTTATGACAACATAACTGAGCTGAGTCTGCTACATGTCAAGAGGGAAAAATCCAGAGCCACGCAGTGTAGCTGAAAGTAGTTTACAAAAAGAAGCAAAGGAAATGCTTGAAATACTGCCAGGAAAGGGGAGCGAGAAAACTCTTCTGCTCACTATATTAGGTATAGCTGGTACAAAAACTGACTGATAGCTGCAAAGGAGAATTGGGCTCCTAGTGCCTGGGAGTCTAGAGACCTACTGAGATCAACTAAAAGCAAGTGAAAAACTTTGAAGCAATTGGGTTAGATGACTAAGGAAAGGAATGAGACTGGGACCTAAGGAGAAGTTCAAATTATTAAGAGTTGAGAGATAGAAACTGAGGCTGCTGGACACCTGTAATAACAGGGCACCTAGAAAAATAAAATTTTCTAATAATTTGAAAGCTGCATCATATTGCTATTTGAAGTATTACTGATGATGAGAAAACACACAGTATTTGCATCTCTAAAGAAGGCACTTTCCATTCAAGCAATTAAGAATCATGGATCCAACAGTAATACAATTTGATGTAGATGCATTAAATCAACTGACTGTGATTGAATGCATTATCTTCACCAGTCTTCTTGTTAAAATGCTTAGTTTCCCCACCATTTTTCATTGCTTCATATTTTTACTGATTCCAGAAGAAGAAACATTATTTTTCAGGAGCTGTCACTTAGTGCAATACCCTGTGAGGTCATCTGGTCTCTAAATAACACACAAGGATATTCTTCACATAAAGAAAAGGGAGATTTTCATCCTAACGATACATTTCCATTATTATCTGTGAATCTCCACAGAACTTTCTGATAATCATTGCCAGCAACGTTAAATGGTAACAGGGTCCTGCTGAATGAAAAATTGAACAGGATTAGGCTTTTTAAGTAGAACAGGGTTCCGTCATACTTCAAGAAACCTCAAGTCTGCTCCCAGACTTGTTGCTAGGTAAGTAACTTCCAATCAGCTGATTCCTCTCCCTTTAAAAATATCTGTTGCTTAAGTCTTGTACATAAAACAGTGGAAATATAATTTTATCCACTAATGATACTATTTCACCTTAAAATTTATGTTATTATACATATTGTTTCATATGGTCACATGAGAAAGAATGCAAGCTGGAAAGCGATTTTAAGAATCATGTTCATTATTATTTAAAAAATGTAACTTCTAAACGTACTAAAGACTTGAGTAATAGCTCCTTTAAAGTAGACTATTCTCGAAGACACCTTTCAAATGTTCTACGTTAATAATAATATTTTCAGATGTCCACAAATAGAAAAGTTATTACAATATATAAACAGAAGAATGGGATTGAGAGAGGTGATTTTTGTCTTAGGTAGAAGAAATACAAAAGTGCAGAATTATTTCTTTAAAGAGTCCTATAGGGATCCTAGAAAAAAATGCAGATTTTATTACTTTTCAAACCAGAGACAGACAGCTAATTAGAAAAAGCTTACATATTTCAAGAATAGGTCTACGGAAATGTAGTCCAAGAGTTAAAAGTTAAACAGAAAATCAAGCTTTTATTCATTTTCAGATATACTTCATTATATATTCTACATCTTTACAGTTATGCCACTATGAAAATCCATCTCTAATTTTATTGCTCCATCATTCTAGATGGTTAAGCATCCTTCTCTTTTGACCATTCTACTTAGTTGTTGCTAGCTTCTCTGATTCTTTATTTTATATCTTCTCTCTCTTTTGCTCCAAAATCAGTGTGGTCCCACGGCATTTTTTGTTTTATTACATCAGTCATCCAAGTATTGTATTTGCTCTCCCTGCTCAACTTTATGCCTCTCCTACAAGGGCCAAACACAGCACCACACACACACATGCACAGGCACACTTATTCACTCCTTCCTTATTACCTTCACTAGCTCCTAATTTCCTTCAGTTTTTCCTTCAAATCTTGTATTCACCCTGTAATACTTTTGCAGTTCTTACGCTACCAACAGAGTGTTCCTAATTTTCCTGTTATTACCTTTGCTGAGGGCTATCTTCTGCCAAAGCAATCCTCTTTTACCTCCTTTTCCAAAAAGAAATGTTTTTCTGCTATGCCTGAAAATTATTTCTCAGACATAGAGAAGTATGCTTGCTCCCACACTGTCAATGTGGGCAACACCTAAAAAGTGGGATGTCTGTTTTAGATATTCCAACCTTTTAAAATGAGTCTCAGTCAACAGCAAAAATCCAAAAAATAAACTAACCAAAATAAAACCCAAACCAATCAGAACAATATAAAGAGAATCCATTATATTCTTCCAGCTAACTGAAGCAGTTGAGCATGAAACACGAATGACATCTAGTTGATCTGATACCAGGCTCTGTTTTCTACTATTGGACACCTAATTCACATTATAAACTATGTTATATAGTCACAACATAATGCCATTATACATTTTTTAAGTAAAGGAAGAAGGATAGAATAAAAATATTCTATCATCTTTGACCAGATGTAACAGCTCCCTGTTGCAGAGTTGAATGGAAGAAACAGCAATCAACCAGCTGTAGTAATTTTACTAAATAAATTATGATAGAGGAAAGTCTCTAAATGGTTCATTAGCTCTTAAAATTTCTAGAGAACATTTGCTGCTTTTTTTTTTAAATATTCTCCTTGCAATCAGATAAAGCTGTCTTCTAATTTGTGAACTTTATTACAAAATAGAGAATTGCAAAATGCTTACACTCTCTCTGCCTGTAATTCAGTAAACAGCTCTTGGACCTTATAAATCCTGTCTTGGTTAGATTCTTGTTTATTTTTCTATCAAAAGAATGGACATAGGATTTGAAAGGAGAATTAAAACATAATTGTAAAAACGTATACAAAAAGTCAAGTGCTGCAGCCTCCCAGTAGTCTTGACAGGAGATCTTAAAATAATTTCTACTGCAACCTATCAGCAAGTAAACATAACATTTTGCAAAATTAGGTAATATGATTCACGATCTATTGCACCTGCTAGTGCTACCACAACTTTTTGCTCATCAAGTCCACTGACTAAATGGAATCCAATAGTGTCAACATTAGCCTGTCCAGAGACATAATTAAAAAGTACCCACACCTGCATAAGGAGACCTTGTATGCAGGAAAAAAAAAAAAGAAAAAGAGATTTGAAAGAGTAAATATCATAGTTTAGAAGACCATTCAATAATTTTGGTCTTAATTAACTGGGAGAATACGAAAGACCTGTTAGCAAATATAAAATACTGAAAGAACATAAGAACACAAGAACATTGACTCATTTAGGAAATTGTCCTGAGTCCTTGATTCAATTTCCCGGAAGGGCTGTGAGGAAAAGTTGCATGACAGAGTATAAAGAAGCACAAATACAAACCATTAACAGCTACTTAATATACTTAATACTTAAAATAGACTTGAGCCTCACTCACTGTATAGAATGCTTCTATTTAATATTGTATTTTATAGCTGTTGTCCAGAATTCTTGTCTCACAGAGCAGTTTTTAAATCTCATTTTTATATAGAACTCTTCAATAATTAATAGGGTTCTTCCAGTAGTCCCCAAACTTCATCAGCTTATACATATATATATTCCCTCTACTTCAGATGAACTGCAAAAAAGGACGAAGTATACGTTAGTTCAAGGTGACTAATTCAAGACATGTAAGGCCTGATTAACCAGGATCTTACATTTTATTATTTTGAAGCATACTTCTCGGGGAATCCATCTGTACTAAACTGCTCAATGCTTCATCAGTTTATAACTCACATTCCACACAGAAACTTGGAAACATCCCTGAAAGATTACCTTGCTCAGACAGAAGCGTGTATGGTAAGGTACAGAATATTCCTGAGCAACACTAAACTATTTTAATCCATTAAATCCTGCAATTCCTCTTTCCTTAATACCTTTCACAAAAGTGCATAGCTGCAGCACTGCCTATGGAGGAGAGATGTGCAATGGCTAACTATCAGTGATCCTTAAAAGCAAGTTGTCCTCACTACACAATCTTGACTCACTTTTAGAACAAGTTCCTTCTGCCCACTGGCAGATATAAAGATACCAATTCTGAAATTCAAAACTCTGTCCTAATGCTTCTATGCAAGACAATGAATTTATGGTATTTTGTTTTATGATATCTCTGTTTTGTGTATGTGATTTCCAGAGAGGGAGGAAAGGGGAAAGAGGGAGGAAGGCGATAATTTTCAAAAGAGGGATCCCATCTCTTGGCAATAGTAGCTCCATAGAATGTGCAAGCTGGTTTGGAAGATACTCCCAAATAGCAAAAAAAAACCAAAAAACCAGTGAGATGTGTAAATTCTTTTGAGCCACCTACTTGAAACCATGTGTGTTCACTGTCATCTATTCACTGTCATCACCTCATCATTTTAGATTCAGTTTTCTCAACAGCAGCTAGGCCCAGATTCTGCTGCTCAGGTTGCATACTATGGCTTCAAGTTCAGCTGCTAAAATCTACACCTATGCTCAATTTAGGGAAATTTCTAATTCTGCAGTGCTTTTTAACCTAGGTAAATCTGAGTCCTTTCCTGAAACAACAGCTATATCCTGTCTAACTTGAAAGACATAGAACAAGGAGGTGTAAGAGCTTTTGAAAAAAAAAATCTGTTAATCTATAATACAGAAAAAAAGAGAGATGATTGCTTCTGCACTTTATCTTCATTAACAGGTAAATTGCTTTGACTAAAGTTTTTAGTCCTGCAAGAGGCAAACACTATCAATAATCCTTCTTCAAAGCCACTATATTTTGGTAACATTATAAATACTTAGTATCACTATAAACACCATATGGATTTGGGGCAGAAGAATTACACATGAACTGGCAGCATTCCCAGACTGTCTGCAGTAGAGAAAACATGGAGTTTTTCTGAAGCCTCTTGTACATGGCTACACTTTTGTTTGCTTAAGATAATGTAAAAGAGTAAATGACATTTTGCAGTCACATTTGCTAAAGTTAATCTAATAAGAGTTGCAAGACATGGACAGATTTAAAGAAGGTAGTGGAAAGGGCAGAAGTATACACATAAAGTTAAATTTTCTATTAAAATTAATTGGTGTCTATACTGTCGGGAATTTTAAGAATTTAGAATTCACAGAAAAGAAATTCATTTTCAATCAAGGTCTCCTCCCTTAAGTCCAAATTACCAGTCATACTAGCTGATGTAGAATGAGAAGTCCCAAATTGTAATGGATGGAAACTAAATTCTTCTAATGAGGATATTTAAACATCCTGTCTTTAAAAACTGTAAGACTAAGAAACTTACTTGATCTATCCTGTAGGCTGCATTGCATTTAAATTATTTTCCATGACTTCTGACTAGCAAAATCAACTATTAGGCAGTATATTTTGTTACATATTATGCAGTCCATAACCTCAAATATATTATAGCCATAATCTATATTGTTTTCTACCACATTAAAATGATGATACAAGATTGATCAGGACCAAAGATAACTTTTCAGCTTAATTTAAACACTACAGCTTGCTACTGATTCTACTGTTGAGTTATCAAGCCAAAATGGCTCTTTTCAAGATCTTCATAAAGTTAATAAGCAAAACAGAGATTTAATTTAACATGTAACACTAAAACATTGCTTAGGTTAATATATTAAAGTACATTGAAGAGTTAGATTTTTTTTCCAGCTTTTAAAAACCATTTTAATGTCCTAGAGACTCAGTTAAAATAAAATTGTAAATGTAAACACTATAAATTGATTTTGTTAATTTTTAGTGTAATTGCAGTCAATTTCAGATGTTTCAAATGAAACTTTTCAGAATTTCTTAGGGCTTTCTACTGCTGCACATGACTACAGTATCAAAATGTCTTAAAAATCATGAACACAAGCAATCAACTATAAAAAGATGCATCCACAAAAACAATTTCCTTTTTGAGGCATAAGATCTCATTGTGGAAGTTGAAGGTGAGGATCTGACAATTTCTGTGTACTCAGTATAATGCGCTATTATATTTAGAAGTCTTTATTAAAAATGTGTTTTCCAAAGTCTTTTAAAATCTTAGAGTACATAGTTCTATTCTTTAAACTTACATTTTTTCCTATTACACTTTTCCTATAAATATTTTAGCCTCTGTTGAATTTTAAGAGTATTTTTTTCTTTTAAATAAAGAATAAATTTTCAATTTAAAATTAAAAGCAAATAAGTTTTGCTGCTGCCAAAGAGGCTTAGGTGGCATACAGTTTTTTAAATAAATGCTGTAGTGTGATTATCTTGCATGACTCTACATAACTCTGAATAGTAAATCAAGGGCCAAAAATGATAAAAAAATAAAAATCTAACTAGCCGTCTCTCAATGGAGATCTCTTTCTCCTCTGAATGTATAGTCTAGCTTTTATAAATCAGGTAACAATATTGAAGATATTACATATATTTTCAATAAATAATAAAATCAAGAATTATCAAGTATTTCTAGATGTACAGAGGAATATATTAAAAGCTTCCTAAATGTTTACAGAGACACAAAAGTATCTGAGTGGAAGAATAACAGAATAATTCATTGATAGCTGTTAAATATACTGTCTCTGGCTCAGAAAATTTGCAGGGGCTTCTACATATGTAATTAATCTCATCACTTATCTTACCTAAACATTATTGGTCATGGCTGGAAACAATGGACAATACATGTTAAAAGATTTGTTCTGACTAACTAAAACCATCCTGACACTATTGAAGACTTATTGAAAAGCTCTTAAACCTAAATGTTGTTGTATAAAAGTAGAAACAGGATATTTTTATGCTCTGTATCTTAAAACTAATAGGTCTATTTCTGAGAAATTTTGCAAAGTTCCATAACTTTGTACTTAGTCAATATGTAATGAAGTACTGCATAGTGAACTCACATGTGAAAATAACAAGTATGGTAACAGAATCACATCATATATTTTTGAAATAATGTCCATTTGATATACATGTAGTAGATATAAATTACCAAACCCATATCGTTCATTCTCTTGCAAATTATACTCCATTGTCAGCCAAAGATGATGAAGCAGAGTGATTCTAAAATAGCTACATGCAAAAATATTTCAAAGATCATTATTTTCTCATGCATTTATTTTTTATAGTAACATTAAATTATACCACAGTTAACTGACTAAAATATTCCGTGTTTATTAAGGAAAAATAACGAGATGGTTTTTGATGATTTGACCTGAATTTAGCTTCAGGTTCTGTTAGGAAAAAAATCACTTAATTAAAATCACTTCTCGGACATAATTACAGGTGAGGTGGGCCTGGAAGCATGCTTCAGGACCAGCAATGCATTTTAGGGCTTCAATTCCTTTAATAGAGACTATATACAACAGTGAAGTGGAGGGTGCATAACTGCCAAATTCTTTAACACACTTTCATGCTAATAATAATAATAATAATAAGTTCAAAAATGCATTATAATTATATAAATGCACCATTTTCAGCTACATTCTCCTTTATACTGTCCCCAGCTTCCTCAATATTTCATTTTTATCTTCATCTTTCCACTTCTCAAACTAGTGGCAATCTAGTTGCAATCCAGTAAAAGGCAATTTTTGAATGGCTGGAATTGCAGATCTTCAGGGACTCTTTTTTTTTTTTTTTTCCCCCACCAATTTAGGTCTCCTAGACCTAAATTAACTATTAAATGAATTGCAAAATGTTGAAACAGAATTCATACATATTTTACCAGACACTTTTGCCTGAGATTCCTCATGTGAGAGAAAAGAATTACAAATGTTTTACAGATCATATTTTGCCAAGTGATATTTCCCTTTATCACATAAAATATATTCATTTTTAACAAAATGTTAATACATGGATTTAAATCATATGTATTAGATCACATAGCCTTACAGTAGCCATTGTGTATATGTTCACAGAACACTAACAAAGCCAGAAAAGAGGTTGAACACTGAAAAGAGATGTTAAAATTGGGAAAATTAGGAAACCAAAGATAGATAAACTATTAAATACTAGTATAAAGGCCATAAGAGAGTGAGGAGGGGAGCAGTAGTAGTAAAGCATGGCATGGCATAAGAGAGAAACCATTTACTTGATATCAGAGAGAAGATATAAAAGAAATGTGATTAATAATAGATGTGAGGAGGAATAATGAAATCAAAGAAATAATGAAGCCAATTTTTTACAATCACAAACATTGGGAGAGAAATTGAATGTATTCTGAAAAGGAATGGATAATTACAGATAAACTAGAGAATATTTCTAAAAAGTTAATTGTATTGAAAATTACATAATGACATAAATGGGCTGGAATGACATATAAAAAAACAACTATGTCAAGAAAAGGTTTATTAAGAAAGGCAAATAAACTGGTCAAATCAAATTATAGACTGCACACAGGAATTGACTTCTTATTCCTCATAATATCTACAAAAAAAAAAAAATAGAGAGGGAAAACTTCACTGTGTTTGCACCCAGTATACAACATGTGGTTACACCGGTTATCACACTCTAATATCCTTTAAAATGGAAACAGTTTTGCAGAATCTCTACTCCTTCATTATACTGTCCAATCCGACAATAATTCAACCGCTGAACTGCCAGTAAATTAATACTAAGCACAAGAACACTGTACTTCCCCTAAAGGTTTCTACAAACAGTATATTGGCTTCCATTTAGCTGTGCTACCTTATTTTTCTGGCGTGTAAGATTAATATCTATGCCTTCTAGACGAAATACTTTTAGTGAAATATATATATATGTAAAACTGAAGTATTAATAGGTTCAGTTAAAAAAATACACACTACGCATAACTAACATTTTATATACATCTGGTTTTTGATTAAAGCTGAGATAATATTTCAAAATTTGAAAACTGCAATAGAGATCTATTGCAGATCTCTATTTCTGATACTATTTATACATCCTATACACTTATGTCCATCAATATGTACTCCTACATTCTTACTTGCTTTTGCTTTAAGCTATAAGATTTTTGTCTATAATAGTTTTCTACTTTTGGATGCAAACTTTTATGACAGTGAAATGAGAAAATATTTTAAAATGCATGTCTCTCACTTAACATAATAGCTACTAAATCATTTCTGTTGATATGACTTCCTACCATATTTTCTTTGCATGGTTTCCCAGGAAACGTTTTATCCTGAATTGCACACAGTAACATATACAGTAACATTATGTAAAAACCACAACAACAACAACAAAACCACTTCTAATAATTTAGTCAGGAGCGCTGATCTGTCAAGTTAATCCCGTACTTCAACATAAAGATCTTGAAGCTCCTACATTATTTTAGTTTACTCTTCAAAGTTATTTGAATTAGGTTAGCAATACTATACCATTGGAATGAAAACACAGAAATGGCAAGAATAAAGAAAATGTAACAAAAATGCAAAGTCTGCAAACACTTCAGAGTGTAGTTCTCAAGCTTCAGAGTGCAGCTCTAGTACAGTCTCTTTGATTCTAGTTCCTGCTCAAAAATGACAAAAGGTTGGACATTCAATTCCCTGGGACTGTTTAAGATGTCAATACTATTGCACTTTGTATACTAACTTTAAATAGCATTCTTAAGTGAATTATGGATTACTTGCTTCTGCAATAGCAAAAAAAAATAATTATTTAGGTGTCTGGGTGAGCTATTCATTGACAGCCTTCTCAGTATAAGCCTTCTTTTAGCAACAGAATAAGTACATAATGGTAACTAATGAAAACTTAAAAGAAATCACTCGAGAGGCAAACACAAGCCTTTGGTATGTACAAATACACGTGGTTTTTCTCTAGATAAAAAAATGAAACCCTCACCTGACTAAATAAAGACTATGAGATGGCCACCAAATGATAACTCTCATTGCTAAAGGAGTAGATTGACCAATTACCACTGACCCACAGATCTTTAAGACATCCCACAAAGCCACGGGAGGCATCTGTCTGAGATTTAACAATGTGATCTCCTTTTAGTCCTTCTGTCCTCAAGAAAAGATCATGAGAATTAGCTGAATGTCATTATCTTTATTAAATACAGTCCCTAAGGAAAAGTTATAATGAAGATTAAGAAAAAAAAAATGTTTTAAATGAGGAGGTTTTATGTAGAGACATGCAATACATTCACTCTGTACAGAAATGCGATTCTACAAAAAGAAAAAACAATGCAAGCCTTTTTCATTAGGTAATGTTAGAAGCCATGAATAACTAAATTACTTAAAATTAACACTGAAAAATGTTACTTTTCACTTGTTAAGGATATGGAATGTGAAGGATAGGAAACTCTAACCAGTGAGCTATCTTGAACAGAGTAACATCGCAACATAAACTCTGAATAAAAGAGTATTACACACAGAGAATAAATTCTCCTTTGAGAGACACAAAGCCAACTTCTAACTCATGACACAGTCAGCTTCTTGCTCCATCTCTTTCTCCCCTTGCTTCAGTGTTTTTAATTTGTATCTGGAGCTCCCTCACCTCAAACTGACAAAGTCAGAATATGCCTGAACACATGAATCACAGAAGGTTTATTTTGTTTTTTAAGGAAGTATATCTCCTTAGTTGCTTCCCTATGTTTTCTCTATATGCCCCTTCTCCTTCTTCTGGTATAGATTTTTTTCTGAAAAAAAATTAGACTTTCTTTGTTCATATTTTGGAAGCAAAGACACTGGAGACAAATTGGTATCCTTTTCCACTCCAATGCCGTTACCTCTAGACTACTTTAAATTCTTTTTGCATTTTTAAAATTTTTACCTCATCTAAATATATGTACTATAGTATTTTCTTGCTAGCAGTAACCTAATTATTAACAAAGGAAATGCTGGAAGTGAAGAGTGAGAACATCAAATAATTGTTTCCTCCATTCTCCCTCTTAGTTATTATTTTAAAAATTGTTCTTCCTGCTTCTTTCCTTACCTCACTGATGTTCTCAGTGACACATCTAAAATAACCATATTTCTTAGAATATGCCAAGAATCTCACTAAAGCGCTTAGTGTCAAAATGAGCAAAACAAGATTCCTTAGTACTGTTATAGGCATAGATTCAAATGCCTTTGCTGTTGCAATGAACACGTGAAATCAGTATGAATACTTAACTTTGATCTAGAGTCTGTATATACAGTAAAGAAACATGAAGTATATTTTGCAGAATCTAAGGGAGCAAGTCTTCTGCACGAGAACTATAACACACAATCTCCACTGCAGCAGAATCACTGGGACAGGAAAGGAGAATCCTGGCACTTAATGATGAGTAGAGATTAGTCCAGACTTTCCAAAGGTCAATACTTCTTGAAAACATGCAGACCTGCCTGACTTACAAATGTGAGCTACCAAACAAACCACATTTCCCGTAGACTCTCAAAACATGTAACTGCAATTCTATTGAGAGCAATAAGGGACGGGGGATGGGAAGTATTGCTGCTTCTCCTCCCACCCTTTCATAAAATGATACTATGCAGAACAGGAAATTAAGTTAAGCTCTATGTAAGTGGTGCGACTGATACTTAGTAAAAGCAGTTGTAACTAGGAAGGACAATTCTTACTCATTTACTGGCATTTGCAGGTGTATAGCTCACACTTCAATTAACCCTCTAAAAGCAATAACATCTGTACAGAAGTCTTCCCTGCTTCCCTTCATTTATAGAAAATAAAGGCAGAGGAAACTCAGATGGAACAACTGGGCTCAAGGAAACATCCTCTGGGTAATGAGGCACAGCTGAGCCTCTCAGAAAACAGCAAGACTGTAGCAAACTTCCACTACTATTCCTGAGCATATGTACAAAATGCAGCGTTGCCATCAGCACATCAGCATTGCAGTATTTCTTTCTTCTTCTTTGATTTTGTTTTATTATTTGTCTCCTTAGTTGGAGACATAAAACCGTAATCAGACTAACATCTGAGTAGACAGTCTCATCTTTGCCATTTTTTTTATTACTGTTAAATCTAGATAAATGAATCATTAAGAAAAACTTTTAACAAGCTGTTTTTTGACAGCAAGATATGGATACGTGAAATTATGAACCAAAATTGTATAATACCATTGAGAAGCTCACCTAATATACAGGGACTAGTTCTAATGTAATATTAATCAGATGAGAAACTGTTCACATTATTGTTTTTATCTCTAAGATAAAAAAAAAAGTTAAAAATTGATAAAGTTGTTGATTACAGAGGTTTGCTAAGAGATGAGGTTCTGTTTTCACATTTCTGCATTTCAAACATTTAACTAGATATAATAAGGAGTGCAGCATGGGAATCTATGTTTTAATGAACATAAGGTGAATACTCAAGTAAGTTTATGAGTCCTACATATAGCATTCTACTCAGTATATCCTTAAAAGTCAAAACTTTTGAAATTACATTGTCTTATAGTTACAAAACGGCATGACAGTGACACATTAATTACAGGAATGCGCAAGAGAGAATATAAACAACCAATTTCTTGCTTTCTCCATCTCCGAATAAATTCCCTTTTCATATTTGCATAAAGGTGAAGAGCTGTAAAGGCCTGAAATAGGGCTGCATGATGACATCTGAAATCCTACCAATCCTTAAATTGCTGCAGTTTCAACCTTTAGATTACCAGGGAAAGCTGAGCACCAGACTAACTAGCAGTAAGGATTTTCATTTGTGTGGTCTTTTACATTTTCAGCTACCTCTTCAGTGACCTCAAATCCATTGCTGACACAAACAATTCTGCACTACTGTGTAAATCTTAATGGCCCAGAAGAGGATTCACGTCTATTAGTTGACATGTTAAGAGGACATTCTGGATATGAAAAAAATCCTTACAGTGAATCAGTGTATTTGTCCTCATCTGATGTAGTTGTGTTAATTTTGGCATATCACACACACACTCATACACATAGATATTCTGTATCAATAACTATGCATTCAAGATGATGAGGGGCATAAAAATAGCTGAAATAGAGTTTTAGTTTTTATCTTGCTGTGCCTTAAAATATAAACCATTTTAAAACCCATAGAAAATGGGTTTCTTCTCAAAACAAGAGAGGCAAAATGCTTAAGACAGTAAAATTCTTTCCATGAAAATTTTCATTTTTAGAAGTGAATGCTTCTGGTCACAGTTATGAAGTCTCTATTTTAAGAATAGGACAAGATTTTCACAAAAGATCAACACTTTCATAATGCAAGCATTTTTCTTAAAAAGAACAAAGAACAATGAGTAATATTTCTACCATAGCTCAGTTTTAAAATTAAGAAACTCTTCCCAAGTGTGCTTTTCAAAACAGTTACAAATGAAACTTAAAATAACACTCAAACTATTATAAAGCATCTAGATTTAACCATCCACAAGGGAAATAAAAATCAAGGATGAAGTATAGTATTTTAAAGTACATGGAGTTCTCTGTACAGAAATATTTTTACTGATACAATAATCAGGGTATGACCTACATATTCTTTCTACCAGTATGAAAAAAAAGTTTTAAAATAATCCAAATCAAGTTAACATATTACAATCTTTTTTTTCTAATCATCACATTTCATTTGCATTTATCTGTAGGTAAACTAATATGGTATTTCCTTTATAAGATTACATCTGAATACACAAGAAATAAAGTTATATTTTATCAATAATTTTCTCCTTTCTGAATAACACACTCTTCTTTTTTGGTAAGTCTGTATGACACAGTCTAATGATTCCCATTGGATGTACTGCATTCCATTTCTATTAATTACTCCTATGCTAAAAAAAGCTTTCTTACTATGTTATGTACAAAAACATTTTAATTTTTTTTGCAAAAAAAAAAAAACTAAAAGAAAAAAAAAGTATAGCATACGATTTTTAAGGTTGGTCAACTCAGGGAAATTTTCAATGAGACACAAAATTTGGAAAAGAGTTACTGCTTGAGGCAAATTCCAGAGAAGCATCTGTACTGGTTGGAAATGATAGTTGTGGGAATTTATCATGCTTTTCAGGGGCTTAATAAGGTATAGAGCTTAGCTAAAGTAGATGATGTAGTACAGCATAGGGCATAGAGCATAGGGAATGGCGTTGGGAAGATCTCGCGATGTCACGGGAAGTTAGGGGCATAATTAATTACCTTACTGATAACCCCATGCTGACTAATTGGGCAGTAGGTGAATCTCCCCACC
>JAUBOD010000143.1:822453-878013 GCA_032353885.1 Nothura maculosa
GGCATAATTAATTACCTTACTGATAACCCCATGCTGACTAATTGGGCAGTAGGTGAATCTCCCCACCGTACTGGGAGGATATATACAAATCGAATGACGCAAAAAACTGCATTTGCTGCATCCTCATATTGGGGTCTATGCTCTATGGTTCTGGGCCGAGCAGAGCCCCAGGTCAGTCCAGCTGGTGAACAAGGCTTGCTGACTCCCGTTTGGCAACAGATAGTTTAAATTGTGAACAGGTAGTAGATAAAGTGGAATGTGGAGGAAACAGAGAACAATCAAAACAATTTCTGAACTCTCAAGCAGACACCCACTACTTTGTAGCTGCAATCAGTACAGACAGGTTGCAAATTTTGGTAACACCTGGACTACGGAGTGGCACACGCTAAATCCTTACATAGATGCAGAGTCAAGAGACACAAGAATTAACTAGAGGGCTGTGCTGCTGCTCGCCGACTATTTGGATTGGGGAAACTTCCTTAATAAAAAACTTCTTTATTTATAAACTTATTTTGGGCTGACCCTCCTAGACCAGCAGCGACCTCCCTGTTGGGGGTGGACAAAGGAGACAAACATGTAGGGGAAATGTTCCAATCCTCATGGCTCTTCAACACCTGCCTAGATAGACCACCCTAGCCAGAATCCCTACCTAGACCCTTACCTCGTCTCACTCCTGGCAGTATCCTAACATTTCTCTGCAGCAAGAACACTTTAAAAGAGTCTGCAATACTCCAAATAAAGCAGTCATAAAAATGAGTTAAACTTGCTGCCAGAATATAATCTATAAATGAAGCATTTATAGTCTATATACAAATATATATTGATTATATGTACTCTATATAGGAAATACAGTCTATAAATGAAGCAGTGACACAAAACTAAAGTGTCACATTGACATCCTTTTAGTCCTGGAGTCCTATAGAAGCAATCAGTTTGCTAGACTGCAATTGAAAAGACAGAATATAATGTGTCTGAAATTGCTTTATTTTGCAAACTGCCCCTTGAAAACAATGCATTCAGAACATCTCCTTTAAAAATCCCTAAGAATATTTATTCTCCATTCAAGCATACAGAACAGCCTTATCCTTTAGCAATATTTAGCCAGTAAAAAGCTTTTGAAAAGCGTGTATTCAAGATCTTCTTATTGTTGGTCATAATCCCTCCTTTTCCAAAGTTTACCCTTCTTAATGTATTAGGCCATTTTACTGCTATTTCAATAGTCACCACGGGGGTTAATTTAAATTAAGCATGTAAATAATTGAATCCCTTCCCAGATGAAAGCTGAACTTTCTATTCCAGCCTGACATGGTGAAGTGTTTATACCGTATTAGTGACAGAGCTCCAATCATTGGGGTTACATCATGCTGGTAAAAAACATACAATCTTTACTATCCTTGTAAAGAGACAGGCAGTTTTGAGATAATGAGAACTTATCCCCAAAATACGATCAATGATGAGGAATACTGATGTATTCAGCAGTTAAAAAGTTGGATGACAAGCTGAAAGTGATGAGGCAGAAAAAGCAGGCTAAATAAACGCTATGCCAAGAACCTCGAGGATATATTTTTCTTTTGATACAACTCATGTTGCTTTTATCTAGCCTCTAAGTAAAAGAAAGCTTTGTTTTGGTTCAAGATAGAGCAATATTGTCATATTGTGATGCTAAAATCTGCTGCATAGATGAATGCTGAAGGGTCCCAGAGTAGATGTCTCACAGCACTTTTAAAGAAGTTAACTACCTGTCAGAAAGCCAACAAGCAAAGGCTGAGAAAACCAGAAATCTTACAGTCAGGAAAGGTCGCTGTGCACTGTGAATAAATTGAACTAAAGTTGTAATGAATTCCCACTGGTCTTTCAGGTTAATCACTGCATTCATAACTCATGTGAAAAGACCACAAAACAGAGAACATGAGGCAAAATTATTTTACACTACTTCTGTATACTTAAGGCAGCCAGATAGCTTTTGTAGAAACTTCTGTTTTACTTTACCTTTAAAAAGGAATTTAACTACCCAAGACTGTACCCTCTATGTCCTATGATTTCAGATAGGAAGAGAGACAGGGTTAGAAAACATTATTTGAAAAAAAAGAAAAAAAATAGGCATGTATCAATGATATGAAATAACAAAAACAAATAAGCTTTCACAAATTTAAAACAAAAGCTGAAGAGTAATTTCAAAAGGGAAATTTTAAATATCTCAGGACACTGAGGATCTCTTTTCTAAGTAAAGCTAGAAAGACTGATTAATGAGTCTGAGTTCAAGAGAGAAGATAAGGAGCTGCAAAGCACTGCAGGTAACTGCTGAGAGGTAACTGCCATCTGAAACTTGACAAAATAAATACTTTCTCTTGAGCCTTTCTTAATCCTATATACAGGCGATTCCAGGATATAGATTTTAGATGTCGATAATGGATTCCTTTCTTAAGGTCTTCACAAGCTTATAAACACCTTCTAAGTAAACAAGGTAGAGGAGGATAACTTTCCTTGGCTTTGGCAGAACTGTCATTCATGATAGTAACAACAGTTTAAAAGGCTGAACTTCTTCAACTGGATCTGGTGGAGAACAGACTGAAGAAGACAGCACTGACTGCATTGGTACTTTGAATCCGAGGTAAGCTTTAAGGAAAGCAAGACTTGTTGAGCCAAGACTGCAATTGAAACTGTTAGTCTTGCAACTATATTTCTACATGACAGATTAAAAATTCAGGAAGGAAGTAGAGATTTTAAGATAACTGCACAGTTTTGGTGACGCTATTACAAAGTATGAAAAGTATGAGGGTATGGGGAATGGGAAGCGAAATGTGACAGACAAGAAGAAATGAGATGGAGAGTATAAAGGAATAGGAGACTGACAGATGGTGGGAAGTGCTGAGAAGCCAGGCACACAGCTAAAGAAGTGGGCTTTAAGGTTTCAAAAAGAGAAATCCAAAACACCAGAGGTGATGAGGGGTATCAGAGGCTGGATGCTGCTACTTACAATTACAAATGAGGAACATGAATTTTGCAAAAGAAATGTTTGCTTCTTCCTGTGCTACAAATGTTCATCAATAGAACTGTAAAACCCACAAAGGGTGTCCTCCTGTGACTGTGGTCCATGACGTTGTGGATTGTCAAGGGGGCGGTGGGAGAATAGAATTACCTTTTTTTCCCCATCATAATCTGAAGCATTTCCATTAATGTTGCTCTTGTGAAGCAGAGAGAGTGTGCTCTAGCTAAATTACGAAGCTTTCTATGTCCTAATGTAAATTCTACTATACACTGAGAAAAAAGTGAGCTTTAGAAAAAAACATTATTCCTTTTGTCAATACAGACCTTTAGCATCATTTCATTTTTACAGTTTCTAAAATTGGCACATGAACATGCATTATAGAGTTATTTCATTTACTTTTGTTCTTATTCTCAGTGGCGTATGCTTGGATTACAAAACAACTGTCCCTGCTTGAGCAGAGTTTGGACTAACTGATCTCTATAGGACTCCTTCAACTTCAATCATTCTGTGATTCTGTGAAAAGTTATTGGACTATTCTCTCCAATATAGAACTTTAAAACCATCATCCAATTAAATAGAAAGATATTTAAGACAAATCTTAGCAGATAGAATATTTAAGTCCTGTAAAATTAAATTTTGCATAGATAATAAAATTTTGTAGAGATCTGAAACAAATAAATTACTTTTATGTTTACATAGATAACCTACATACTTGGATAGCAAAAAAACTCAAACCTCAATAAGCTTTGAAAACAGCATTTTTTTCTTGAATCACTAGATGAAGAGGAGAAACAGCTTCCTAAAATTCACAATTTGAGACAGCATCATTTTCTCTTGTCTGAGCCCTGATGTGCCTACTGCAGTCTCTTCTATACACTAGATGTGACTAAAAATCATTGAAGTAGTTCCTATTTCAATAACAGTATTCAAAGATGATAAAATAGCTGGAGGAAAATTGGAAAGCTATTAAGAATTCAAAAGGAATAGTATTTTTTGTTTAATGTTAGGGAATGAGCATTTAAGTTGGATAAAATAAATGGGATTATTAAGGTATATCAGCTTCTAATGTCTAAAGCAAAAATTATCAACAAAGGACTATTTTAGTATGATTATGAAGTTATTTTACTACCTAGATGACTGTTGTTCTTCAAGAAATACAAGACCAGAAGCAAAAATCATTACCACAGATTAAGTACTGCAGATATTGAATTGATGACATAGTAGTAACATTCTGTGTCTGATATTTTTCACTTGGGATTATTAAGAGAACAGTTTTCAGCTGATAATGTTTGTTGTGACTCTAGTACAATAGGACCCAGTTCCACTTAGGTCTTCAGATTCTGCCAAATTGGCTTATGATAACTTGCAAGTCCATGTCTGGAAACAAATATACAAGATGTGGACTGAAAAATAAAAAGCTGGTTTCTTACTACTTATTAATAACTATTTTGTGGAGAATAAGCTTTAATTACACCAGCTCATAAGATATTTCTGATGTTAACAAAAAAATCAATTACAATAAAAGCAGATCATAAACAAGCTAAGTCATGAGTTTCTAGTCTTATGAACTATTAGTTTGATAATTAATTAGAAGAAAGTTATATGAGTTTTAAACATCTTGTTTAAAAGCTACACTAATCATCACCACAACACATTTGATGTTGGTATAACCTACTCATGCAGACATGCAAAGGATTTATTTCCTGGAGTACCTAAAGAAAGTTCATTGCTCAGTAAAATACCTGTCACTTGAAGAGCAGATTCAGAAAAAGTGTTGAATTAAAAGTGTAAGTTTGACATGCATTTTTACAGTAGACATATTTTTAGGTTAGATAAAATTAAGTTTTCACTAAAGAATTCGTACTGTAATATCAATAAACGTAGATCTCCTTTTCAAAAAATAATGAATGTACTCCATGTTGCACAATATGACCTTTGGCACTTAAACTCCTCAAAACTTATAAATATTTGGACTAGCAAAATGCTCAATACAAAAGTTTACTTAAGATATTCTTTATTAAATTGTGGTTATTTAAAGTCTTCAAAAACAAACAAACAACAACAACAACAAACGCACAAAGCTGAATGTTGGCATGGCAACTTTTGTGATGCAATTACCAGCTGTTATTAGCTGCTATCATATATTATATATGACTCTATGTCATATAAAGAATATTCCATTTAATATTCCTTTTTCTTCTTTCCTAACTTTCCTAAGTGATCTTCTGAAAAATATTAGCATTGATCATATTCTTTAACAAATAAGGGGCTAAGGAGAAGCAACAGAAAATTGTCAATCCTTGTTTTTCTCTTGACAAAACAGAGATACATATTGCCAAATACAACTTATGGTAGACTTATTTTTCAGTAAACTTTTAAGTCAATATACTTACTACAAGTCAATTGACTGTAAGTCAATATACTTTTTCAAAATCATTGAAAAAGGAAGCATTCTAATAATTAGTTTTTGAATTTTGCTCAGTGGCAATCAACAAAAAGCCTGTTTGGCAGCCATGTAGCAGAAATGCACAGCAAAACAAAACCAGTTGACAGGTGCTAAGAAAGGCAGAAAATAGTAAATTATCAAGAACAGATATAAGCAAAACACACACATGCTTTCATTCCAAGGTTAACAGATTAATTTTCAAAACACATGGCAATCTGGACAGACCTGTGGAGGAACCTGCCTCCTTTTTTGGTCAGGGGATGTAACATACACAGTCTGCGCATAGGCGTAACTTTTGAATCGAGGTTTAGGAGAAGATGAAGGGCCTTGGGGTACACTGACCGTGATCTATGAAGAAGAAATTAGAGGTTGAAAGAAAAGGCATTTATGGACCAAAATGCAGACTACAGAAGTAAAACACTGCTATCTAAAAGAAAAAACTAAAAGGTGAAGTGGGACTGGGTAAGGAGAGTTGGCATTAGCAACCGCAGTTTTCAAGGACAGGGTTAGTATGCAGCAGGAAAAGCTTTCATTTAATCTGACAACCCATCATGAAAGCTGCAAACTGTCAGAATTCAATCTGAGAAGAATATCCTGACAAACAGAAGTTCTGTAATTTACCAGCAATGGATGAAAAACAAGTAATCTCATAGTGAGTCCTATATAATCAAAGCTAAGATTCATTTGCTCCATAGAGAAACTGAGCTTCCCAAAAGCAAGATACAGATTAAACAGAGAACAAGTACACTAGGTCTAAAATCCACAAAACACGTAAGCAGAAACTGGCTGATGGTTGAATCAAAATCCAAGTTCATAAAGCAAACATAATTAAATGCCAGGAATTCCACAAGAGCCTTCTGTGAAGCCAATTACAAGCTAAGAACAGATGATCTTAAAATGCTACTATAAATAAAATACTATAATAAGAAAATTAAAATACTATAATAAGAAAATTAAAAGTATACAGTGAATGTGTAGAAATCGCAAGAAGTTTCTACATGTCCATGAAAAGCCTCCTAGGAAAACCAATACGCAAACATAGTTCATGCAGGCAAGCATTCTGGATATCCTGGATAAAGTCTCTTCACCATGGTTAAAATTATGCTTGTGGGTATTTTGCCCATCTATTAGCAAGCTTTTAGCACAACTAAGGAAAACAGCTACTTTAAAGCAGCAGCATGAAAGTGCATAAGTGAAACAACTCACTCCTTGAGAAAAATGCTGTCGATGATCAACTTGTATGTGCTCTTCTCTAGTGATCCTGGAGGGTCGTGGCAATGTTTCCACCTCCCTGATGGCTTCCATGGTGACTTGCTGGGGCAAAACTTGGAAGAGGGAAGTCACATACATCAAGATGGACTTCTTATCTGGACAGACAGTTGCAACGTCTGGAAAGCAGATTAGCATATATCAGTTTCTATATCAGATAATGTGCATGAAAAGATAACTAATAAAGTTCATGGAGAGTTGACAGACTAATGAGCAAACTATTGGCCATGTTAGTTCTCCAGAGACTAATTAGAGCTTTATAATCAGTTCCATATCTGCATGCCAGTGAGAAAGAGCCAAAGTTTAAAAAGGTAATTGTTTTCTCATTCAACATGAGCTTCCCTCCTATATTTCTTCTCCAGTGGAAATGCAGATACAATGTAATTTGACAGCATGAGCCTCATTAGGCAGGACTATAAATAGGAGAAGGTCTAACTCCTCACGTTGTGAAAATGCTGCGGTTACTCCTTTGTAAGTAAGAGTCCTTATTTTTTAATCTTAGATGTCCTCTTAATATCAATATCATATCATCATCATCACCATCATATCTTAATCACTAGACTTGACAATAATGCAGGAAGTAAAAGGTCCACAGGTTTATCTACTAAATAGATTCATACTAGGTGCTTAGGCAATCCAACCTCTGACAAAGGAGCATATCTCATCCTCTAAGTACTATAAAACTTCTAAACTTCATGATGATATAACAAATCTACTGAAAATAAAAGAAAAAAAATCCATTAAGTGCTGAAGTTGGACATAAGCAGTAAGTACAAGCATCTTTTCAGGAACACAAAGATGATTGTAAGTTGTACACATAGCTGTGATTTACCAGCGGGGAAAAAACATGGTTGATCTGACTCAACATTTGAAGTCAATAACAATTCGTAAAAATGTAAGCTATGTGGCAGTTCCTTCAAGTAGTTCCTTTGTTATTTGGCATTAAAATTTACATCAGTCAAGTGAATCAAGATATACAGAGACTGTTATACAAGAAACTTATCATTAATCCCGTAAGTGTTTAAATAAAAGTTCTGGCAGAAACTCAAGAGCTGTGCATTTTTACTATCATAGATTTATTTGAGCCTTGACAATATCTAAGAAAAATTGCAATCCATATATATATATATTCTAGTAGACTAAATAATACTACAAGATGACATCTCTTTCTTTCTTCCTACAGTGCGCTAAAATTCTCCACACGTATTTGGAGATCAAGAAAAGGCAACTGGACAAGTATCAGTATTTTTGGTTTGGCTTTCTGTTTTAATTCCTTAGCTTTGCTTGATACCTTAGAAAACAGAGCTGAAAATTTAGTTCTGTTTAGAATTGGCTAGAAAAATTTCCCTCACCTTCCTCTCCCTTCTGCCTTTTTCTCTCTCTTCTCTTTCCCCCTCAGTTATTTCCCCTCTCAATGTCTGTGGTCATAGTATGCTCATTTTAGAATATATATGACTTTTCCAACCCAGTACAGCCTGTACCTCCACAGGCTTCACTTCTGCAGTATTATTTCAGTCTGGAAACATTTTGCTAGCACTTTCTTCTTGCCTTATCATTTATAATTTAAGAAAAAGCATTTTGTTCTCCTTGGTGTCTAATATTAATTTATATTCACAAGAATATAAATCCCTTTATAAAAGCAAGGTATACACAGAAAGAATATACACCGAAATAGCATTAATGCCAGCAATGTTGCTCTTTATTATTTTCCTTTTAAAAATATTCTAGTAATTAAGTAAATTCCTTATCCTTACCATATATCCTTATAGTTAATAAAGCATATAGCTTGCAAAAAATATACAGGCTGAAAATTGTTTATCCATTCTGAGAAATATGTTTACACATCTAACAGAATTCATTGTCAAATAGGAAAAGATATAATTATAATTATTACATCAAAGAGAAAAGTAATCATTGTTATAGGACCTGGAATTTCAATTGGTGTTTGAAAATTATTTTTGCAGTATCCTAAATTACCAGAGCAGGGAAGATTTCTGTTATCCTGCACTATAGCTTGGCCTTCATATAAAAATATTCTCTTGGATGCCAATCTAATATATTCTCTTTGCCAACTGTTGGACTGATGGCTATTTGAAATCTTAACAAGTGGTTAGAAAAGAAGTCTGAATTTAAGCACTTTGTTGCAAGCAAATTAATCAATTCCTTGGTAATGTGTGTCAGTCCACTGTTTGGGGCAAGTTCTTTCAAGCTAATTTATTTCCTCTAATCACCAATCCGCAAATCTGAAAACTATTTTAGTTTTTTAACAGTTACAAGAAAGGAAAAAATCCCACAAGATTTTTCCAGTTATCAAGAGGAATCTACTGCTCCTGAAGACTTTATATTGTCAGATTAATGTTTTTCCAAAAAAAAAGAAAGAAAAAAGAAAAAGAAAAATAGAGTGATTTTTAGATGTAATATACTGTTTAGAGAAGGAGTTTGTGGTACATCTTATTATCCATGAGCTCCTGTCTTTAGAAGGATAATTTCCTTTAGCATCATCTAAACATATATAGCAAAAGAAAATAAACTACTTTATAGGATGCCAATTACCTCACTTTACATGACCTCCTGAAGAAATACTGTCACTCTCTGGCTATTGGGAATGCTCTGGAGACTAGCCTGTCCAGCTGAAGTCTCCAGTGAACATCCTCCTTCTCCCTCTCCTCTTCTGTCATGTCAACCATAGCTTTGGTTAGACACTCAAATGGGAAAAGAAAAAAAAAAAAAAAAAAAAAAAAGGAAAACCACTGCTTTCAAGACATAGGCTGCAGAACATGCCTGATAATACAAAGACACAAAGAGCACTAGAATGCCAACATGAATTTTCATGAACTAAGTCATTTTGTTCATCTGGAGTTGCAGCTACTTGGTTTACAATCCCAAAGGAGAAGGAAGAACTTTAAACTGTAAAAGAAACAGTGATCCCTGTTTAAGCACTGCTGTCTGCAACGGAGATATTACAGGCTGTATTCAGAAAGAAATAGGCCTTGTGGATTTTCATGAAGGCTTGATTTTTAAAAGTAAGTTTTGTCCATTTTCCTATGCATAAAATACTACATCTTTATGATTTACTTCAGTTTGGTTGTTTGTTGAGGATTAGTTGCTACAATAAACCTGGAATGTTCTGAAACCGAATGCAAGGCCAAAGAAAAAGGTAGAGGTTCAACCCTTCTAGGAGTGATCCACCAGTCAATTTAGAAATTCCTTGAATTTCACAAGTTTTTTTTTTGTCTTCGCCACATTACGTTCTGCCAATGATCAATTTTCTACAAGTAAATCTGGTGGAAAGAAGCACTTTGCAGAATTTGAAAGTGAGGATGGTACAAAGCAGCTAAAAAATCTCCATTTTAAGAAGTGCTGTGTTTGCCTACCAACAACAAAATCCAGGGTTTTTTAATATTGTATATACAGAACAGAGCAGTTGACATTGAAAGGGAACTCTGTAGACCATCCAGTCCAGTCACAGAGAAATCCAGAGTATGGGGCACAGGTGGATTTGGGAGATCTGCAGAGAAGGATACTCCACAACCTCCCTGGGCAGCCTTTTCCAGGGCTCTGTCACCCTAAAGACAGCACACCCTTTTTGTGTGCTGTGCATTGAGAAATCATTGTTCTCACTTCTACAACACTGAATTAGACTTTTAAGGTTGATTTCAACTTCAGAAATAGAGATCACGTTACTTCTTTGTTTCCTGAAAAAGAGAGGCTTTTTTTTTCTTCTTGCTATCGAACATAATTTTTATTTTAAAACTTAATGACACTAATAGAACATTAACATTTGTTAGAATTTCTGAAAACACCTATATTCATATGCAACTGTTTATAAGTAAAATAGATAACTAATTGAACAAGCTATGAGATTACTGAGGAAAGCCAGAACCTAGCTAGTATGCAAAATACTAGTTTCAGCAATGTAAATACAATACAGGAGGCACTGAGTCTTTTTACATGTTTATGCAGTACCTCCCACTGAGGCTCCAACCTCAACTGGAGGATCCACAATGACGGGCAAAGTAGAAATATCTACAAACACAGTAGGGCAAACCAGGACATAAATGACACAAACTATTTTAACTAGGAATTAGTGGGAAAAAAAACAAAACAATACAAAAGCTCTTTGAATCCTTTTTCAATGTGAAGGCTGAGGACACAAGAGCAGCTGTGATGGTTTCATTGTATGAGTTAATGATTCTATCTGGAAACATTCCTCAGAGTCAGGCAGCAGACTTGAGAAAAAAAAGAGCCATATGCATAATTTGTATATTCCTGCAAAGTACTTAATTGTTCAGGCTTATTAAAAAATGTTTTGGAAATAAGGACTTAATACAGCCATATCAGCTAAATGAATTATATGTAAGACCTTAAGATGGCTACTCCCTTCAGAAGAATTAGCATCAGTATTTACTCAGCAGCCTAGGACAACACTGAAGGAAAAAAAAAACACAGAACAAAAAACAACAACAACAACAACAACAAAAATCCACAGGGAAACAGAGAAAAAAATTCACTATCTAAACCACAAGTAACATTGGTAGTTTACTGTCAGTTTCTGGACAAGGATATACTATGAATTACTAGACAGCTTTATAATATAAATGAAGGGGAAAAAATAGAAAAAGTCAAAATGTGAGGACAATTGATATTTTTTTGCCTGAGAAAGATTAATTTAGAAATATATGTTCTGAAAATGCTAAAAAGGACCACTTGTACATCTTTTGTTAACTCCTAATTCCCTCAAAATTCATTATCTAATCTATCATAAACATATTATTATATTTTGTTACATTATTTGTAGAAAAAAAAAGTTACAAATACTGACATCTTAAAGGTTATGCCTTCTATCATTTTAGCCTCAAAAGAAATGATGAATTTCAATTAAAACATGTATGCTAATCTGACAAAGTTCACCAACACACTTTGAAAGAGCTTCCTAAGAGCCTACCAGACACCTTGAACATTTTTTGACTTGGATGAACCATAACCCCCCAACTGAAATTGTATGAAACTCTATGAAAATGAAGCAATTCTAAATTCCAAGGAAAACAAGTAAGATTTCATTCTCATATATATTTGATGTGGATTAATAGAGGAAAAAAAATTCATATTATCTCCCAAACTAAGAAAGAGGGGGAAAAAAGTAATTTATAGACCAAATTAATTACTTTTCTGCAAGTTACTAACAAATTGCAAAAATTTACCTCTGACACAATTAGGAGGCATAGCTTGAATTTCCTTTTACTGAGATCCTCTTCATTACCTCAATGAGTATGAAACTGAACATATTTTGCCATTTAATTTTTTGACCATCATCCAAAACCAAAACCTGTTTCTCTTAAATACACAAAAGCATTTCTTCAATTATCCTCTAGTCCTGAAACTATGTTGTTTTTCTAAGCTACATTGGGAAAGAGTTTTCTCTAAGGGTATGGATCATGGTAGGAACAGGAGAGGAAATCGTCGTGATTTGTACTGCTGACACTCAGTTGTTGTCAGTAAGATTGCTACGCAAAAAGATCTGTTCAGTTTCTAAAAGGTCAGCTCGTAGTTGTGTCTATTCTTCCATCATTGACCTTTTTGATTTTTAGCTTAATTTTAGTTATTTTCTGTTCTATTTCTGTACTCCTTCAATAGACAGCAGGTTAAAATCAAAACAAAATAAACCATTACAAGTGATGTAGTGGTGGATTTGCAGAGAAAAATGAAATAATTTATATATTACTAGATAAGCATAAATATTAATCTCTGAAAAATTAAAGTCTGGCAAATCTTCGCTAAAATAATAGTGCATATGCCAGTGAGAGAAGGAAGTTTAATTACAAAGGACTCTATATGTGTTCAATGTCATGAGGAGAACATAGCCTAAACCCAAACAGGGAATCTGTATCTTGCAACTCACCATTGGTAGTAAGAGTGAATAACAATCCTCTTAGTAGAAAGGTAATTGATTTAATCTTCAATCTTATAGAAGTTTGAAGAAAAGGGAGAAAAAAAAAAGGCAAGACTTGATAGCTTAGGTTATTGTCAGTGACAGACAACCAAACTATTATAGAACTACTTAAAAGTTACAGTTATGGGAAGGGCGTCTAGTGACGTGCATGATTAAGCATGCTGACCATAGTCTATTGTTCAGCAGAATAAAATCCGTACTTTATAAAAGGTACCATTAATGGAAGGCACAAAATACCTACAGAGAATAAAACAAGAGTGGAAACCTGGAGGACAGCCAAGAGGCCACCTAAATGCAGTGAATGAAGCTGTTCATTTTGTTCCTTTTTTGAAGGGAATATATTTGGATATCCATTCAGCTAAAAGTAATATAAAACCCCCTACAGAAAACACCATTAAATTTCTAATAGATTTTTCCTTAAGAGAGTAAATGCAAATGTTGTAAACCCTATGTTTAAAACATACAGAGTACCTTCAAAATACTGATCGCAGTGGGGTTTTGTAGGCTCTGCTGAATGATGTCACAGCAAGAGCATGAAGTCTTTTCAGAAAGGTAACACATTTATGTTTGCCTTTGCAAATTATGAAGGTAGGTCAGGATTTACAGGATTAAAGTATTGTGGAAGCCCAACATATCTGAAATCAAAACATTCAACGGCAAAGAACACCTTCAATCTGAGTATTTCTTCTAATTTGCTATATGAGTATGGAAGACTCTCAGACTGATGGGAAACGTTTCCTAGTTGAGTGGTCATACATTGTTTGTATCTAAATGCTCAACTTCAAATGCAGTGAGATGATGTGGAAAAACATACATTCACATACACAAGAACAAACCCGTAAAAGCTAGAACACATTCTAACACCTATATCATATTAAAGAGAACAATGCTGATACTCAGCATCAGAAATAGAACATGAAATAGCGTATGAAAATGGTAGTATTAGCTAGCATTCAAACAGTAATTTTATTAACAATATTTGAGATGGCAAGAAAATAAATGTTTAAAAATACTGTACATTTTCTGATTTATTTTTAAAAATATCTTGTCTAGAAAAGTTTATTGACTTACACATTTCTCTCATATGAATTCCTGTCAGAAGTATACTTCCTTCTACATGAAAAGTGTGGCAATTCTCAAAGACAAAAAAAAATTCTTTTATAAAACTTCATTTAAAAATTTATAGGTTTTAGCCCAAGTTAAACTGTAGCAATTTCAGCTGATTCCAAATTACCTGCTAACTCCATATCAGGATTTTTTTTTTTGCCTTGTGCTCTGTCAGAACTTAGACATAAAATAAAAATATTCCATTCTAACCATAATCTTCTAAAGATTCCTTTGCTTATCTGCTGCAAAGTAACACACATAAGAAACTGAGGAGCTAAGTTGATATACCTACTTCTGAAATAAAGTATAATCAGTGAATTAAAACATGAAATCAATGCCAATTAATTAAGTGGCTAATCAAATGGACAACTCAAAATGCATAAATTACCATTTAGCCTTGTTAATTATATCTATTATAAATTCAGATAGGGGTGGATAGCAGCATAATAGCTTTGATCGGACTGGTTATGAGAATTTATTTAGTACGTAAGGTGCTTCATAGTCAGTAATCCTGAAAGGTGGTAGCTATGATAAAAATAAATTGGAGGATGAACTCCAGAAACTCTAAAGCACGTGAGTTGCTTTTGGAGCAAGATGAGTTATTTTGGAAATAAATGCATTATTTTCATTCCATCGTTAAATCTAACATAAGAAAAGCATATAAGAATCACAATGGAAAATTAAAGAAACCATAAGAGACTCTGAATAGACAATGAATAAAACATTTTATATATAGGATGGGTAATACATATTTTATATTAGAATGTAATAGTTCCTTTTCAAGTTTAGTCAAAGGCAAATGTAAAACATTCTGTTCTTTAACATATAAGTTTTAAATTGAAATAGAAATAATTGGATAAAAGTGGAAACATTTTATCTTTTATTAATATTTCTCTTTTTTCCCCAAAACAATACCTTAGAGTTGAAAATGAGAAATTCAGGTAATAAGCCAATTCTGAACAGAAGGATGTTCAGGATGAGTACTTACTTTGAACCTTTTTAAAAAATTGTTTTATGAAGAAATTAAAATGGCATATATTCTTTTCTTGTTTTACTATTAGCATATCACTAACATAAGGAATGATTTACTACTTCTGTCTGAGATCTGTGGGGAAATCTTGTTTTCCAGCACTGACGTGCTTACCCAGTAAGGTACAGGATTTAATTCCATAGATCTTATATTACTTACACAAAGACCTATGTAAACTATAGATTCAAGGAAGGCTACCTATTTTTAAAGGTATGTTTTAGAAAATACAGATACAGATTAACCTTCAAAGGAGCTGAGGCTACAGTGATTTGATTTTATATATGACCATAATTATTATTACTTTAAAATGATCAAAATTATGATGGAAGAATTTCTTGCTAGGGCAGTAGAGAAAGGATTTATAGCATTTGAGGGTTTGTTAGTGCTGGGTATGTAGCAAATAAATTAACATGCTGATCTTTTTCATTAAGCTGATGATGAGGAAAAATATTCTAAAATGTCATGTAGATAACTTTTAAAACTGCAGCGTTTGATAAAATGGTTATCTGTTGTATGTTTTTCTTCTTCTAGCAAGTTACTTAAGCATATTAGTTTCACAATTTAAGTGTAATGATGTGAGGGAAGAGAACTCCATACTGGACACTAAGATTGTCTCAAGCCCATATGCCATATCTTTTAAAACCTTTTCAGCTGAAAACATCTGCTCACATTTTTGCCCCAAAGTAGGCTTCTGTTAGCATTTTTAGTGCATTATCATCCAGATAGACTGGAAAAATACATTTAGCAAATGCAAATTTTATCACAAGTAGACTTGCAATGAGGGCTGCCTTGGGTCTATCACAACACATGCTGGGGTGTTGCTCTGTGTAGGGTGCACTAAATTCTAGCTTTCTATCCTCTCTTCACTTCACGATCAAGTTGTTAAATACAATCAGTACTGGTGAAACTAACTCCTTGGAACATGATCTGTGATTGTGAGATGGTAATGTTTTGAGGCAGCATTTCTTTTATACATACTTCCACATGTCATATAGCTTATTGAAATCTCTTCTTTCATTGTAAATTTATTTCATTAAAATAGGATTTTTAGTTTTCTTAGGGAAACAGACACGATATAATTCTGTCCTTTCTCCTTTATGATGCTTTCTGTATCTGTAATAGTTATTAAAAAAAAAAAAAAAAAGTGTTTTGAATAGTCTCTGGTGAACTAGTTACCAGATAGAACAGCTGTCAGTGCGGGTGGTGGTGGGGAGGGGGCTTGAACGTTGGGGAAAAATAACGATGTAATTGCTTCATCAGAATCTAAAAAGATTCAGAATGGAGAGTTCTCCATGAATCTCTGCCATGGAACCCTATGTGATGTGTCAAGACCATTTCAGGATGTGAATGAACAGTAGAGAGACAATATGAATACCAAATAAGAACTTCTTTGAGAAATCCAAAATAAATGTAGTTTTGTACGTGACTAGGGTTCAAAAAGTGAGATAATCTTGAAATCAATACCTAAACTAAAGACTGAATAAAAACTCAACATTTTAGTGGCACTGTTTAAATGCACAGCAGACTTGGTTTTGCCTATTTTAGCCAATGTTAGCCTAATGGATTAAAAGATAAGTATTCATGACAGGGACAGATATGGATTGGTATGTGAGACTCTGAAAAAAAGTGAAAATGTTAAAGGAGATGAGCTTTAACAGAGTTGATGATCTAGGAAAAAAAAGTCCAAAATTTACACTTCAGGTGAACCAAGTTAGGGTTGTGGACATCTCTATCTATAATGCAAGTTACTTGCAAGCTGGAATAGTTGTACATACTGCAAAAACAGTGACTCCGACCTGATCAGAGTGACAAGCACTATACTATGAGTTTGTCAAATAACTAGCAAATCCTATGAGTGCAATACAACATTTGAAATTTATTTTGTATATTAAAAATAAAGTCATAGATATTAAATTCTTGTTTTTATTTACTTATAGTAAATACTTAGGGTCTATTCACTATTTTTTGGTCCACAGAATAGCATGCATTACTGTTTGTCTGAATGAAGAAAATCTTTCCTAATATTGTACCATTTTCTTGACTAGAGGGTTCAAGGGTCAGTAGATGACTGCAAAGGTAAATACCACAGGGACTTCAAGAGCTATGAATGATATACCATAGGGAGCTTACCTCTTTGCTCAAGTGAAATGCCTACAAATCTGAACTAGTATTGAATTTATTTTATTTTATACTGTTCTATCACTACTTGTCCTCTTCACTTAGTGCTGACATAATTACTCTTTTTCTAAGGTATGGCTGTTTATATTACTGGGAAAAAAAATGGATTTTGAAAGAGAGAGGAGAGTATGTATTCCGTTGGATAAGAAGTACAGGTGAGAAGAATAAAAATACTTCGACTCCAGTGGTAAAGTTTTCATCAAAATAAATAAAACAAATCCATCTTTCATCATTCATTCATTCATTTTCAAAAGTAAAATCTCACTTTTACTCTTGCCTCTCCTGGAAGACTTCCAAAATAATTTGCTATATAAAATACAATGTCCTTTAGTACATTACAATATATTAGGAGTTATATTAACAAGGCAGTGCAGTTTGTGAGCAGAAAGATAGGTTGTATGGCAGAATTCAAAGACAGTCTATTTGGACTCAAATATCTCATCAGGAAAAGAATAAGAAAGGATAAACATTAAGATCAAAGATGACAAACCAGTCAAGAGATATTTTAACTGAAAAAGTGTTGAGAAACGTATATGGTTTGATTATGTAATAGTTTTAAACCATAAAGGTGGTGTAGCCACAGAGGAAAGCAAATTTTTATTTAAAAACTTATCCTTTAGTCTTTATCCTTATCCTTTAGTCACTAATATGACTACTGGAAGACACTGAATGTGGCCACCTTTCCATTCACATGAAAAAGCCATATCAAATAAAGCACATCTAGTTCACAGTGTGAGTGGTGGCCCATCACTGATCTAATGCAGATATCAGTGTAGTGTATAGTGTATTCTATATTGCAAGGTCTCCTGTAAATATCTTGCCCTTCTGAGTTTTCAAGGAACCACAGTTGCACAGCTTTAAAAAGATGGATATTTTTTCTCCAAATTGTCAACTCATGAAGACAAATCTGACTCATCTTTGAGAAACATCATATTGATTTTCTTGCACAAAACATTAATAGAGAAAAGTTCTGAAACAAGGGAAAGATCAGGAGTAAAATACTCAACTGGGTGTATGCCAGAACTTGAGGAATTTAATAGAAGCATTAAAATGAGATGTTTACCAGAAATGGCATCAATGGATCAAGCCCCTCTTGCTCCATTCCTCCTCTTCCTTTTATATTATAGTCAATGCCAATTAACATTTCAGCTATGCAGTATTAATAAAAGTTACTCCTGGAGAGTGTCCTCTCTGTTTCTTTCTGTGACCTCCACTCCCTTGATGTTTTGTAATTATTTGATTACTGGCAAATATAAGCATGCAAAAACTTTTGCAAAAATAATAATAATATAAAGTTTCAGATACAGGGTATGACACAGCTCTTACATATATAGCCTACATACACGTATTTACCAACTAATAACACATCAACAAAACATGCAAAAGAAAACTGGAGAGAAATTATTGCAATTAAAGTAACATAAATAAGAGAAAAATAGGTTAAATATGAATAATAAATTATACATGTTTTAACAGTCAGAATAATGTGAAAATAAAGAACAAATACTAAAGAAAGTAGAATATATTTAAAAACAAAGAGAATATATTCCCATGGATATAGATAGCAACAGTACTAGTTCTGTACTTTGTTTATTAATCCTTCTTCTTTTAACTTTGAGATATTAATTTCTTCTCTGTTTAAAATGGATGAAATGACAACAGTACTAATCCAACAAATCTGTATTTGTTTGAGCTTCATCTGAATGTCCCATTACCACATTCTGTTTCTCAGAGCTTTATGTGTAATTCCCTTCACACTGCTCTTCTTTTCACTGAGACCTTGCATGCTACTACTGTAAGCCTATCAGAGCACACTGATAATCTGCTTTCTCCTGCCTCCTATTCTTGTTCATACATCTTCAGGAGAAAAACATAAATCTAATAGCATGAAAATATATTATGTTTGAGTCTTCCCATAGCTTTCTTTTTAGGTCTAAGAACACGGATATCCAACTTCTGGCAGGCTCATCATTGAAAATGACAGCTTAGCCCAAAATACTTTGTAAGAGTGAAATGAAAAAAAAATGAGTTGAAACCTGATCTTAAAAATACAATTGCATAGAGATACTCTGTAAAATATAACATATTTTTAAAATAAAACAACATGGATGCAGAATGTCATTAGCATTCAGAAAAGAAAGGATGGTTAGATGATGTCCTTCAAAATTTCTGCACGTTGGTTTTAGAATTGATTCCTCTGGCTTGAACAGTTAAACAAACAAACAATGATATTGGCAAAGAACCCAAACACAAACAGCATAAGAATAAACAGCATCCATAATCACAGTAAAGAGGAGCAGAATCTGCGGGTATGAATGAAGAAAATACAGGTCAATTAGTTTTTATCTTGATTACCCAGAGCTAGTAGGAATCATCTTAATCAAAGGCAAAGATATGATTTAGAGGTGAATTACTAAGAAAATATATATCCTCTAAAAATTATGTAAAAGAAGAGATCTTAATGCACTAAGCATGTTCTGAAGACCTAAAGCTTTGCAACAAGGCTTAAATCATCTAATAAATATCTAAAAATATAAACTACCAACATTTCCATTCTTATTGGGAATTTTTCCTTCCTTGAGTGGAAAAACAGACTTGTTGGAGACTGAAGGGCCTCTGTTTCTTTGAAAGCTACATGCAGCAGCAGTAGAGTCAATGGGGCTTTCCCACACCACTATTTCAATTGACACCAATCTGACCACAGAAACCACATGAAGGCAGAAGAAACACTAATGTCCCGGAAAAAGAGATCTGAATAAGGATACAGGCCAAATTACATTTTATATTTTGAATATTAACATAATAATATGAAAGCTCTGTATCACTCAACTGACAAGTCTGTTCAGTAGATGTAGATAAAGCAGATGCAAGTAAAAAGCTATATTCTTCTGCAGAACTGAGTCAAGAGTCAGGAATGTCAACCAGTAGTTAGCAAACTCTATGCCTCTAGAACTTAGCCATTTTTCTGCAATCCCAGAAGGCTGAGAACATTATCTTAGTAATAAAGATTTAGGTCTCATTTAAACTGGGATTTTCAGTTCAGAGGGATGTGAGGTACAATTGCTGTGTGCAATAGTGCTTAGATTGTATACAAATGTATACAACTGCCACTGAAAGAGCAGTGCTAACTAGGGTATTGCTTAACATGACAACTTGCAGGAAACACACTAAATATACAACTAACACAAACAGGAAATATCCTTCCAGGTAATAAGAAGAACATAAAGCAGGCGGAATCAAAGAAGAATACTTATGAAAAACTGTGCTCTATAGAGTCTGTGCTCCTGGCAGATAACAAATAGTGACAATTAATACTGTATCATCACTGAAGCATGTTTATAAATCTTACTTTTCAGCTTCTTTTTGTCATGTTTACATTCTACTATAACATCTCTAAGATTTTTTTTCTAATCTTACAGCTTTTCTCAGATGCCGCTCCAGAAAACATGAAAGAGACAGATCAATATCTCTGGGTAATAGTTTAAGGCAGATTTTTTTCATAAAAGTATTTTAATAAAATGTTAATATGCTGTTGACAGTGATATTTTCTTGTAAAATTGTCTCAATCTTATCAAGCGTTCCAACAATGAGTTATTGATTTACAAGCTCAAAGAGTTTGATTTTTGAACTATTAATTGCTTCTTTTTCTAGTGTTGCATTGAACAGTATATAAGATACAATTCTGGAAAAAAAAAACTGAATGAAACATTATAATGGTATAAGTTTCAGGAGAGTTTAAAAAAATCTATAAGGGATTCAGAAACTGTCTATTATTCTCTTGTTCAGAACAGTCAAATGATAAGGCAGTTGTTCTAAAAGCCTTTCAGAAAACGTTAAATAACTCAGGGCTCTGCAACGAAATCCTGCACCTCTAGGTCACATATTTGAATAAAACTCAAATGGGTTTCACAGCATATAACATATGCTGCCTATGGAGTCACATCAGATTCAAGACTTCTTCAGAGAAGTTAAGAATAGTAAGAAATAAAGAGAGAATTTAAAATAATTCAGTTTCTCCCTTACATCAATAATCAGTGCATGTATTCAAGAGCACAATTAAACATTTCCTTACTGTTAACCTGCACCAAAGAATTTTAGAAGAAATGGATAAGGATGCCTACAAATATAAAAACTCATTCATAACTTGGATGGCATCTGATTTAATCCAGAATTACATTTTGATAAAATGGACCATTAAATAAAATCACAGCAGAGCACATGAAGGAGATTAATTCTCAGTTATCTAACAGAGGGAAATAACCCCAATAAGGCTTTCTAATAAGATCCAAGAGGTCTTATTAGAAAGACCTCTACCTTATTAGAAAGACCTCTACCTAGACAGATGACAGAAATATGTCGTGTAAAGTCCAAGACACAGCTCCTGCCAAAGCCAGGTTTTATGAAATAATTTACCAAATAAACTTCTTTCTGAGGTATGCACAAGGTCACACAGTGTGACCATGATACTTTAATCTGGCCATACATTCTAAGAACATAGAGAAAAATTATGGTCATTCAAAATTCCAAAAATATAGCCAACAATAACATAATAGTTGACAAATAAATAAAACATCAGAAACAGCAGAAATAATTAAATATTGCTACTACTATTCTTTGCATTATTTTTTGATGTCAGCCAGTATGCCTTTGTCCTGCCATCCAAGGAACTGGATGTAAATAAATCATGCAGTGACTCCAGAGTGGATGTTAGTGAGCACCTACTGCAATAGGAAAGCTACTCCAAAAAACAACTTTTCTTTTAATCTACAGCTTTGCTTTAGATTATATAGGAACTCTTACATAGTTTTATTTGTGTAAAGTTATCTCACATGCTGATAATTTTTAAGCTCAGCCTGCAGTTTCACAATAGTTAAAGCTTTAAAGCTACCTTAGCTTTAAGAATGAAGCCAGTGGTTTTCATAATCTCTGCCTTTTAAACCTTGCTGCACAACTCCAACTCTCTTAGAGTAGGGGCTGGCAGTTCTTTCAGTCCACAAAAGCAGATTCAGAAGCTAAGTCTGAACAAAACCAACTCAAAAAAAAATAAAAAAGAGGAAAAAAATATTTATCAATAGGGTTAGCTCCTGAACTGTTGTACTGCAAGAAAATAAAAGTACTGATGCTGAAGAAAGGAATGAATCATGAGAATGCCAACTGGTTTAACTAATATGAAACCCACTCTGTTGTCACAATAACAAATTAAACCTTCCGACTGAAATGAGGTTACAATGATTTAAAACATAAAATTATACTCTTGTGAACCTGTTTTTGTACTTCTGAATCACAAAAAAATGCAATTACCAAAATCACTTTGCATTAAATACCTGGTCAAAGAAAACAAATACAAAAGCAGATTTTCTCCCATTCTTCTTCTAGAAGAAAAAGTAAACATGCCACAGAATTTACTTATATTCAGGTAAAGGTTCCATTTGTTCTCATACATTAAAAATGCCATTATACAGGTCGAGGTTACCAGATACAAGCATATTTTCATCTTTTCAGACATCAGACAAGATTGCTATTGTAATTCTAGGTGGTTAGTTGTAAACGTCATTGTTGCAATTCCATGATCAACTATTTCAGCAAAGTGTTACAATTACTGCAAACCCTTGCAGTGGCAGATGTTGGCATTTTCAAATGGTGCCCAGTGGACCTGTTGTATAATTATTTAAGAAGAGGAGAGATGAAAAAAAAAACTGTTTTGAAGGGATTTCAACACTGCAGTTTCCCGTCTTTGAGGAAAACTCAATTAATTCAGCAAGTTCCCCTGCTCAGTTCTTGTCTTTCTGTGCATACTCCATTCCTCCACCCTGCTTTCTGGGAAGGGTTATATCCACTCCATGCAGATCTATGAGCTACAGCTTATCTGCAGAATCATCAAAATCATTACTGCTCTGGAATAATAACCTACTGCACCTTTATATCACATTCTGTAATATTATCAATTAAGTAAGTCCTCTTATTTTGCAAATAAAGCCAATTAAAATAAGGTACCTGAAAGAGCAAAAAGAAAATACCTTTCATAAATGGAGAAAAGTATATTATTATGCTCTCAGTATATTGGCTCTTCTGGAGCCAACAACTTATTTTTTTGTTTTTTTTGTCTGTCATCAGAAAGTGTAATCTCAATATAAATAAATAAAGAATGCTTAGCATACAGAGCCAACACTCCATTGATATTCTGTACTTTCCTGAGCCTCCATTTCTTGCCCTACAGTAGAATTGTTTTCTTTCATTCAATAACAAAATGATAAGTAAACCTTGGAAGAGAAAATGATAATCACCTATTTAACAACTAATAGCAAAAAACATTTACAATACAATACAAAGTACTAAAGACAGTGGTAATACCATTCTATCAAGCAACCTAATTTTATCAGTGTTAAAAAGGCTGTCCTAGTTCTTTAATTAACATATATGCATTTCCAGATATAAGAAAGAAGCCAATCACAAATCTCACCTAATATCACAGAATCGCAGGATGGTTGAAACTGGCAGGGACCTCTGCAGATCTAGCCCACCATGCACAAGCAGGGTCACTGAAACCACATTGCCCAGATTTGTGTCCAGATTGCTTTTGACCATCTCCAGAGAAGGAGACTCCACAGCCTCCCTGGGCAGCCTGTTCCAGGGCTCTGTCACCCTTAGCACCAAGTAGCTTTTTCTCATGTCCAGGCAAAGCTTGCTGTGTTTCAGTTTATGGCTATAAACTGACCACCAATGTCCTCTTGTCCTTTAACTGACCACCAATGAAAACAGCCGGACTCCATCCTCTTGACATCCTCCCTTAAAGTATTTGTACACACTGATAAGACCCTTTCTCAATCTTCTCCCTCCCAGGCTGAATAGTCTCAGTTCTCTCAGCGTCTTCTCGTGTGGTGTTGTGAGCACAGTACTCCAGATGCAGTCTCACCAGGGCTGAATAGAGGGGGAGGATCACCTCCCTTGACCGGCCAGCAACATTATTCCTAATATAACCCAGGTAGAACTGGCCTTTTTGGCTACAAGGGCACATTCCTGGTACCTGGTCACCTTGTCCACCAGGACTCCCAGGTCCTCCTCTGTAGAGCTGCTGTCTAGCAGGACAACCCCCACCCTGTGCTAGTGCACGGAGTTACTCTTCCCTAGCTGCAGGAAGCTGCACTTTCCTTTATTTAATTTCATGAAGAAATTTTCCTGTCCATTTCATTCTGGCTGAAGCTATCCAGATGCAGCAGAGTGAAAGAAAATATTATTGCTCCTTTAAAAGTACTTACAGAAAGGCACTAAAAGTTGGTAGCCAGAGAGCAAATCTGAGAAAGCCCTCAGCTTACAAGGACTCAGTGCTTTCATTCCTTCTCACTCAACAGTACTTACGTCTTTTCTATTTTAAAAGTAAATTAGTTCCATTTTCTTGTTTTGCACAGTACTACACACATACATAGAAGGGGGGGAAAAAGGAGATCTAGACAGATAATTCAAAAATTTGAAATTTGATTCTTAGGATCTTATTATATAATTTCATTACCAAATTATTATATAGCAAAGATGTATGCCTTTATTGATAAAATAAAATAGTCACAAAAAGGATCCCTAGAATACTATACAGTATAGTTTAAGTCAAAAAAAAAAAGGAAAAAAAATCCTTTAGCATGTAAATAGTTCTGAGACTAAGGAAATCAAGTAATAAATTGCTCTCAAAAGTGAATCTGTATTCTTCTTGTGCCATCACATTTTTTACCACTTTTTTGATAATTTTTTATCCTATGTAGTCCCTAAGAACTTGATGACTGCTCTGTCAGATCACTAGGGAGAGTCACATCACATAAGAAAGAGGTTCCATACAAAATAGAGGCTTTTGTTTGCAAAAACAAAGCTCTTTACTTGAGCTTCTCTGTTCCTGTAGTTCAATAGGTAAAATGCTTATTTATATTCAGTAAACTGGAGGCTCTTGGTATAAGACCTAGAAGCAATTTTATCCTTTATTAGACTGTGCTCAATAAGCCATTACAGAGGTATGCGTTACAGCCCTGTAGGCACAGACTGCTGCATGACCTTAAAGCAGTGGATCATTCTTTTAGTTTTATATTCTAATTTTAGTCCAAGAACTCAAGTCACATACCATGGAGATGTTTAAGATTCTTATTAAAAAAAATCATAATTTAAGTCTTTTTCTTACATCTCAGATGAAGATCTAATACAGTTACAATAAGCACTAACAGTAGTAAAGATCTGTCCTGTGAAGTGACATACAACTACATATATTTAAACTCTCCAATAAAAGATACAATCAAAGCATAACTTATGTTGACTAAATTTTGTTTTAAATCGTACCGATATAAGGAGATTAATAGATCAATATAGGTATCTATAAACATGTAAACATGTAAAACAAGTTTTGATTGCCATTCTGTAAGTTCTACAGTGTAAACAAATAATAGCAGAAAGTTAACACCTTTTTTATCCATCTTTATCAAGTCATAATTAAGCAGATTAATTTGCTTCTTCTATTATCTCAAAAGGCCTGAAAAAAGAAACAGTTCTCTCAAAATTGTTTTAAGACAAAAAGCAGGTCCTATATTTTTGTTTATTATCTCACTACAACTCCATCTTTATTAAGGCAACAAGTGATCCAAGTGCTAGTCAATTATTTAAGGAGTGGGAGGAGAAGGGTGAGGGGGTAAGAAGGACAACCAAAGAACTATGATGCAAAGTCCAGAAGTCATAAGTGGAACATATGCAGCAAGAAATAAATGGAAGAAATTCCAGGCATAAGGAAAAGAAGTTAGAAATTCTAAATACTTACTATTTAAACAAGGGGAAAAAAAAGGAAATTATATAACAACGACTCAAGCAGACTATTTACATTTTATGAAGTGTCCAGATAGTATAACGATGAGCCAAACAGTAGAGTTAAATACCTGGCAAGAAAGTGATGGATGCATAAGCAGGATAATAAGTGAGATGAAGAAAAAATGTTCAGACTATGTCTGAAAAGGCCACCTGCACAGAAGAACAGCACAGTATGGCACAGTACGGCAGAGATGGACTCTGGAAAGTAAGGACTGGGAGTCACTGCAGTGTCTCTGTGTAAATGGGATAAAATACAATTGGCATAGCTGGTTCCTTTAAAAGAAAAACAGAGAACCAGTGACCCAGAACTCTTTCCTCTAGTACTGCTGATAAAACTATGGAAGGATTCCGTAAGACAAATAACAGGTAATGAAGCCTGAGACTGATTACTGTGTTTTCTAACAATGTATCTCCCTGATGAGGAAGCAATAACTGTCAGTTATTGTTTTGAACTGATAAAATCTGGAAAAAATCAATTAATGCCAGGAAGCAATTGTAAAGAAACATAGTAGTGTATGTTTTCTTTTTTCCTCTGAAATAAATGCATGCAAGAAATCCTCACTAAGAATGATACTTTCAGCTACATATTGATTTGAAACTGAGTGATTAAAAAACCTTTTCATGTCAGGCAAGGGGTCAGAATAATATCATCATACAGTATTTTTGTCATTGAAACCAGCTATTTGATTCATTCATACAAACGTGAGGATGAACTCCAGCATTTGTCAGCACATGATAAGTCACTAACAGGCTAATACTTGTCAGCAGAGTGATAACTGATTATGCATTAAAACAGTACTGAAGAAAGGTGATGAACGCTCCACAAAACAAAGATTTAAAAATCCCACTACATAGCACAATAATTCTGTGCTTCTGTGTTTTAATTTATCAAAGCAAACTATCCAATGCCAATTTTATCTTACAAGCCTCAGAAGATTACTTACAAAAGACAGAGCTAAAACAAATTTATATGAACATTGATATTTCCAGAAGTAAATTAAGTATAATAACCCTGATTCTGCTGTCAGTCTGTATTTAACAGGATGGACTCTCTTCCATGCCATGTTCTCAATTCATATAACTGAGAGAGAGGAGGTCCTTAAGGGAGCAGCCTGAAATCATTGATTTTCTACTTATGGCTGACACTTCAAAGCAGCCGGGCGCCTCTTCCAAAAAGGGCCACCTTGTCATAATACTGAGCAATCATCTGCCAATCAAAGACAGCAGGCATTTGATAAGAGTGCTGCAGTTTCTTATACCACACATTGCAATAGAAATATAGTATATAACTTGGCAATATAAGCCAAGTGCACTTACAAGCAGAGAATAAAGCCAGCACCCACCTTTTTCTTCACACTGAGCTCTATAAGCTGGATAGACCTGGCCCATCCTGTGAGCAAGAGCAGTCCTGGCACCTGGCCACTTTGTTAAAGCTCTTGTTAAACACCACTCAAATAGAGCACAAGACTGAATTAGAAAAACAAAACAAAACAAACAAACAAACAAAAAACACTTGGTCTTCAGTGATACTGAGCATCCTTAGATGATGTGCAAGGCTTTAGCTATGAAAGGCCTCGGCCCAACAGGTGAGGCACAAGCTATTAGTATCTATATTTAGAACTGACAAAGGATATTCAATAGATTAAAGGACTAGGTCTCAAAAGGCCTAAGTATCTTCTAAAGATTCTCTAAAGTTATTTTGTGAAGACCTACATTGTTGCCTTCATCAGCTGATCATATTTGTTGCTGCCATACTGTACAAAATGATTCTCACTATTTAATCTGCATGTAGAGGAAGATACAATAAAAGTCAATCTTTAAATCAAATTTATGACATTTAAAAAATATTCTGGAGACTTGAGAATATTCAGTACTCAAAAGTCAAATAAAAATGAAACAATAAATAACTTGATTACAGATGAACTGGCAACTTTGTGAAAATTATGTCACATAAAATTAGTTTTCCAGTTAAACTTGCAGACATACAAAAAAGTAATTATTAATCGTCTATATAAATTGCTTTTTAAAATGTTCATTAAATTGTCAAAAGCTGTGAAGTTACCAGCATTTTAAAGCTGTAAGTTTAATTCAAAGGATGACAGAGAATATTAAAAATTATTTTACTATTTTATCAAACTACATAACAATGAGTTTTATCCAGTTCAGTTAAATGACAGCCCTCACTCAGAATAAGTAGCTGGATTACAATCATCACATCCATGCCTAAAATTTACTGCAACTACTCTGAAGTTTTTTAAAAAAATAAATCTTGAATTCATAGCAGCACATTAGGCAAATCTGAAATTAAGCTGAAGGTGTGGAGATATAACTAGTGTTGACAATCTAGCATGTTTTTCCACTTCATGGCTATCTCAGTAATGTTAAGTTTTAGCTATATAAACAATCTAACAGAATTGGATGGGCTTCTAGATACATAGTTTTCTTCAGCTTTACCATACGTTAACTGCTTTTACCATCTGTGAAACGATGATAAATGCTTTTGCACGTCCCTCACAGGGATTTTGGCGAGGATTAATTAATATTTTTAATGTGCTTTGAAGATTAAACATTAATAAGAGCTGAGTTCATTATTCCTTTACTTTTGGAAAAGTAAATTCTTCATAACAAAATGAGGAAACCACTGCAGTATCACTGCAAAGTAGGAATGTTTTAAAATTATATACTTCAGTTCTGTATAATAACTAAACTGCAATCTTTCATTACAATCCCTTTCTTCTCCTTGCTCTGATGACTTTCAACTAACTTTTAGCAGTTATGGGGAAGATTTGAAAACATCTGCCCTTAAATTTCCACACACAATTTATATTGTAGAACTCAAGTCTATTCACGGTTGTTTCCCAGATTAGTAAATCCTCACTCTTTTTTTCTCAGGATAGCTCATCCTTTTGCTACTTTGAACTCAAGAAAACCAATACTCTCTCAAATACATCAGAATTTCAATTGGACCCTTGCTCCAAAAATATTTATTCCTTCAGTAAGGCTTGCGCAATCAGAGCTTTCCTTAGAATTAACCTGAAAATAAGGCTGGATCAGAAAGAATAATGCCTGTAAGCTGAGAAATTTCACACAGCCAGCTGGTATTTGACATTTGAAACACGACTGCCAGGGACAAAATGTTCCAGGCTGCCTTTGCCTCCCATATTCAGTGCCCAGTGCTGTGTCGGATTTATTTCACCTTGGATAAATATTGACTGGTGGCTGTGTTGTCCACGTTGGGTACATGCCAGGTGAGAATGAGGTTCCTGGCATGTGAAAAGGCTGTGTTCTGGCATCAGGAGTTGAATTAAACTCCGAACTGCTGTTAGAAATCAGCAGCAGTATTGTCACTCAGCCTTCCTGCACTGTAATGAATGGCAGAGAGGATTTTCCCTCTATCTGATTAGGAATCAGCATAAGTCCTGCACTAATGAAGTATGAATCTATGGGAATTTTTATCTACATAATGTGGAGATCTTCAAACATTATTAATCAGAACTCAGGTCTTTCTAATCCTGGCACTATTCCATGTGGACCTATTACACTAATTTAGAATAGTTACCTTTTAAATTCCAGACAACAGAGCACATAGCATTTTGTTTACTGTTTTAATCCAGCTGTGCTCTTGTTTATTATCAGCCATCCTTCTATAGCTTGCTCTTGTCAAAACCATGGAGACTAACCTAGCTTGTAATGTAGCAGAATAACAAGAATATTACAAGGAAAGTATTTGTCTGTTTGGCATGGAGACAACAGGTGTCAGATATCAAAAGACTTGGCAGACAAACATTAAAAAAAATCTGTCAATTTGAAGATTCAAAGAGCCATACATTAGAAAGTCTAAATTATTTCCCAATATTTTTGGCATAATGGATGACTTTCTGCCTTTTTTTTTATTTAGTAATGCAGAACTTTATTTTTGAAATGGCTGAAAGTGGTGTAATGGTGTAATGCTAACAAGTAGAATTATTGACAATATTTTTGTCATAGTGAAAACAGAGTTATAGATGAGGAGAAGAGGAAGAATAAAATAATAATAAAAATGAAAACAGAAACAAATGATTTGTTCACAAAGCCAGAAAAAAATGACAGAAGGATAGCTAATAAATATAAGTCCTGAGGATTTCTAAGACTTGTTTAAAAATTGATGAGTGCATTGCTCCTTAAATCAGAATAAAATTTAAATAACAGTTTAGAGCAATCAAGTCCTTTTGTTTTCAGTGGCTTAAGGAAAAATAAAACTGCATATACAGAGACTGCAAAAGCAGTCTGCATCTTATAATGTGCAGAGAGTGAGAAGGAGAAAATACTTAATAGTCCATACATAATAGCCTTCTTCTTTGCTGCCAGCTATAGTTACCACTGTTCTTGTATCATTTATTTCAGAAATATTTAGGGTGGAAAAAAAAAGGAAAAAAAAAATCCCACTAGTTTCTGTATTTCAGGTGGCTAAATGCTAAATAAGAAGGTGGAAAAAAGAATATAAAAACAAGCAAAGAAGTAGCTTGAAAACAATATTTGAAAGAAAAAAAAAAGACCATTGACATTCTTCAGGCTAGCAAGCAGAAAGAAGGAAACAGAGCAGTTTCAGGAGAGAGAAAGAAAAAAATCAAAAAATAATCAGTAACCAAGACCATAAAACACAGCTGCAAAAGAAAACAAGAAAGGTAAATGTCTTCTAGCTCAGAATTCCTATCAAGTAGGCAGCACAATGTCCATACCTAATTTGTAAGATTAAGATTCAAGAGAAGAATCCAAACGCAAATCAGGATTTTGAGTCTATTACTAAAGCTTAATCGCAAACGAGCAGGCAGCAAATGAACATCTTGGAAAGCAGAGATGAAGGGAATGAATAAAAGCTCAAACAAAAGCAAGCTAGCTAAAGAAATACCATTCAAGAATCTGAAATCATGTTCAAATGGAGAAAGTAGAAAAGATAAAAAATTCTGACAGGTTCAGTCTGTATATATATATATATATAGACAGACTCACAAAGAACCCCAAAAATATCTGGTCAAAAAGATGCTGCCAGGACCAACTAGCAGAACACACCAAAAAACAGTAATAGATGTTACCCTCAGTGTCCCTCAGGCATATCAAGAGCAGCATCCTTCCTTGATAATCTGCAGAAGCAACAAATGACCAGTGTAACAGGAATATGCATAGACAAAGCAATTGCTAGGAAACTATATGACTTTTCTGAAGCATCAAATGAATATTTCTTGTGCAGAAATTCTCTGGCAGGGTGTAGGGGAGGAACTGTCTCAGACTGAGGCTTAAAAGAGGCTGTATAAAAGATTTACAACAGAAAAACAGCTCAGGAGAAACAAGCGTCGGTCGCCAATAATTCTACATGAGTGCTAAGGTGAAATAGCAAATGGCAAACTGTGGTGTGTGACATCTAGTCTAAAATCACCACCGAATATGAGGCCTAGAAGGTGGCAAATAGGATGACAACATTTAAAAGATTCCACTAGTTACTGCTCTAACAGTAATAAGAAATACAGGTGCATAGAAATGCATAATACAAATATAAAGAACAAAACAGTCAACAGTGCTTTTGTAAAGAGAAATTATAGAATCACAGAGTAATTTTGGTTGGAATAGACTTGTGAAGATCATCTAGTCAAACTCAGGCTTAAAATGAGGCCAGTTTACATCAGGTTGCACAGGACAATGCCCAGTGAGTTCTGGTTATATCCAAGAATCCCTAACCTCTCTAGGTACCTGTGCCAGTGTCTGACCACCCTCACAGGGAAAAAAAATACATCAAGTTCTTATTTCCCTTACTCCAACCTGTGAAGAAATTCCAAGAACTGCCTGGCTCTATGTCCTCCCATTAGCTGGCAGAGAACAGCAATAGGATCTCCCCTAAGACTTCTTCTCTGTTTCAGGCTAAATAAACCCAGTTCTCTCAGCTACTTTTCATATATCACATAGAGACCATCTTCATGGCCCTCCACTGGACATGTTACACTATGTTAATGCTCTTTTCTTGTATTATGGAGCCCCAAAATGGACACATTACTCTGGATACAGTCTTCCAAGTTTGGACAGAGGGGAAGAATCATTCCTTTCAACGTGCTACCTATGTACTTGCTAATACATCCTGGTATGTGGTTGACCTTCCTTGCTGCAAAGCTACTGACTCATGTTCTGCCATGGATTGTCTGCAGACTTGGGTGCTTTCCATACCACTAGCCAGGTAATTGCTGAAGACATCAAAGACATCAGCCTCTGTTTCGACCCCTGAGGAACACAACTTGTAACTGGCTATCAACTGGACTTTGTACCACTGACCACAACCTCTGGAAAGCAAATGTCCCCTCAGTTTTCTACTCACAATTCTGATCTGTCTTTGAGGACATTACAGGAGACGCTGTCAGAATCAAAGTAACCAACACCCACTGGTCTCCCCTTAACCATACTGATGGTCACTTCTTCAGGGAAGATGATCAAGATGGTCAGTCACAGTTTGCTCTTTCTAAAAACTGCTGGCTGTTTCCCATTACCTCCTTATCCTTCAGGTACTTAGATACAACTATCAAGAAAATTGTCTCCATACTCTTTCTTGGGAGGAAGGTAAGGCTGATCTCTGGATCTTCCTCTTCCTCCTTGTTCTCCTGACACTTGCCTTTCCCCAGGCATCAGGAATACCATTAACTTTTAAAGATGACAGATAGTGCCCTTGCAGTGACATCCTCCAACACTCTCAGAAGTCTTGGAGGGGCTCTAGCAGACCCTGTAGGCTTGGGAGTGTCCAGTTGGCTTGGGTGGTCACAGACTTTATCTTCCTACTGCACGTAATACTTCACTCTTGTAGGTTCTGCTATGAAGCTAAGAAGCTTGAAGACAGATCATAAAATTAAGACAAAGGCAGCACTGGCCATCTCAGCTTTTCTGTATCCTTACCTATGAGGTTGCCTGACCCATTAAGCACTGGGACCACAGTTTCCTTAAGTTTCCTTTTGCTGCTGAGGTGCTTACAGAGGCCTACTGGAATTCTTACAGTTGTAACCACTATTTGGAGGAAAGCAATATGATTGTTTTGGTCTATCTGGACTTCTGAAAGGCATTCTCCAAGGAAAATGCCAAAAACTCTTACTTCTGATGCATAAACTTCACGAATAAAGTCAGCTCACAAAAGTTCTGTTCTTGGAAAATGAACATTATAGTTGGTAGTTTCTTAAAGTGCTGACTTTAGTGCATTTATTAGGGCAAGCAGAAGTATTTTTGTATTACTTATTATGAGTTTCCAAAAATTGCTGCCTCCTGAGAATTCTGATAAGAATTAGTTTCATCTACCAATTATAACTGGAAAAGATTACAGTTAAAGAATAATGAAAGGTTCACACTTGCCAATTTGCTTTTCATCATCATTTTCTCTTCACTTAAGTGCAGATATCCCAACTTAGTAACCAAGATGGCTTGTGTTTCAGAACAGGAATTTCCTGCTGGGTTATTTGAAAGATAGAACTTCATTTTTGTAGGTTGTGGACGTACCAACAATGCAACATAATTTTCAATTTAATGTTTTTGAGAACTGAATTACTGGTGATGCTTGCAAAATTTTTCAAGCTCCTGGCTGCACCTGGCTCCAGGTGTTTTCTCTGGTCACATTCTGATTGCACCAGATGACATGGGTGTATTAACACATGATATCTGACCATGAATAGAGGAAGCATGGTGATTCCTAGCCAGAATAATAAAGGAAAAGAGCTGCAAGTTACAACCTCCATTAGCTTTAATTATCTTATGCTGAGCATGACCAATTCTAAACAAGCATGTAGTAAGGCAAATTACTGACTGCTATTTTAACTGTTACAGTTCTGTATATGGAATTTGTGTGAATTGTGTGGTAGCAGGGAAGTGAGGGAGGCTGTCAGAGTAAAAAAATACTAGAATAATCAATTCTTCTCATTTAAATAAGCTAAGTATTATGTCAGTGACTGATGTTGAAACTTCAACTTTTTAGACACCATTAGGACTGCTTCCTGGAGAAAGTACATACTGAATACTAAAGAACAGAAGTGATTTTTCATTAAGTTCAGAGCTGCATGCAGTCTTGCAACTGTGGCAAAAAGTGCCACTTTTCCTGACCTTTATATAGTAAATTTAGTATGATAGATCACTGTGGCCTTTCCAGCTAAAACAAGTATTTTTGTTTAAGCCACTGTCATATTCAAAGGCATCATCAACAAGATATGCCACTGCTTCCAATGTTGAAGTCTTAATCATGGCAATGCATTAGAGTAGAAATGTTAAGTATTTATAACTTTATAGAAAAATCATGCAGGTTTCATTGCTATTCGTTATTTAAGGGAAATTATGCAATCCTGAAACACATCTAAAATGTAACCAAGCACGGCTTTCCTGAAGCGGGAAAAGAAAGCTTTTCAGACAGCACTTATCTGTTCATTACTAAAGCAAAGAAGCTTATTGAAATTAAAGGAATAGTAACCGTTATTCTCTTATTGCTGGATGACGAAGTGGTTTCAGGATTTTCCTTTGAAGCCATCAGAAGTACCAGTATTATTCACTGCAAGATTTTGCACAAAAGATGACAATTCTCCTGACAAAATGCAGCACCTTGCAACTATGAAGAACTATGAAGAAAAATGAACCACAAAATTTTAAGTCTGCAAACAAATGTTCCTTGGAAGGGACCCCAGGTTGGATTTCAGATGAAAGAAGTGTGCCTGGTATTTTTGATATTAGAGATATATATGTGTATATATACACACATATGTATAGACACACACTATAATTCTCTCTAATATATATTGAATATTAGTCACATACTGTAATTTGAACATGCACCAATTTGAGGCCATTTCTTTCCAGAAATTGACCACCATAAAATCCAAATAAGTAATTGGCATTTACCATTCAAAATGTCTGAGATCTTTCCATAAATCCTGTCTGAATTTGCTGACTAGACCAAGGCTATTCAAACTGCACTATTTAGGCAAAGTCACTGAAAATCATCCACAAGAGCCTAAGGAACTTAACAATTTCTAAAACAGTTTTTTGTCCTGTTCACAAAGCAAATCTCCAGAACTGTGACAAAACGAATCCACCAACTTCTATGGAGATTGTGGCACTACTGCTACTTCCTCTTTCCACAGTGAACCTCAAAACTACAAAAAATAGGGAAAGAATATAGATAAACTAAGTATCTCTTGAAGATCTGTTTTCCAAACATCTGCTTTTTAATATCATAAGAATACAAGAACTGATTCAAGATTATATATATATTTTTTCTCTTTCCAGATCAATTATTTCAGTCTTTATTATGTGCTACCACGATCTTTCTTCAGAATGAATCTAATATAAAAGTCATGTATGGAAGAAGAAAATTCCTCTTTCAAGATTTTTCTTCTGATCAGATTTCTGCACCAAAACGTCAACACAGTACCCAGGTCTTGTGTGCAGGAGAAACACAGTCTTAATTAATTAAGGCTTCAGATACAAGATCTCATCAGGAAAAAAAAAAAGATCAATGAAAGGTCCAAATGACTAAAGGGAATTATCACTCTGAATGTCTTTTTAGAAATTTTGCTTTCAACAAAGCCATGCTTAAAGGATGGGACATATCTCACAGGAGATTGGGTTTATACATGCATTATACATATGTACATTATGCAAATGTATGCATGGAGAATGTATATGAAACATATGTATTTAAATTAGACTTCCTCAGAGTGTCAAAATTAGCACTTTATTTTTTATTTTTTCCTCTCCAATAAATTAATTATCCTCTAGGACCTAACTCATCCTTGTCGAAGTCGGGATCTTCTCTAACTTTAGTGTCCAGAAAACTAGCTAAGATGTATAAATGTACTGTAGAGGTCAAGGTTTAATGACATCAATTGTACTCAAAATTTCACATGCAACTCTCCCCTCCTCATCCAGAACCTTCAACTCTAATTTGTTTCTTCCTCACCTAGTGAGTAAGTATATTTCAGACTACAAAGAACAGTCACTTTGAGTATTAAGTTATTTTAGCACAGATTCATTGTCTGACAATGAAGCAACAGAAGATGCCAATTTCTAGTAGGTTTTACACTGCAAACAGATCAGACTACTAGCTCGGGTGCACCCAGAAATATTTTGTATTGTCAGACAGTTTCGTCAAATAAGTATTGTTTTACTATAATATAGAGATGTGCAACTGTCCCCTCTGTAAGAGCCTGGAAAATAAGTAACTTCTAGCCTGGAAGAAAGTCCTCCTTTCCTCCTGTTACCAAAGAAAACACCAGAGTCAGCATTTGTTTTTCTCACTGAAAGACACTCTGTCTTCTTGACTGCAGTAGCTCTGGTGTGCACATTTCATGACCTTAAAAGACATGTTTAAAATCGATAGTTGAAAGAAATGTTCACTTTGGTTGGTCACAGATTCCCTGAAGAACTTATTTTACTGGTTGGTCTTCAGAGTAGCTGGCTTATTAAAACTTGTCAATCTTCCATCGGAAAAAAAAAAAAAAAAAAAGAAATCATCAAGTCTAAAACATTATTTCAATAATTTCAAAAGAGAAAGTACTGTACATATTCTAAGTGATTTCTTTATTATTATTATTACAATGCTGCAAATCAGAGAACATGGCCCCATTTTACAAAACATTGCTATAACTTATATATATAAAGCTTTCCAAAATCTATCGTTTTGGAGCTTTCCAAAATCTATCGTTTTGGAGCTTTCCAAAATCTATCGTTTTGGAGCTGAGGCCCATGGACTTCTACTGTAAAAGCTTTAATAACAGCTCACTTGCACTGAGTTAGTATTTCCATTTACAGTCCTTTCAAATGTCACACTATTTGTGCCACAAGCAAATTTAAGAAATTTCTTCCTCAGTCCTTAGGAGAATTTTAAATCTCTGGCAAACTTTGGTTTCTGAAATTGAGAAAATTATCTTTCATATGCTGAAAATTCACTTTCCTCAATTAATAAGGTTTATAGCTCTGACTTATAGAGAAGAGACAGAATAAGCAACAAAACATTTAAACATTTAGGTCTTTTTTTTTTTTTACTGGATAGTCTTCCATGATGTCCAACAAAAGATTTTTTTGTTAATCTTTTTATCTCCCTTAATACAGTGTTGAGACAGTCTGTAATACAGAAAAGAAGAATAGAATCGTCCCTATCATGGAAATTTTTCAACTGAAAAGAACAGTTACAAGAAGTAGAGTCGTTCTGTACTACCAGTAACTGACAGTGCTTTTAAATGGGCTGAAATCTATTTTCTCTATAGATATTTACGAGGTAAAAATTTCAGATGTTACTGCTTACATTTTCTTGTCATAATTTTTCAAGACTCTCCTGCTCCTCATGATATTTTCAGAAATGACGGCATTTCCATGTGTCTTATTTCTCAATAATATATTCCATAAACTATCATCAATCCATTACTTTTTCCTTTATCAATCATCCTTTAGCATGAAAAGTAGCACAATAGAAGCTAACAGGAATTCATCATCTAAAGAAGAAATCCCACATTTTAAAAATATGAGTTTAAGAAGTAGAATAAAAAGAATGATTACTCCAGAATCTTTTCTGTGATTTTACATGCATTATTTTCTACGGTGTACAAGCTTGAAATTTTAGAAACACAGAGTTTAGCTTCTGCCTTACGTAGTCTAATACATTCATGAAACGTATCTATAGGGGAGGAATAAGGAACCAACAAACAGGATATAGCAAAAGACACATAGAATATTATCCGTAGGGTATGGAAAACCATCTACAGTACTCTACAGCGCTACAATTTTCTCCCTGTGAATTTCTTCAACAGAAAACAAATGCATGCTGCTGCTATGACAGCAGAATGCTTGAAAAAATACTTTTTTTTTTTTTTTTTTTTAACTGAAGTAGCAGAGAAAAAAAAAACCTCTGACCTTCAAATCAAAATCTGGAAAGAAATATTTTTTACTTCATATTCATCCTTTAGGCAAAGAGGTCCATTTCTCAGCATAAATCAACAATTTTTTCGAGGAATAATTCTCAGCATACTGGCTGGTGGAGGATTAGTGATGATAATGTACATCAAAACCAGTCTTTATCATTTCAAATACAGATATTTTAATCAAATATATTATCAGTTAATTTCATTCACTTTTTTATCATAACTATCTTAATCATTCTCATGACAGAGCAGAAGAATCCAGAAGTCTGAAGTTACTTGTGACTTTTTCCTCCAGGTTAAGTATTTTAAGTAATTGGCTTTTCAAATCCAGATTAATGGACATATTATTAGTGGTATCTTTCCAGCGGAACATCTGGACTTCCTTATGGGCTTTTTTTTTTTTTAAATACAGGAAATGATTGCAATTACCAGATGACTTTTATACATATATAATAAAAATCATAAGAAGTTTATGAGTTTACCAACTGCAAAACTTTCATATCATTTCACACTTTCACATTATGGTGTGACAAAATATCTAGTAACAATATATGCACTGCTGTTAGTGACAGGACAAATGCCACTGGAAACTGCTATCAGATTATACAGTCAGTGTTTTCTCAAAACTAAATAAATCAGAAATCTTCTTTCTCTGTGATTTTGATAGATGTATATTTTAAATTTCTTGTCTTCACGCATCAAGCAATGCAATTCTGTTTCAATTGATCTTTTCTTAGTTGTCTTCCTCTAGTAGTTTTTATGAGTAACCATGACATGCACAGTTCCAAAATACTTCATTAATTATATGGCATAGTGGAAAAAAGATCAATAAACAAACATTAATAATTTTAGCTTAAAGAGTGGATTAGGGGCATAGCAAGTCTCAATCGAAGACAAAATACATAAGTAATTAAAGTACATGAGAATTATGAAGCAATAGCACAAGATTCAATCAGGATGAACATTTTAACGTGCTTACAGGAATGATTTATTTGGAAAAACAATGCTAAAACACAGCATGAGGAATGATCAACAGAAAATTACACATAATGTTATATAGCAGCAGAGAAACCAATGTGATTATTTGTGAGAGCACAATAATGTTTACAATTTGATGGACAATTCTGAGGCATTGTGACTGCAGAATATTAATATCAAACCATACATTTATTTAAAAAAAAACAAAAAAAAAAACACTGAGGAAGATAACAACCAAGCAAGTGGAGAACTATAAACTCAGGGATACTGAAAATGAACGTGTGCTACAGCATTATGGTCTCTAATTTCAGAAGTAGCATGAGGGAATGAGTATTTAAAATGATGCACAAGATGCGCCTAAAACCCACAAAATTTCTGAGAAAAATCCTTAAAAAGTAGGACTGTGGTATGAATCTGGAACAGATTTACAGTTATCATTACTGTTACAGGTATATTAATTCAAGGAAATTAATTCATTTCTCATTTCATCAGTTTTATGCATCTGGATTTACCAAAAATAAGTTACTTAACTAGATTCTGTATTATTTGTGCTCCTGTGATTACAGTCATGAAGAGAGTAATAGGACATGCACATGGCATGTACATTCCTGATGGATCTTGAGCTTTCTTCTTATTTACTTTCTTATTTACTTTCTTCTTCTTCTTTCTTATTTACTTTATATTTATTCTTGACAAATTGTATATTTATTGAAATATATAGACACACATTTCTACACACAGAAATGCAGATAAAAATTTAGGATATATCCTGCAAGTAGAGTCATAGAATCATAGAATGGTTGAGGTTGGAAGGGACCCCTAGATAGTAAAGAAAAATAGATTTTTTTCAAGCTATAAAAAAGTCTTAACTCTCTTTATCCAAAAGTGAGTATATCTCCAAAATTTCCTCCCTGACAAGGAAAACCAATATGTCAGCTTTCAGTACCCCCTCCTCCTCACTGATGTTCAGTTATTTCTGTTCAAATAACCTCCACGATCTGTTACTTTTCTGCATTTCCTTTGAGCTTCACCTCTCATAGTTTCTAGCAATCACAGAATCCATGGTCTTTCCTGTCTTAATAGAAAACAAGACCCAAGAAGGAACAATTCAATGTTAAAATCTATTTGTTTACATGCATGGAAATAAACTGGAAATAGGAAGATCTCTAAGAAACTGAATATTCTCCTATTTATATTTTCTCATGTGAAGCCTCTCATTTATGTCTGAGATATTTCAATGTTAATTCAGGATGCTTCAAGGTTCTTGCTTCAAGGTAACAAAAGGATGACAAGTTGACTGTGAGACAGCAGTACGTCCTGATGGCAAGAAGGCCAATGGGATCCTGGAGTACAATAAGAGTGTCTCCAGTAGGTCCAGGGAGGTGATGGTTCCCCTCTACTCAGCCCTGATGAGGTCACACCTGGAGACTGTGTCCAGTTCTGGGCTCCCCAGTACAAGAGGGATGCGGAGCTGCTGGACAGAGTCCAGTACAGGGCTATGAGGATGCTCAGGGGCCTGGAACATCTGCCCTATTAGGAAAGATTGAGAGAGCTCGGCCTGTTCAGCCTGGAGAAGAAAAGGCTAAGGGGGAATCTGATCAGTGTGTATAAATACCTCAAGGGAGGGAGGGAGGAGAAGGGGGCCGACTTCTTTTCAGTGGCAGACAGCGACAGGACTAGAGGAAACAGACGCAAACTGCGGCACCAAAAGTTCCACAGGAAATTCAGGAAGCATTTCCTCACTGTGAGGATGACAGAGCACTGGAACAGGCTGCCCGGGGGGCTGTGGAGTCTCCTTCTCTGGAGATCTTTAAAACCCGCTTGATGCAGCCCCGAGCCATGTGCTCTAGGTGACCCTGCGTGTGCAGGGGGGTTGGACTAGATGACCTCTGAGGTCCCTTCCAATCTTAAGCATTCTGTGATTCTATGAAGTAGCTACCTTTACAGTGGAGTAGCAAAAAGTAATGGAGAGCAGGTATACTTTTTCCCCTCAAGACTTACAGATAAAAATATAGTAAGCATTCAACCTTCCAAATTCACCTTCTTTTCAGTTCCCTTTAGACTGAATAATTTTTTCTATATACTTTGAAGTCAACTAATCAAAACTTATTATATTGGCAATTTTGATATATTTTAGGAAGTAAAAAGTTAAATGGGAATATTTTATTAAGATTTTTCTATTATTTTCAGAAATGGCATAAGTATTTACTCCCTTTGGTAAAATCCATGGAATTAAACAAGAAGTTAGATTTCAAGGTTAATAAACCAGTTAATAACTATTATTTGACATGAAGTCCAATGCTGTAATAGAACATTTGTGGGAGGCTAACAAATTTGAGCTAACAAATTTTGTTAACTTTTTATTTTCTCTACTATATTACTCTTTGACATATCACTTGTGATCATTACTTTCAGTACGGAATCATTACTGGAAGTCCAAAATAAAACAGCGGTGCTTTAATGTAATGTATGCAGTGAGATCAAAAGTAAGACATTCTTTTTCACATAATGCACCTGAGAAGCATAGGAACATAATGAGATAAACACATTGTTAAAGAAAAACTTTACTTATTTCAGTCAAGAAATGCTCCAAGTTGAGGGCATGCTGCAGTTTCAAGATTACTCTGCCTATTGTCAGCCTTAAAACATTTTCCATTTTTGCATGCTCTGTGATTTTGTCCTTCATCAAAGCATGGAGCTAATACTGCCAATGAGAAGGCAACAGACACAGGGGCACAGAGCTCCTTGTCCTGGCAAATGGTGCAGGTAGATGTGCACTTGTTAAGAGTCTATTCTGTTTTATATGCAAGAGTTCTTGACTGCTTAAGAGTATGCTGCCATTCTTAATTTCTAAAAATGAATCTTCGTTAATACTGTAACAATGAATTAATGTTTCCTAAACCCCTTTTATCTTGTTTTGTTCTTTTTTTTAAATGAAAACTGTGATGATCAGATGCAAATATATTAGAAAAAATAAGGATAGTGATTACAGTAGTAATTATAGGCTTGACAGCTGCCTGCAAGAGTAGCAGCAATGTGACATTACTAGAGAGCTCTTTATAATTCAAGTTCATTTTTCTGTGTGGTGATATTATAAACTGGAATTCAACTGTGATAATCTTTCTAATTTCCTCTACAACATACGTGCCTCGTCAAATTAAATCCCAGTTACTTCAGGTTTTCCCACTGATAAGAGTAAAGGTCTGTTTTTTCTTACAGTCACTTAATGCAGTTTCCCTCAAATAACTTATTATTTCTGTTAAAACCTGTAAAAGTTACTGAATGTGAAGTAGTCTCTTTGTAGTTAAACTGCTCACAGGGCAATGAGGTTAGTAATAAACCTATTCATAAATATGAAGGTTAAAGTGGATTGGGATGAAAGCTCAGAGCTCAGCAAATCAACTGTTTTGTTAGATATTTTTATTTTCTTGAGACTGGAGAGAAAAAAAAAGGTGGACTTTCATCATATCACTAGGAAAATAAGGACTGCAGTATAATTCAAACAGAGGGAATATATCTAAAAAGGAAATTTAAAATAAGATATCACAATGAAAATGTGGATCTAATCGGTAACTAGGAACTCCTTGAAAATCCTAATTCATATTACAGATTCTTTAGATTTTGCACTGCACTGCTTACATATTATAAAAGCATGAAATTCACTGTATGTTCTTATCTCTGCTTTTGAAAGTATTCCCACAGTACCTTTCTTACTCTGGTTTTCAGAGCTGAGGTATGAATTTAACACAGAGGCGGATATGGCATGATTACACATCCAGCAGTGAGAGCTGCAATTTGTAGTGACATGCAGTAAAGCAGTGCTGCAGAGTTGTGCTTTTTGTGTTGTACATTAATTCTGTAACAACGTTAATGCAAGTCCACCTGCCACCACAGTTGCACCAGAATGAATGCTTAGAGATTAATATAATTCCTACACAACAGAACATGAATATGAGTTGAAAAGACTAATTCAATATACTCTTTCCTGCATTCTTTTAAAAGCGGATATTTAAGACCTAGATTAAAAACAGCAAGGAGAAGGGAAGTGATTAGACATTCTTCATCTCTTCTAAAGGATGTATTATTTTCATGTTTAGAATAGTAGCACTAGTAGCTAAGTTGCTCACTATTTTGAAAGGGGCCATAATTTTGGAACTCAATGTCTGAACCAAAAATACCAAGCAATCACACATTTCAAGGGAGCATTCAAACCGGAGAGATGTAGAAAATCTGAATAAACCAGGTCATAATGCTCATGAAAAGCAAATTACATGCCTAAATAAACTCTTAAAGCTATTGTATTCAACCATCTTGCAATTTGATATCATCCTAATTCTGATGTGATATATACACATATATAAAACATCTATAACTTTTATTGCTAATCTCAACTTGTCCAACTCTTAGATTAGAAATATGTTTTGCTTTATCTAACCTTATACAATTGTTTGAATACTGACAGAACATTGAATATTTGGATCAATAAATAGACAAAATGAGCCAAACACCCAAATTTCTGCTTGTGGCTATATATATGGAAAAAGTGCATTAAAAAGTGATATTGATCAGACTGTAATCTAATATGAATATTAGGAATTAGCAGATGCACTAACTTTACAACTGGATAAATCTTCAACTTGGCAATGGGAGTAAAGACTCTGCAGATCTGCATTTAATCTCCTGGCTAGTGTTAACAATACCTATGCCAGTTGCTGAATCGGGCACTGGGAATTTACTGCTAGTAACAAGTCACTGGCACTAATTTAAATAGTAACTCCCAACCTACATCTCTCCAAATATTTTCTCATACAACTCAGTGGTAAAATTCAGGCGCTAGTAACATATTTGTTATTGTGACTCCAATATACATTTTTATTATTATCTACATTATTTCAGAAACTAAGAAGCAAAGGGAGCCTGAAGGAAATAATCCTTTTTATTTTCTAACCATTGAGGTTTTTGTGCGGCCCAAGCAATGATTTCCAAATTCTGTTTTCTCATTTTCCTCCATTGTTCTCAGCAGCACAATATTGACTATACCATTTCTGACTCTTCTCCTCCCTAATTTTTAAGCATGCACTAACTACACAAAATCCTTCTGAACTTCAGGATATGTCCTAGAAAACAAGTACCTGCTCACATTGTACTGCCTTGACATCAGCCTATATGAGAATATGAGCAACAAGGTAAAGAAAGCAATAGTATTGCCCACATACCCAACAACTGAGTAAAGAAAGGGTTAGCCATTTCATGGACAGAAATACTGGAAGGTTTTTTTCCTCCCTTCTGTGTGCTTTTGGTACCAAAGAATTCATTTACTGTTGGGATGCAGAAGTACGCAAAATCAGGATCAAACAAACACGTTATCAAATGGAAAACTGGCAGAGTCTCATTATCACTTAATAATGGTGCCAAGAGCCCATGTTACTGGTGCAAATTAAGGGAAAAATATGGAAAACATGATTGAGATAGATTAAATGAGGTTTTATCAGCCTACACAGTAAATCATAAGAAACTGCATAATTACTTTCCTCAAAAAGGCTGCTGAAACACTATCACATAACACTACAGCCTATTTATTATTGGGCTAGCACAAACAAGCTCAAAATTCCCCAAAAAGACAGCAGGTGCCAGCTCATTAAAGCAAAAACTGCATGATCATTGCTCGAAGGGGGCACATGAGCAGTTTCTCTTGCTGGCCAAAGCACCCACGGCACAAAGTGATAAGTTTTGTTGCAGAATAGTTGCTATTGTACAGCACTTGCATACATAGAAACTGCCAGAGCATTTTTCTCCGACAGCTATGTTGCTTAGCAGAGGGTGGTGGAAGCCACAGAGATGTCTTCATTTTCCCTATCAGCCCATGCTACCTCTGCCTAAAAGCCAGGTACCACTTTAAAGATTATTCTATCATGTTTAAATGTAAAATAGGCAGGCTTAAAGGAGGAAGAAAAGGAAGATAAATGAAAATTATAGCATACAGTATCGACATAACTATTGCAAATTTTGTTAGTAAAATTGGTGGGAGGTACTAACCTAAATAATTGCTGTAACTTCTCTGAATTTTACTTAGCTATTGAGATTAGGTGCTGGAGGCAACAACCATTTTGGTTCAGAGGTAAAATTAAATATGCACCAATAACATTTAATTATCACATGCTGCTGAGCATGCTGTTAACTTATGCTGTGTTTGAGGTTATTGAAAACAACAATGTGAATACAAAATAGGTTCCCTCTCTGTCCAGGCCAGACCTATTGTCCACTCGGTATCAAAAGTTATGTACAGAGTCAAGTACATATCAAAATCACATTTCACAAGAGTTGCATTTCCTTTTCTGCTAAAACAGGCTTATAAAATTTGACAGTCAACAGACCAAATGATTACATTCAAGGTGTTCTGCAATTGTATGACATTCGCGAATGTCTTCCAGAAGCCTATGGAAGCTTAGAAAGATATAAAAGCACAGATCGTGCAGTATTTAGCCCTGTTTGGTATCCATAAACTCTATTCCTGCCTGAATACTTCTTCATTTTTCAAAAAGGAAGGATGGTTTTAACAGCACAGTGTTCATTTTTTCCAGGTTTACTAGACACAGAAAAAGCAACACAGCGGTGTGTAGTGTCTTTTCTGTAGTTTATATGGGAGGAGCAGAACTTAATTATTAAAATGTAAAAACAAGTATTAAAAAACACAGGAAATGAGCTAAGTTAACACACACCAAAGTAAACAAACAAATGAAAACACTGCAAATATGTCAACATCTCTCTCCTCAGACATAACAATATTTTAGAATAAAAGTAAGGAACATAGGGAGCTGAAAATGCTTCCCTTCAAGCTCATAATCTTTAGAAAAAAACATTCACAGAATATTTTATTAATTATATCTAAGATGCTCAAAATTGAAGAGAACTGCTAGGCATTAATGACTTGAGTTATTTATACTGAAAACAATTTTCCAAAATCTTTTCAAGGGTCGGCAACATTATTTTAAATACCAGAACTCCACAATGGTCATCACAAAGGCACAGAAAACCTGTTCAACTTTTTCACAAGTTAGTTGCACTAAGAGATCTTTTAGAGGCCTTTTCTTTTTTCTTTTTTTAAAAAACTACAGAACTATTTTTAATATGCCAGTTCTACCACTCAATCTTGAACAAAAAATACTATCTTAAAGCAGCTTGTGTAGGCAACATTTATGGAATGATATTTTGAGTGGAATGTAATATGATTGGATGCTCACAAATGTTCATCCTGAGCATGCAAAAAGAAGTAACTTTTTTCTTCTTAAAAGATGACAAAAATTATTAACAAGTTTTTAAATATCTCAGCCGCATAATCAAAAATGTCTTATAAGCAAAAGGACTATGATTAATGCAGGCATTCCTTAGCCAAAAAGTTTAATTTGCAAAAACATTTTTATTTTACAATCATGTCCACTAGTCTTTTGCTCTTAATTAATTCTTCTAAAGCACAGTTTATACTATCCATCAATTTCCCTCACAATTTCTTTTTTTTTTTCCTGATTATCTCTCCATACTTCTTTAAGGAGCACAGGATATAAGGCTGCTTACACTTTGCTCAATGCCAAGATTTAATCAAAAAGAAAGCGACGACCTTTCACAGACTTTACGAAGAAGAATCAAAAAAAAGAAAACCCGATCTCTCCATGTTTTTCCACAGCCACCTTTACATCTTTTAACATCAGGAAAAAATATATAACTAGTTATTTTACATTTTTTTTTCTCTGAAACAGGGCCAGCATTCTCAGTTACGATGTCTGTACAGCAAAAGGCTACCTAGCATATGTATTTTACTTCTGCAGACAAGCTTGTTTGCAAACTTATCCCAGCATTATGAAAATGATGATTACATAAGAGCTCTGTATAACATATGCAGCATAAAATAAATCATCTATTTTGGGAATTAATATCAAATATAGTACCTTAAGATAACATTAGATTAATTGCAATCTTTCCTTACAACTAATTTTAATGCAATACTATATATATAGAAATATATATAAATATAAAGTTTGCCATTTTGAAGAAAAACTAAAAAAGAGTAATGAGGTAAAGTTACTCTGAGAAGATATTTTAGTTATTAAGCTTCACAGAAAAGGTAAGTCAACGGAACAAACTGATTTTGTCAGAGTCAGGATGTGCATAAAATATTTTTTTAAAGGAAATAGGGCACAGAATTAGCATTTTATAGGAAAGGCAGTGCTTTTGCTCTGTGTTTTAAGATGCCTGTATCACCAGTATAACTACAAATGTATAACGTAAGTTTCAGTACGTACTTGCTTAAAATAAAGCAAACTACGGTACAAACACTGAGTGAGACAACGCTTGGAACTTCCTGCTTTAAGTAGAATTTTTGTATCTGTAGTGTATCCTAAAGCAATCCCAAACATATGCATATATCACCAAAATAAGAATGAAGAAAATAGTAACAGTCACTTCCTGCAAATGAAAATATACAGAGGTTTTTCCACTTAAATATGTTTGTTAGTAAAGTAGAACACCACCTTTTCCAAAAATTCCTAAATGTATTATATATCTTAATCAGAGATGAACAAAATGATTTTTACAAAGAAATGCAGCGAACTGGTAAAAATAGAGATACTAAATTTACTTTACAAATGACAAGTTCAAATAGATTTTAATATGTAGGTAGCCAGCAAGTATTGGCAAACCAAACTGCTGAACTTAAACAAATTCATTATAAGCAGGTGTATAATTCATTATTCTTTTTAAAACATTTGCAGTTTTTTATTTAAAGAGGAGGAAAAAAATAGATGGTAAGGCCTACAACTCTATGATATTAAAAAACAAATAATTTTAGCACACATTTGGAAAAACACCCGTGTTGGAGAGTTTTTCGGCTGTTGGCTAAACAACTGTAAATAATCATCTTTGCCAAAAACAGAATCAAACATCTAATTAAAAAATGATCTGTGCAACCAGAAAATAATCTATTCACTAACGTATTTTAAGAAGATAATTCAACCAAATATAGCAAAGACTGCAGCTATATCTATTCAGTCAATCAGGTTTGCAATCTCAAGTTCCTTCAGAGCCTACAAGCGGCATCTCATGCTTTAGTACTTACCAAGTCTGTCCCTACTCTAATAGTCCACAACAACTCAGGGTTTGCAATGGAAGTTGATGCACTAGCAAACACTTTACTGTTTTTGCCAAGTACTTCCACAAGCTGCAGTGCAAATAGCTAATGCCTTGCTGGCATAAGTGGAAGTACTTGGCTACACACTGAAAGGAAACACAGGAGAAGCTCACTAAGCTGTCACCATTGAGGTGGACAATCCCTGTCCTCTTTGTCTCTGAAATCTTCATTGTTGCCCCAAATGCAAGAGCTGCCTAAGATGTGATGTTTCTCTTCTACTTATGGACTGTGCAAAACATCACTCCTCTAACATCTCCTTTTCACTTTAAAGAACAGCAGGGTTCATATGTTCAGGCACAGAAGCAGAGAATTTCTGCTCCTTCACCTACAACAAAGGCAGACAGGTTTTTCCTGTAATCATCCTATGCAAATATAACAGATAGAAGCACAATCTTGCCATATACAGTGCTATAGTCAAATGCTAAAGGACTTGATAGTAGATTTTAGACTCATTCATTCATTTTACTAAAACCTGTTTCCTGCCATTGAATATTCAACTGTAGTTGAATTTTACAGTCCAACTGTAAACTCACCATCACGCCTGCTAAACTGTGTCCCTAAGTGCCTCATCTGCATGTTTCTTGAACACCACCAGCAACAATAACTCCAACCCTTCCCTAGGCAGTCTGGTCCAATGCTTCACCACCCTTTCATGTTGAAATTCTTACTAATGTCTAATCTGAAGCTCCCCTGGTCCAACTTGAGACCATTTCCCCTTGTCCTACCTGTAGTTATTCTGGAGAAGAGATTAACCCTTACTTCAATACAGCCTCCTTTCAGGAAGCTGTGGAGAACAGTAAGACCTCCCTATAGCCTCCTCTTCTCCAGACTAAATGACCTCAGCTCCCTCAGCTGTTCCTCATAAGGTTTGCGCTCCTGCCTCTTCACCAGCTTTGTTGCCCTTTGGGCACAGTTTGGCACCTCATTGTCTTTCTTGTAGTGAGGGCTCCAAAACTGAACACAAGAGCTGAGGTGCAGTCTCAGCAGTGTCGAGTACAAGGGGACAATCACTTCCCTGGTCTTGTTGCCTACACTGTTCCTGATACAAGCCGGGAGGCTGTCGTCCTTCTTGGCCACCTGGGCACGCTGCTGGCTCATGTTCAGCTCACTGTGGCCCAACAACCTCAGATCCTTCTCTGCCACACCGCTCTACAGCTGCTCTGCCCCAAATCCTGCATAGGGGTGTTGTGACCAAAGTGCAGGACCCAGCATTTGGCCTTGTTGAAATTTATACAAGTGGCCTCACCCCATAGACCCAGTCTGTCCAGATCCCTCTGTAGAGACTTGCTACCCTCAAGCATATCAACTCTTACTCCTAACTCAGTGTCTGCAAATTTTCAACATTGTCATCCTAAAAAAAATCTCAGTATACAGAAAATATAAAAGCAATATTTTTAAGATACAAATACTTAAAATTTAAATTCAGAATTTTAACATATAATAAAAGGCTATTCAAACTCATGATCTCTCTCGAAGATATAAAAGCTGCAGATGTGCTAAATCTTTAAAACATATATCAGGCAGAGACTGAGATACCTTACCTTCAATGCATTCATATTAAAACTCTGGCCCCAGGCTGAAAAAAGCTTGCTGTAGAGTCTGCATATATAAGGCATTCTTACACTCTTTCAATAATAAGCATTAACATTAGAACATAAATAATCAAAGCATTTTGTTCAGTTCACTATCCTTTTCAAAATGCTAAAAGTTTGTGCAAAGATCTAAAATTCATTTTCAACCCAAAAGGAAAAAAACTATTTTCTATATAGAGAAAAGAAGATAATCAATACTAACCTTCAGGATCAAGAAGTTTTTCTATGCCCAAGTGTTTTCTGGCTACATTGAATGCATGGTCTAATCGTTGTACAGGTGACTGTTGAGAAGCAACAGCATTCCAGTCAAATAGGTCTGGTCTAAAGCAAACATAAAAGGAACAGTCAATTTCTCTTTCCTTCCGCCCTCAAAGTTAGATTTAATTATGTTTTTCTATCACAATCCATCATAATCAGTGAATACTATTTTCTTTAAGCAAAGACCTTGCTTGATCAACACTAGGAATGAAGAAGTTTGGTATCTAATGAGTCTGAATCCTGTATTCTTACATATCCAACACTAGCACATGAAGCAGGGCAGGAAACTGCTAAGCTCATTTTTCTGCCTTCTTTTGCTCTCCAGCCAGTAGGTTTTCAACGTGGTCCTTAAGAATGCTATTGCTGCCAAGGTTTCCAGCTCTCACATCTAAATGAGTCAACACGTTCCATAAGTTACAACTGGGAGACATATGTAAACACAGGAAAACCTTCCAAGAAAGGCATACTTTTCAGATGAGTCTGAAAGTGCAGTACTATCATAGGTTTTAACTGACATGAGTAAAAGCTTTGGCAAAATTTAAATACTTCAATAGGAAAAGGCCAAGCCAACAAAATGGAATTAGAGCCCAGATATACAATCTGAGACTTTGCTTTATCACTTGCACTATTTACATTATGAATTATGTTAAAAGACACTATGATTGCTAGGTTTTCAGCTAATATTTATCAATTAAGAAATCAGAATTTGTTATCAGGCATTCTGGAGAAAGAAAATTTTAATCAAGTATTCCATAATGTGCACATAATATGAAGGAAAGGAAATACACTATGTTATTTGGACACAGTTCTAAATCAAAAAAGCACTTAAATATGTAATTTTACTTAGAGATAAATCAAGTATATTATCTACATACTTAATTAAAATACTGTAATTAGTTACAAAAGATTTACTTACATTTTTAGCAATTTTAAAAGTTCATTTTAAACACTGTCTCCAATAGTTACAATTGATGGCAAAAAGCATTGACTACGTCATACTGCAAAAACTTCAAGAGACCAAAATAAAAATGCTATATGTGGTAGTAATTTTCCAGCTGCCAACCTTTGCTCTCTTGTTTTCTTCTGAAGAGAGGGGAGAGATTTACGTAGTAAAAATAAAGTTATAACTATTCTGCTTCTCTGTGCAGGGTTTCTTAATTAAGAGTAGCAGTACTGCCCTTAGTTTCTCCTTGCTATCAAAAAGATATCAAAATATAAATTTTCCTAGGAGCAGGAAGGGGAAGGCAGAGAAAACTTAAAAGGTGATTAGCTTGATTTCTAGTAATAAGTTTAAGTAGTCTAGTTTCACAGATGATGACTTTTATATTAAAATACAGGCATTTTCAAAATATGGATTATGTCTATACATTTTATTTCCTTCTGCCTACATCTTACTCTACAGGTACATGCAAATTCTTTCTTTCTTTCTTTATTCTCTCCATATGTAATACTTTGGCTTGCATATAACACAGAATGCATAAGCTCATCAAATAAATTAACCAAGGGAACATTATAACAACCATAGAGCTATACTGCGAGTTCTTCAAAACTTTACGTGGAAGTCTTGCTCAAAAAATGTATAGAGACAATGATTTGAAATGAAAGACACAAAGTTTTTAGGCAAGCAAAGACAACATTTGAAGAACCTCCTCTCTTCCAAAATATTTTTGCAGTGCTTTGGTTTGAAATCCTAATCACTCATGTCTTACTTCGAGCAGCACATTAACTATAGAGCATCAAAACAGCCATAGCTGTGTAAGTACTATATACAGGAATATGCTTTCTCCTAACTCTTCCACTGGGGAAAAGTAGTAATATTAAGTACTATTCATTGAAGGATGGCATGGTATTGTCTTATTCCTATTGAGAAGCTTTTTACTCCTCTTGAGAAGCTTCAGTATTATAAATGCTGAATTTCATCTACCTTCTCCATTGCATAATACAGGAAGCAAATCTGAAGCTAATGGCTCCAGGCAAGCCAAAATTATTTGCATCCCATCCCAATACAAGACACACAGAGGACACATTGTTCCCCCAAATATTCTTAATAAGAAAGAAGTTTTGGATAATATGTTTTGAAAACATCTTGGTTGAATTTGCATGCTTCGTCGCTCTGCGACATAAGTGTCTACATACAACATGCATCACATACAGCATCTCTCTTTCATATTTATTACAGATGGTAGGAACTAGAATTCTCTGAGATGACTGTAAGAGATAAGTGGCAAGTGCTCTCCAATAAAGTGCTAATTGCTTTCTTACAAATTTTCCTCATATTGTAAACATAAAATTAAAAGAGAGTGTCAATTCCAAGCCAACTCAAAAGTATATAGCCATTTACTGCATCTCAGCCCTCAGGGTAGTAACTTAATCAAAAACAAAATGGAGCGTTAAAAAAAAAGGGCAAACAAAAAGCAAACAAAAGACCACCAACTGATTTGAAACTTCTCCCTATTCAATTTTTCCGTTGGTTTTAAAAAAAAAAAATAAAATACTCTGGTACATATGTACTTATGTACTTCAGTGATACCATCTCTACAACATCATCAGTATTATCATGGCAGCTTCTTGAAATGGCAGCTTCTCATGTGATATCTCAGACCTGCATTTAAGGGGTGATACTGCCACATACTAAGGCAAGAGAGATTAGAGCATAACAGATTTTAAGGACTGTAGTATGTGACAATTAGCTTTAAAAAATTCCTGAAACATTAGAACAGATTTTCAGCTAACAATGGCTCACTAAAGCATTTTAAATGCAGGTGTAAGCAGGTGTGAAATAGTAGACAAGAAGAGATATCAAAGGGAATAGCTATTCTGAAACTTTTGATTTGCGCTCTCTCTCGCTCTCTGTATTGTTCAAATGGTACCAAGAGAGAGGAGATTTGTTCTCAAGTCTGTAGTTTGATTCATATTTGGCAGGCAGGAGAGCTCAGCAGACACAAATAGCAGAGTTCACTTCTCTTCCTGAGGAGCAGACACACATGCAAAAGTGTCAGGAGTAGCTGTAACATGTTCAGCTTCAGCAACCCACTAGTTGAATTAGCAGCCCTGACCTTGTCGTGGTTTATAACAACACTGAAGAGAACCCAAATTGAAAGTATTAGGGTTTCAAATGGAAACTTTATACTGTAAAAATCAAAAGGTATACTGAGTCTCATTACAGTCACATAACCTATGAGGGCAGTAGATTAGTCAAGGTGAGACAAGCAAATCTGGAGGAGAACTTTCAAGCCAAGAAAATCCAGCCAAGCCTCTATGCAAGAAAAAAAAAAGTAATGGTCAAGAGCAATCATAACCACCACAAAAACAACAGGCCACCATCAAACTTAAAGCAATCAAAAAACAAATCTCAGAGGCAGATGATGACCATGCTCAGTAACTCCAAGTAGATTCCTAAGAGAAACTTAGATTCTTGAAGGCCTCCACTTATTCCTCCTCAGAAAACACCTACTAAATGTCTGTCAAAAATGGAAAGCCAATTCTAAACCTACAATAAAAAAAAGGAGTGCAAATATAGAAGTTAAGACAGAAGAAAAGCAGCTCACTGCAGAAAAGCACTGAAGGAAAAAAAAAAGATTTCTGGAAGCCTGTTTCTTTGATGACTTTAGATATGTTCATTCATTCAAATTAGGTTTTTCCATAGAGGCAGGAAAATAATAATTCCTCTCAAATGTGTATGGTAGTGAATCCTGGAAAGGTGATGAATTCTGCTGAGATGCAAAGATTCAAGGAATGCAAGGAAAACAAAGTAGAATGAAGCTGGTCAGACATGTACAGTCACAGCACTAATCTTGTAACAGTACTAATTTTAATACATAATATATTTTTCCATTTCTATATCAAAGGGAGGAAAAAAAAATCAGAGGAAAAAAAATCAGAGGAAATAAGGAGGAAATAAGAACTGGCATAATCAGTAAGTTGTCCTCCAGCCTCCACTCCAGTATATTTCAAAGGGAGAATTTTGAAGGAAGGGAGCAAAATATTTTAAAGGTGCTTTCACATCACAATATTGTCTTATTAATTTCTTTAGTATTTCTTAAATTAAGCTTATCGCAAGCCCTTAAGTATGTAATCGTTATAACTTTTACATAGCATTTAGTAAAAAAAAAAGGGTAATTATGAACATTATAAAAAAAATTAGCATCATCTATGGTTAACAGGCCATTTCCTTAAGCAGTTTTAACATGTGGCAAAGGCTCTAATGGGCTCCAAAATTCAGAAAAGCTTTCCATAAGTGTAAGTGGAGACAAGCTACATTCACATCATAAAACTTATTGCCTTTTTTTTAAGAGGAGAGTTGTTCCGTCATCAGTGAACTAGCTCTATCTATACAAGAATCTTCAAGACTACAAGAATCTTACCTTCTTATACAAGACTGATATCTCCATTTTTTTCCCTTACAGTTAAAAAAGAAAAAGGCAACAGCCAGTAACATAAAATAGCATAAAATAATATTAAAAAACACTTTTAATTCTCTCCCCCGCATAATCTATAATGCATTTTAAAGAAGAAGGAAAGGAAGATAATGAGCGCATCTTGTTCCCAATTAAAAAAAAATATATATATTGATTAAAAGGCCAGAAGGAGCTTGAGTAAAGCTACAGGAAAGAGGCGGAGATCTTCCTGAGACTCTTATATAGCAAAAACACTACCTTAAGTTAACAGGGAAAGGTCTCTGATTTACAGCCTGAAGCAAGGACAGTTTCAAGAGCAGCAAGACTGACTTCTCCTTACTACAACAGTTTATTTTTAAGGTATTCCTTGGAAGCTGATGCCACCACACAGCTGTTATCCTGTTTATTCAGTACAAAGTAGAACATACTGCTCACGGAAATGCATCCCAAGCTTATCTTTTTAATTCTGAAAATTTGTATTTCAGGCTCATGGACATGTTCTTGTAGCTTTGCTAAGCACCTTGATCTCCACTGCCTCTCACATGCAGTATTAAAAAGAAAACAATAGCTGTTGAGCATAAGTATCCATAGAGAGAAGGTAATTACACAAGTGGGAATATCTACTCAAAGCAGGCTCTTGAAAAATGACCTGAGAAAGGGCATTAGAAATAACTGATCAAAACAAACCCACCAGCAACAAGCAAGGAACGGCTGGGTTAAAATACTATGTGAGATAATGCTGTCCAGTGAGAGCATTGCTCTTACAGAACATTACGTCCACATATACAGCCATTTATGTAAGTCTCTCACTTTCTTATAATTCTTTCAAAGAAGGCGCTGAAAATTTTCATCCACATATAAATATGAATTCCACACTAATCTCTGAACCTATTAAAATCAAAAGAAAAACATCTATTGCATAAAACATTATTTATGAGAAGTGAAAATATCACCAATTAAAGGAGGGGGTTTGATTTTCTTCTGCTTTATTTTTAAGACTTTTAGCTATTTCATTATTATTACAAAAATATTATTATATATTATATTGTTATAATATATTATTATATTATTATTATTATAGATTTCTTTATTGTTATAAAAAGAACTATACTAGATCATACCAGTGGTTCAAATTGAGTTAATCAAAATGAGTGAAAATAACATTTTCAAGGGGTCTTATACCTATGAGGAGCTTAGAGAGTTGGAGTATTTGTGTTTGTGTAGGTATGCTGTCATGGGACTTCAGCAAAGTTATATTAGAGTTTTCTCCTCCTCCATTTCTGAGTTTCTGGCATCTTATCCCTGAACACAGATGACTTAGTGCTACCTGAGATGTTTCTGCAGGGCAAGTACCTAAAATATAAAAGTGAAGAAATGAAAGGGAAGGAAAGGGAAGGAAAGGGAAGGAAAGGGAAGGAAAGGGAAGGAAAGGGAAGGAAAGGGAAGGAAAGGG
>JAUBOD010000143.1:882403-922019 GCA_032353885.1 Nothura maculosa
CTTCTTTGGAGGTCTTTAAAACCTGCTTGGATGCAGCCCTGTGCCATGTGCTCTAGGTGACCCTGCATGTGCAGGGGGGTTGGACTAGATGACCTATAAGGTCCCTTCCAACCTTAAGCATTCTATGATTCTTGTATGAGCTTTCATCTAAAACAAAATGTAAGATGTTGTATGCACAATTGAGAATATGCATTCCTCTTCCAAAATTACCTACCATGTGTCTTAGATGTGTCGTTAGTGAATTATTCTACAAATGAGTTACAAATATTTCAAACAAGTACTTGCAGCGCTTTTGCTCAATTAAAAGGAACCTTTTGATGCGATAAGTGAGCAGTATTACAAATCACACAACATCACTGTTTTGATTCCCCATCTCAGTAGCAGACAAATTAAGTGGTTACTATATATTTACCAAAGTAAAAGTCAACATATCTAAAAATATCATGTTATAATTACGGTCAGTGTGTATTTTATCCTCCTGCTAATAAGCTGTTTTATTATATGATTAAGTGGCTGATTTTTCATAGCAACTTATCCCCACAAGCAATCACCACCATGAAAGCTTTGGAGATGCAGCAAGCATTGATGGAGAAGTGTGAAGTACTTATACCCTCATGAGCCCAGTTAGGATGAAATTTTCCACTTTAATTCATTCAGCATAGAGTGGCATTTCCATTTAGGGCAATCATCTGCCTCAGGATATAGTATAACATTTTATCTAATATGGTGTAACTGTGGACTCCACAACAAAAAGCAATATGGTTCTTCCCTGCTCCGCCCCATTCTGCTCTTCACTCCTCATGCCTCTTGAGACCTAGATGCATGGTCTCCCGATTTATTCCCTGGATCACAGGACTGCAGAGCAACAGAAAGTCAGTCTGACCAGACAGAAGGCTAACTTGTAAGAACACATAAAATATGTATATGCTTATATTTTCAGTGGACTAGCTTTCCCAAACTACTCCCCTAGTACCATTGTCACTAGTTCCAAGAGGCATATAAGCCACAAGGAGGAAAGATGTACTGACTGTAATTTTATTTATTTTCATTCTTATTTAGCTCCCCAAGCACAGTTATCCCAACACCTGCATAAGCTCTCACATCAACTTCAAGAGGCATGTTAGCCTTAGGAGTATTAAAGGACAGTTTATCAGAAAGTTTCTTTTATAAACATTTACATCAGCTAGTGAAAAATTTTCACAGGAAAGAAACACCTGCAGCTGTTTGCTCTAGAATCTGGAATATGTACATTGTCTTAAGTCTGTATTTTAGAAATATTTTACCTGATTTTAAGCATTTAATGCATCTAAATATCAAAACAACACCAAGATATTGCTTGACTTGTATTGTGATACAATAAGCCTCTTACAATAATCTCTTACCAAATTTACCTCTTTATCTATCCTTACCAATTTATCTGTTCAAAATCTCAATTTTCAGTAATTTAGATCTGTTGACCACCTTTCAGGACAACTCCCTTTAAAAGAGGTATCAAGAGTTATTGAAGGTGAAGAAGATGGATTAGGGACTTAAAACATTAGAAAATAAATTTTGTTTTAAAACCAGGAGTGGCAGGAACCTTACCAGTTTGGCCCTAAAGATAGGCTGCCTGCACCTTTTCCTAAAGCCGAGTACACAGAACCAGCATAGGACTTTGAAACTTTATTAAATTTATTTTATTATCATTTTTAATAGCATAGTCTAGAACAACAACACTTCTGAGGGTGAGATAAAACCCTTTTTTTGAGAGAGAGAGAATTATATCAAAAGTCCAGAAAACTAGCCCACCTTTTCCTGCTGTATTCTCTCAAGGCAAATCCTTTCTTCTAATCCAGCAACTATCAGTGCTTTCAATGCCTACCTTTTCTAGGTTCCAACAGAAAAATCTCCTCTTCCCTGCACAACAACCTCAAAGGCTTGACTTCAGATCTATTCACTGCTCTTCTCAAAATCTCCTACACCTCTACTCTTCTTTCAGATCTTCTGTTTATATACTGAAATACCAGAAAACTCTCTGAGCTGAGCACCTCCTGTTGCTCTGTGGGAAAACTCAGACCCTCTTATCCCTAAGAAGATTCAATCTGACACAGCACCCAAGGCAAAGCAAGGAGGCAGCCTCTCAGAAGGCTGCTGAAAAGTCTACATACCAGAAAACAATAAAATTAAAAAACAGCTAAAATAACCACACCACCCTCAAGCCTTCCTAGCATCGTCTGTTACAAGGACACTAAAATAACAAGAGGCAGTTTTCTTACCTGTGACTGTGGAGGAGAGCATTGAAAGCCAATCCATCAGCCCAGCTACTGGTGAAATTGATAACATTGACCTGTGGGTAATTCCGAGTTGATTGGCGGACCCAGCTCAGCAGAATCTTTTCACTGTTTGTCTGTTGCAATCCAGCCATGATATTTTTCATTACATCTTTGACCTACCAGAAGAGAGAGAATTTTAGCAATGATGCCCTTATTCATTAAAAGCTGACTCTTCCTTTGACACCATCAAACTCCAGCTGCCGTAACGAAAAACTTCCTATGCAATTATAAAGCCTACTTGGTGTCACAGTGTAATGATAGCAGTGAAGTCTTCCTTCTTAAAAACAACTGACGTTGACTTGTTGGTCATCTCTGCTAATGCATTCAGTACATTCATCACTGTGACACATAAAGTGTTCTGTGAAGAAATAGAGAAGGCACATTTACGTTCATTATTTATGGGAACAGAGTGCATTTGAAATAAATATTTTTTCCTTATGGTTTTCTTTTTTTTCTGGCAAACACATCCTTAGTTAAGAGGATGCTTTATAGAAAAGTTAAGAAAATGATGGAAAGCCATTCTTCTCATATTGACAGATTTGAAAAAAAAAATACCCAGGAAAATCAAGTGTGTTCAGAAGACAGTAAATTATGCTTCAGACTTATTCCAAATTACTGGAATTCGATTCTCTTTTAAATCACTGCTTTCTTAATTTAAACATTTAAGCCTAGCATCTCTTTAAAAGCACTCTGTAAGATAAAATGTAACTACAAACAGAAAGTAGCTTATTCAATATGTCATTTCATTATAATTCTGCACTTGAACTGCTCATCACTGGTTTCAGTGAAAGAACAACATTTAGCACAGAAACAACTTAATGATATGACCACTTTGAAATTGTAAAGACTGTAAGAAACATGCAGAAGCTATTATCTCAAAGGATAATCGAAAACAAAAAAATAATTACTATAATACAGTAGAAAAATAGCAGATGTCAGTTTATTGTTCAGTATATGTTCCTTGATAGTGCAATAGTAATTAATTAAACCATTGGTGTAATTATTGAATGAAGATAAGAATTACTAAAAGAATTTCTTGTTTTTACATCTCAAATGCACTCTACCCAAAAGAATATCAGTAGTCTCAATTTTCCTTTTAAGGATCACATGGAAAGTTAACTCATCATTTTGGACATGAGAGAATAAGTTGATCCTCTACAGAATTCTCGAGACACATCCATGAATTTTTAAATCTGTCATTGTAATTTGCACCAGTGAAAATGATTATGAAATATTACAGTTTCTTCTCCTTGTATACCTGGAGAAAGATAGCGATGAAAATTAGGAAATATACTATTTAGTTTCAAATGTTTTATTTATTTGTGTGAATAGCTTAAATTTCTGGTTAATATTTTCAGGAAAAAATATTCTCATTATAGATAATTCCCACAGTAAATAATTTATATAATTCAGAGAGAAGCTAAGAGGTGGGTCTACTCTATTTCAAGACATGAAAAACTTTCACCACTATGAAAATACAGAATTCTGTTTTCATGAATCCAGGTTTCAAGATTAGCATTTAGCAATATCATCCAAACTTAATCCATAAGAAAGACTGAAAAGAAAATACTGTAACAATAAAAAGTTTTATCATTCAGATGTTTTTATAATGATGATCATTCAGATTTTTATCACATGCATGTGTTTACAAGTGCAGATTTGTCTGAATACCAGAAGTAAACTGTAATATCTGAAAAATATAACACACATTCCTATAAATGGACAGACAGCTGAAGGAAAGCAGAAATTTAAGAAGTAAAAATACAAAAGCATCAGGAAATACAGAAAAGAAAGTCACAAAAAATCCCTTCATAGAACAGAGAGGAAGTTAGGTAAAACATTAGAACCCTAAAAGAAGGGCAATTAGTGAAAAAAAGGGCAATTAGAATTCCCTCTGCTTTAAAGAAGTACAAGTCAGAAAGTTTTTGTTTATTTCTATTTCTGAATAAACTGATACAAGCTACTTTAAAATTCCCTTTGTTCAATTTAATACTTTGACAATGGATAAAAGGAGATTTACTCTTGTTTTCCTGCATTTTCTCTGCAGTAGTGAAGACTGTTAAATTTATGATTTTTTGGTTGTAATTTCTCAGTGAATGTTTAAATTACTGTTGTAAAATGGTATGATCTCATCCTGAAGGCTTCATTGTGTAGGAATTTGATGAAAACCAATGGAAAAATTCTGCCACTGCAACAAGATACAGGAAGCTTGCATGGTATAAAACTTGCATTACTAAATTAGTTTGTATCATATCTGTTTCGCCTGTGACGAAGGTCAAACATTTTATAAGACTGCCATTTTGGCTCAGGTTGCTACCCTTACAGAAGAGGGAGAGGGAAAAAGAAGGAAGAATGATTCTGGGAAGTTATTCACAAGGTAAAGGTATTTTCACCTCCCTCAATCAGACGAGAGGCCAACATCTCCCTGACAGAATGACTAAACTTTTTTTACCTGCAATATTTCAGGCTTTCTGACTGTACAGGTTACTTTTTATAGCCGTAATCCTCAAAACTCTTTCAAAGCACATTTTAAAGAACTCTTTAAAGAATATTTTTGCAGATGTTCAAGACATCCATCAAAATAAGTGATGCTTTCTGTCCATTGATTCAAGGTGGCTCGAGAGAACTCTGAGGATTTTCTTTCCACCACTATAATACAGGAGAAAATAAAAGGATACTTCCAGTTAAAGCATCAATTCTGTAACAAGCATATCTCGAGCCAAAGTGCTTTTAACAGGCCTCCATGCACGACTGTTGGAAAGCATTTCTCTGAAATACATGCTTATTATTTTCCCCTTTTCCTGGAGAAAGACAAGATTTTGGCTGCCTTTCATTTTTTTACCAAAGATGTTTGTTAATTTCTTCTTTATCCTATCCTTGAAAAGAAGATTGTTTTATTTGAAAAAAAAATCACATGGTTTTTAATATAGCTTTTTTCCCATTGTTCAGATATTCTTTGTCAAATGCAACAGTCAAGAAATTAATGATTTGTTTTTGTTCAAATGTTAATGAAGTGGTGAAACGAAGCACAGTACTGTGAAAGAGAGGGCAGCAGCCTCAAAGCAATGGAAGCTGCAATAGCCTCAGTGCCATAAAGAGCTTTGGCAGCAGATGCTCAACTCAGAGCGAGTGTTCAAGTTGAGAGGAACTTTTAATAATAATCTGGAAGCAGGCTAGATAAGAAAGGACAGGATCACCACAGAGGATACTGAAAGCCGGGAGATTTCTAGTGCGCAGGGATGAGAGTGGCAAGAAGACAACAAATCTTGTCTGCAGCAGAAGCCGATGTTTCTTGTGGTCACTGATTCTCCAGGGCTGCTATCCCCTCTATATCCAGCTCTACCTCATCGCTCCTTCAGAGCGCCTTTCTGCCACCATCTCCTTGCTTATATTTCACACGGAGAGACTGACATTTTTGTAAGAGACAGTCCCATGGCCATAAAGAAGCACAGTTCTGCCCTAATGCGGTCGAGACAGATGAATGTGAGAGTGGAGAAATATTTTTGTCCCATCGCCTGCAATAAAATTCTTTAACTGTCTGCACAACTTGTACCTGCTTCACACAGGCATACGGAAATAATTCATCTAGGTGACTCTTTCCAGGACTGCAAGTTCTTGGAATCAGAAAATGAAAGGTCCTGGAAAGGCAGGATCACACACTCGAGCACAAACTGCACCAATAGCATGCACTAAATCAACCAGCCTGTGCATTTTTAATCAACCCTGGCTACACTGGCAAGTATCTTTGATCAGTCAAATTTGCAACTTCTTAGTTCATGAGTAATCTGTGATACACAAAATGGTACCAGCACACACACAAAAAAATTGTTTGCTTTCTTAAGCAGTTTATAGCCTTTTACCTAGGCACTGTAAAGATCTACCATAGTATCAATCTATAAACACAACAGAATATTCAGGAACATAAATCTGAACATAAACTCAGATACTGTTTAAACCACCCAAAAACCTGAAAAATAAATTGAGAAGGGAAAGAGATAGAAGTTTTCTCCACAAATATAGGTGGAGATATCTCTTGTAAATAAGAAATATCACTTGTTCCTGTCCTTTGTGAGAAAAAGGCAGGACATAAGTATGTCATGACTTTTGTTTAAAAAGGTAAAGGCCAAAAAAAAATCTGATTTTTTTTCTATTAAATTTTCAACAGCAACATGTTTGTAACATAATAACATCAATCATGTTGTACTTTGTCTTTGGAAAAGAAACTGGAAGAAATTTTATCCAAGTGATAAATTTGCTTATACAATTTTGGATAAAAAATGAATAAAAAATGCAGTCCATCATGTACTGGCCACTTCTTTTCAGTGTGAAAAGAGTAAAATGAAATAACATAGACCAAACTGTTATGGCTAAACCTAGTAAGTATTGCACATTCTCACTTTTTATCAATACTTTGCAAATATAGTCCTGACTTTTTCATTAACATGTAGTTCAACTGAATCACTGCTACTATCATAGTTGCTGTAATAGCTACCAGTAGCTTAAAACCAAGCTTTGTATGCAAGTACTCTAAAAGCACATGACTGTGGTCAAAAATGTCATCAGACTATACCAGAGAGTGAACATGTCTTTTGTATATACCCATGTATGCCCTAAGAGCAATGCTGGGAAAAGCTGAAAGAAAAATGAATCAGTACAGTCTTAATACTAACACATTAATATGTATATTTTACACTTGGCTTCAATTTCATTTGTGGACAAATAAGAATATAATTTTCATAAAAGAATTCTAATTCATAAAAAATGGAAACAGATTGAATCAGTGATTGCTGGTAGAAGTTTCAAAATTAATCTACATTTAGTGAGAAATTTAGAGCAGTGTTTTGCCCTTAAACAAAGCAAATATTGCAGTGGGAGTGATCAATTGGAGTGATTAACAAGCTTTTTGAAGCTTTTCCTCTCTGCTGTTTTCACTGCAGCAACTCAGATAAAATTAGAAAGGAATTGCTCCTATTTCCATGAATTACGTGGTTTTTTTTATTTTTTGAGAGAGAGTAGCTTTTAAATATAAGGTCTCAGATTTTGTTTCCTCCTGTCTTTGGTTATAACGCTTATTGTCTGGGAAACAGAACTAGCACAAACAGTGACTCTTAGTCGAGTCTCATACAAACACATAGACTCAGAGGATATAGATGCTAATTCATTTTGAACTTTATTTTACAGCTCTTTTGGAACTAGTATACCTAAGTGACTCTCTCTAGCATGTCTGTTCTTACAAGATTTGTATCATATTTCCGCCTTTCTCTCTAAAGAAAAATGAAGCTAAATATGTCACATTGCTTTCATTAATAGTAACAGTAGCAGCTTTTAGTGTTTTAACCATAATTCTAGACATGGCTAAGCATCACAGAAAAAGCAACAAATAATATTATTTAATTAAAACATGAAACTCACTCCTTTTTAAGGTACTAAAAAAAAAAGATTAGTGACTAAAGATGAGTGACTATGAACGCTGTATCTTCATGCTGGTTTTGTCTAGTCATTTGTCTATTAATTTTAGTACTGTATGTACTACTGCAATATCTCAATGAAATTAAAGTCAAAGAGCTAATGCTCAAATACTATTTTATCTTCCTAAGATTCTTAATATCCTAGAAAATATGTAAACAGACTGCCATAAGATTTACTAATTTAGTCATGTATATATACTAATTCAGTCATGTATAGATGATCTTATGTTGTTTACAATGTCTCTGTCTACTTAGCAGGTTGTGCTTGGATAATGACGGAAAAAAGATCAACAGAATAAAGGTATTTCAGAGAGTGCATGCAGCAATGGCACTCACCTGCCAGTGGAGGATTATATTCCAGATCAAACCAAGAGTCAGCTTATGATTTCCATCCACAATGTCTGAACTGCCAATATTTACCAAATCAACCTATTAAAGAACCAAATAATATTCATTATAGATTAGTAGTGAGCTATAATAACAAGTTAAGGTTACCTTCATATGTTTGGTGTTCACTTTATTGGGGCTAAGTGGAGAAGAGGGGTGGGCTTGGACATATCTCATTTGATTTCTACTATTTAGTAAAAAAAAATAAAATAAAATCATGTTTTATAAATGGGAGAAATAATGCGCTGGTAAAAAGCAAAGGACAGTGACCTGGAGTTCCAATTATTCCAGTTCAAATGTTCTGAAAATATGCCATTAATACAACAGTTAATAATAATTACAAAACCTTTTATATTAAGTCTCTACCATTAAAAAAAACACAAAACCAAAGGATGACAGAAAAACTCATAGTATATGCTGCATGCTTCACCTTGTTTACATAGTATACTTTTTTGAAAATAACAACTCTGTAATAATGTACAGAACTAAGGTATTATTCTATATAATTATATTAAAACAGAACTTATTTTGCTCTTATTACATTTTCTAATACATAAAGCAAAGCAGGATGTGTTTTGTAGAACAGAGAAAACAGTGACTGTAATCTAGGTAAGCCTTTTCCACATTACTTTGTTCAGTAATGCTGTCTTTCCAAAATTATATTATGTATTTGCAAATATACAATACATCTGCATTTGTCACCCTAGCATGTTCTTTCCTCCACATATGAAATAATCCTGCACCCTCTCCTGCTTTTTGTGTTACCTAGGTACAAATGCCAAACTGAGAGATGTACAAGAAAGCAGAAGGTAAAACCTGCATGTTAATATGCAGACTGTAACTCTAAAATTGGCATCCTCACTGTTTAATGGGTGCAGTTTTTCATGGTCAGAACTAAGATTTATAAACTAAGATTTACACGGTCACCAGTTTTCACCTCATTATGGTAAAATTATAGTCACTGTATCTGCACTGTACATCTGAAACTATTTGAAGTTATGTCTGTAGGATGACTAAAGACAAACCCCCAAAAAGCCTTTTCCTTTTAAAATTTCTATGCATCTACGGATAGGTCATTTTTACAAACCACATTCAAAGCTGACATACTGTCAAAAACCCTAAAACATCTCTTAAGAACTAAATTCTTTAGAAATTAATTAAGTATTACTAGCAGCACATATGACTTGTGATTCCTTCCAGCAAGCAGTCTCTTGGAAGACTTCCCAAGTGGAACTTCAACTTCATATCCCAAATGTCAAATGACATCCAAGTAACTAATCCACTAATAAGTTTATTAAGATACCACTTATGTATTCTATTTTCAGAAATGGAAGCTTGAATTAATAGAGACTACATCTATTTTATTAAGTTTTATTAACATAGAGAAACACTCACCAATTTGCCTCAGTTTTGTACAATTTCATATTGGGGTAAACCCTCCACACCAAAACATTATCACTTTGTGATACATCTATCACATAGAAAGGAAACCTGTTAGATGGAAGCAGGAGCGTTTCTCAGTCTGCTACAACCTAGCTAACTGCAGCAAGGAACCTTGGAGGAAGGATGGCATACGCCAGAAAATAACTAGATGAATCTAGATGAGATGTCAATAACCTTAGACCCGTTGATCTTGCATTCTTGAAGTCCTACAGAAATGATTCTTGAAGCAATTTTGAAGGTTGGTGAATCTATTTCAGAGGTAGATCTTTTGGCTTAATACTGATTTGATTCACAATATTCTGGATTGTTGATGAAATCTTCATATATGAAAAAAAGATGACAAGCTAGATGGCCATCCTATTTTCTAAAAATATGATTTTTCTTCTCTAATGTTCAATCAAAAAGTGCTTTATTTTTTCGGTATTTTAAAGGGACTACGGTGGCATTCTGAAAATTGAGTGAACAGCACATCAATTGCTTTAGCTGATATTTAGTAAATCAATATTTTTTAAAAGCATTTAAAATGAAAATTCGTAATGACACTCTAGAAATGCCACAGAAGTCTTGCATGTTGACAAACAACCTATCAGTGATTTTTTAAAGTGGTATCAGCTACTTCAAACACTGAAGACTTAGAAACTTTGCATTTTATTTACTTAAAATTCTGTTAAAATTAAATTCAAGCTGGAGCTCCTCATGCCAGTTTTGTAAGGTCACTTTCATTTATGCACAAATTCTCAGATGTATAAACATTACCTTAGATTTATAAAATCAATGACTTTATTCAACAGCTGAACTCAAGCATATTTAGTAACCAGCTGCAGTTATCAAGAAATTCAATATAATATGCCACACAGAATACATTATCATTGTTCCATCACACCTTACTATTAAGTTTAAACAAATGTTATACTTACTTGAATTTATTCTTGAAGAATAGATACAATATAATTAGGTGGCCACTGAGAATGTCTAGTAAAGTTTTGAGTCCATTAGAATGATTGCACAAGGAAGATATGGGAATATTTATTTTAAAAGCACAAAAAGTGGCTTTGATCTCGTTTGTTTTCTTAATGCTATGACTTAAAAGGAACAAATAGCAATGAAAAATTACCCCCAAATATTTGTTTAAAAAAGATCAATTTTGAGTACTTCCTAACACTTGAGAGTTTCATGAGTAGAAATTTTGACAGGTGGCTCCCCCTAACCAGCTACAGATGACTTCTTATCATTAAGCGTTTAAAATACGTTAAATATCACACATTAGAAGAAGATTGTGCATGTTGATCGGTCTTCAAATAGCATTCATTATAGATATATTTTTGAAGCATTTGCTGGCAGCAGATGTAAAGTCTTGAAACTCTTTGAAATATATTCCATTCTGGAGTGGGATCTGAAAGTACCTAAGTCACATCAATAAAACTGACTTGACTCCCAAAACTGTGCATTGTTGTCAGAGTTTGATTCAACAGCTACAAAGCAGTAAGCAGTCTACAGGATGTTCTGACCCTGTCCTGCTGATTACTTACGTTATTTCTCTGCAAAATCTGTAGTGCTTTGTTGACATTGTTCAGAGCATGAACTCTTGTGGAGCCTTTTTCTTTTGCCTGTAAAACAAATACAGTATACTGTATATAAACCAAAAATGCATTAAACCCATAGTTTTGTATTTCATATACTTATGGTAGTATTAGTAAGGATATTAGAGTACGTTGTATTTATGTAGATTCTCAATATGAAGTAAGAGTAATTATGAAACACACTGGATCTACAATTGGAAGCTAATTTGGTGTCTTGACATTTTTCGGTGAATAGATGTAAATTTGTATAGAAAATCAGATAAATGTAGGCTGTTTTTATTATAGTGAGTCTTCTACTCTGTGACACAACTTAGGGCCATTACTATGACAACCAAATAGATAAACATTGTATAATATTTACAAGCATATGCTCTCTAGGCTTTGACTCTCAAGCTCTCAACCTGTTTCCTTACTCTGAGAAAATTTCACAAAAAGACTCCAAGCTCACAAAACTCAAGCAGGAATACAAGCATTCAGACATGCTCAGAGTGTCCTTTTCCTTATTTATAGATTAGTAAAAGCAAACTCATCTTTTTTAGAAATGCTTCGATGAGCCCTCATCAATGAAGGAACTTAATGAACACTTAACCGTTTGTAACAATGTCATGACTTCAATGTACAGTATACAAATTCATATATACATACAAGCTTTTGGCCTGTAAGGCATTCCAGGAGCTCCAGAAGTCTTCGTCCATCTCGGAAATCATTAAAAAGATCTTCAATGCAACGTCTTCCAAACTGAAATGAAACAACGGCTGTAATTAATACAAACCCCCCAAAATCCTGAAGCACTATTGCTAAAATTCCACTCAGAAAGCAACTGTCATACAAACCAATGCATTTCTTGTGTAAAAAAATTGCTTTAATTAAATAATAAATGTAACAGGTATGTCACAAAGTAAATGTACATCCTCCATTCCCTCTTCAAATTATAATATTGCTATTCCAAATTACAATACTGCAAATCCAAAAATGTATAAATTGTGCACATCAATTCATACTGTTAAGCCAGAACTAAGTACTAACAAACTACTTCAGGAGGAAAACAGTAAATAAACAAAAAAAAAAAAAAACAAGAAGAAAGATGTATCAAGTTGTGTGCCTAGAAGTCTGTTAGGGTAAAACAAGCCTGGAATTCCAAGAGAAAAGGTAAGTATTAGGCACATTCTGTTGAGCATCTGCCAACCATATCAGTCAAGTTTCTGATGTGGGGCTTGGCTAATACATGAATTTTTTAATAAGACAAATATAATTTCTATATACTTTATTCATTGTTTAACTTTTATATGCAGCTATGAATTCTGTCATGCAGTATTTTCATATATATGAGTTATTGAGAAGCAGAACAAAATTTTGAGATTATTTTGTCAGAGTCAAATGGATTCTCTTGTCCCTGTTATTTCTATTTTGAGAAGTTTCACAGATGTTTCCAATAATTTCAGAGTACTTTAGTTTGTGAATATTGACACCACACTGACCTATACAGCAGCTATTCCATTTTTCTCACAGAGCGGTGTAGAATCAGGAGTCTCTGTTACATGGGAACAACTTGATTTTTGTCAACAGAGTTGTTCTATCACTACTTGTTGCAACACTCATTCGAGCTAGCTAGGAACTTTATAAAAAATATTTTGTCAGAAATTATCAGTTCCTTCAGAAGATTTCTGAATCAGAGGACTATTAAACTTGGTTACCAAGGCCAAGCTTGGATATGCTGTCATGACATTCTCGCTCTTTCAAGTGTTGTACTGTTCTGAGGTAGAAGCTCTTTTCTGTTCCCTCTATTTTGGGTAAGACCTAGTTTCTGTTTCATGGAATAAACAAATCCAAAACATCGAAAATTGGTTGCAGCACTTGTCTCTGTTTTCTAGGCCACTTCCACACTCTACACAATGTACTCCATCTAAGAGTTGATTTCTACCTGTTACATAGGCTGCCATTTGATTACCACAAATATTTGAAAACCAGTACTGGAAGGGATTCAAGTATTATCATCTACTCACTCTGCTCAACCCTTTATGCAATTCAAGCATGCATAGTATCCCTGAAGTCATATTCCTAAAGTTGTACTTTATCTATATGGCACAAATACAAAATGCTGACATATAGCGACTAAGCTGAAATATAGTGGAGAAACTTTACTTTTTTTCCTGTACTCTTGTAGAACTAAAATCATTTTTGCAGAGGAGAGACACAAGAGCTAAGCACTTCTAAAGGAACATTTTAACACCCTTGAGAAGGTTCAAGCGATCAATAGGTCTTATGTAGCGCTCTGAACGTATTCTGCCCCTAATATTAGTGAATCATTCGGGGAGAATGAGCACAGTGACATTTTGGTAATGGAATATAATTATATTGCTCTGTATCATAAGTGAGAAATAGAAGTAGCCTTCCTAACTGCATGTGTGTCTGTCTTTCTTCCATTTTGTGTCATTTAAGCTATTCATAAAGTTTAGGTTGAAATATAAGCATAAAATTCTACTGGACTTTTTTTTTTTTTTTTTTTTTTTTGGTACAGCTTTCAGAAAGGAAAGAAAGGAAATGGTAGCATTTTAATAGGACATTTTGATTACAAATAAATTACAAGTGAACCTTAAGACAAAAGTTGCCATTGATTTTGAGGGTCTTGGAAGTACACCTTTCATTAACCAATAACTAAAAATAGCTTAAGACACAGTATACTGCTGCCACATATTTCATCCCTAACTTGAAGAAGTTTGCTATTGCTTTGACAGTTGGGAAATTAAGTCTTCTTTTGCAAATAGACTGAATGTCTTCAGTGGACCAACACTGTACTAAATCTTCTGAAACAAAGAGCTTAAAGATGTAGCAAAGAAATTCAATACATTTTCAAGGTCATTCAAAAAACACATACTAAATTATAGAACACTTGAGAAATAGTGATAAAACACATGGCTAGCACACAGGTAGTCAAATAGATGGCAAATTCTTTGGGCAAATCCTTAAATCTTATTTAAGATATTTTTTAGGATATGACCTAAAACATCCACACTTTTCTTAGAGAAGAATGAAAGTGTTCAGAAGAATCTCCTGGGGTTTTACATACATTTTGATGACTTATCACTTTCCCTAAATTATAAATGCAAGAAAGAAGAAAAGATAGAAATGTAAAACAGCTCTATCCTTGATTGTTGGATAATACTTCGTTTTTAAATACTTCTAAGTTGGAAGAAATAGGGGAAAGCAGAAAGAGGATAGAACAGAGGCAGAACTGTAGATACTGCCCATAGATTACAAGGAGACTTTTCTTTAGTACTAGTCAATGGTTATGGTACTAGTCAATATACATTGTCTGCACAGGGAAAACATTAGTACAGTAGATCAGCAAAGGAATTATCAACTCCTCTCCCTTATTTGCTTACTTCAGGGAAAATAGCAATTGATACAAGGATTTGGGAAATTTGAAGGCAGGCATGAGAAAGTGAGAAAAAAAAAGAATTAATAAGAGAAAATAATTGTAAAATTAAAGTAATACAGAAATGAAAGTAGCATTTTTTTCTAGAAATAAGATTGAGAAAGTAAAATCTAAAATAGGAATTTATATTTCTATAATGTTGAAATTTTAATGACTAGAGAGAATTTAAACATATCACAGTGTTTTAAGTCTTATTTTAGCCTCCTGTCTTCCTGTTGTATAAAGGCCAAAATACAGACAATTATCTCGCTTTAGCTTTTATGGCTGTTGTTGGCAATTATTAATCTTTACATAACACAAGATAAGCTGAAGAAAAGTTAAGGTGTCTATTAAAACACACAAAAATTTGACAAATGAAGAGAGATAAGTTTCTTGGTTCATTATGGATGAATTTAAACCTTCAACTCCAATAAGGACTCAGAAGAATTCAAACCTGAGTTCTCAACATACTTCCATTGTATCCCAAGAGAAATAAATAGACAAATAAATAAACTAAGAAATAAACAAGTAAAAGACATTTTTGGCCAACTAAACAGGAATTACAGCATAACAGACATGTGGAATGTGTCTTGGAATTACAGTATAATAGACAATTAACATTTCAGGAAAATATGGCCACTTGCCATCGTATCTTCCCCCAGATGTTATAAAGGAGTGAAACACGGGGTAGAGGATCCCATACATTTATGCAATTGCATGTATGTAGGATGCTCTCTGAATTATTTGGATTGAAATAATGTCCAAGTCTGAACTGAGCCAGCCTTATACCAAAGAAGGTTACCTAAAAAGACAAAAGCAAATGGAAAAGAGATAAAACAGAAAACAGGAAACAGATGGAAAAAACTATTGATAGATAAAGGTAGTTGTGAATCTGTTGTGAATATATTTTAAAAACTTATTATATCAAACTCCACTTAATTCATTCCACTGCTATCTGGATGCCACCCTGTGCGCCTGGATGCCACCCTGTGCCACATGCTCTAGGTGTGCCCGCTTGAGCAGAAAGGTTGGACTAGATGATCTCTAGAGGTCCCTTGCAACCTAGAAGATTCTATGATTCTGTGATTCTATCTATTTTCATGGCCACATTCCTGCATTCCTCTTACCGAAGACTCTTTTTATATCAGAAACACCTCTAGTTAATAAACTATATTAAACAAGGAGATGATTTAGTCATTATAAACATTATGAAAGTAGTATTACCAAATCTTCACATAAAAAACAGTATTTTCTGCAAAACACTGTCTGTTCAGTGTCACATGTAAGCTATTAATATACGAAAATGATACGAAAAAAGAATGCCAAATAACTGAAAGATATCTTTCCCAAAGAAGATACAAAGACATCAGTTTATGAACACCGACTTTTGAGTGACTTATTTCATGGCACTCAGAAATTTTAAGTCAAAGCTCTAAAATTTCTAATATTAACAGAGATCTAACATCATTATCAAATATTAATTTTTAGAATTAACTTGCACAAGATCTTTCTATGGCAAGATAGGACAAACAACAGTAGGCTTATTTTATAGTTCTGCTAGAAAAAAAAGAAGGAGGAGAAAGGAAAGAGGGAAAGAGAAAGAAAGGAAGAGAAAAATGGTAAGGGAAAGGAAGATAATAGCCTAATACAAAGGAAAATACATGATACAGAATTGTAACACAACTATTATTAGAGGTTCTTTAACATACATACTTTTTTCCTGATGAAACTGTCATATGGCACAAACCTTTTTCCATTTTTCATAAAAATTATAGAGGATACAAATTTGCCTGGGGGAGAAATCTCAGACTTTTTATTTTCCTCTCCAGAAAAGTATACATTTAGATTACACTCTTCATTTGACGGCAGACTAGCCACGTAAGAGAATTATTATTGTAAGATAGACATAGGATGCAATTTCCTATGCAGTTATGCAATATTAATGGCTTATTATTATAAGCACAGCTCTGAAATTTAGCAACAAGAACTAGCAACAGACTAAGAAACAGAGACAGAACTAAAGGAGAAAAGGTACTGTAAGGACAGAGAATTCAAGGTTAGGCATGATACACTAACCAGGGGATTTATGGTTACATTAGACTTAACGAGGGAAAATCAGGTTACATCAAAACCAGTAGACCTAGAAGTCCTTCAGACTCCCAGGACAGTTATATAACTACAGCTGTAGCTTGAGACAAGACTTGGGCCTTGAAGATGGTCAAGGAAAGCAGATGGCAAGGCTTGGAAGGCAGCTGGAGTGCCCTTCAAATGCGACCTCAGCTGAAAGTAGGAAGATCCTAAGGGCCCTGCTGTTGGCTCTAACCTCAGAGCTCTTATTACTAAAAAAATGAAGACACTATCCAAAAATACAGAAGAGCCAAGGCCACAGTTCTTCAAATAATATCTCCAAGTAATTCAATCTCAAATTCAGTTTGTAAATCTGTAAATTTTGCTGAACAAATGTTAGTATAAAGGGAAATTTTTTAGAAGGAAGAAGAAATAAAAACTTGGTTGTTTATATATGTTACCCTTAGTAGGGTGGTCAAGTAATCACTCATTATTTGCAGTCAAAATATTTGATGCCTCACTCCTTGAAACAATAAGGAAAAGCTCTTGAGCTAATCTCAACTGATCTTTCCAGGCAGTTTTAATAAAAGAGGGATTATTACTACTTGCTCCTGCTCCGCTAAATATATTAAAGGTTGAATTTCTTTCTTTGACATATTAGTTTATGAGTTTTCTGTTCTGTTGGGAAGTTCCAGGATACTGACTGACATTTTCTTTCACTGACGCCAGATTACTATTACAGCATCAAAAGTTATTGTCCCAGGCACAAGGGAAGAAAGCGACACAGGGCAAAATTTAAACTAGGCCACAGCTTTAGGGAATTGTGGGAATCCCAGAGCAATAACTAGGGCAGTGCACATCATCATTTCTCTCTCCATCGTTTTTTCCTCCTGCAATGTAGAGGAGGAGCGGAGGCTCTTCCACTCCTGAAACTCTACATTGCCTCATTAAGTCAAACACTGCAAAAATGATAAAATAAAATGTTTCTCCAGTACTCTTTCTAGTTTTTGTGGGAGATATAGCTTCTTATTTTTTACAGTCTGTGCCTAACTTTACTTCTCAGGGAATTACACTGAGAAGCAACTAACATAAACTCTTGATATTTAGAAGACAACCTACTGCAATAAGGTGAAAAAGCCTTGTCTATAGCTATGATAGTTCTCCCTGGTAATAACTTAAATATTACCATGCATTTCAGAAAGTTAATGCTTACAAATTCTGCAGCCAACTTAAAAAACCCAGTCCCTTTAACAGTAACAACTCTTTTCCTATGGGAGACTCTCTCTCACATGCTTATGTAAAGACCCCAGGCCCTCCTGGCACTTTTGCTTACGTTTTGGAAAAGTCTAATTTTCCTCAACACAAGGAACCACTGCACTTCACTAGTGTCATTACGGAGAAAAAAACACTCACACACTATCAAGGCTCTGAAGAATACCTCATTATTTCCCTTTCAAAATACATCAGGGAATCTTATTCTGGGGGCCACACATATCCATGACAGCAATACAGATATTAAGACAGACATTGTTATCCTACTACAGATAATCAATGATTTTCTTTGCACTTGGAAATTTACTTATCTCTAAATTAAATGCCAGTTAAAGAAAAAGCAGATAAGTTTTAATTGGCCATAGTAGGAAACACCCTATATTTGCTTTTTGGGGCAGTCAGCTCTCACTCTGGAGTTATGTACCTCCTCAGAATTACAGCACTCACCCAGGGAGGACAGAAATGTGTTGGCAATTTTGAAAGCAAAGTACAGGACACATAGCCCCACCACAGTCTCCAAGTATTTTAGGGATGCATTATAGATTATATGTATTATCTCTTCAGTTATCTCAAATCAGTACATAAGGTTTTCTGAGACCCAAAACACTGAGATTTTTTTTGTGAAAAAAAGGTTTCTACTTTATCTTGCCTTTGTTGAATTCTGCTGTAAGATTAATTGTATGATAATTAAACTCGTGGAAGTTTTATCATGCATAGCAGAACTTCCTGAAGTTATGCTGAAATGCTCCCCATTCTTGGTATCAGTGAAATATTAATGAAATTGTGTTACTTACACTGCTCTGAAAGCAAAGGAAAGCCATTATTTATTAATTAGACATATGACACTTGGAAAGCTAGGGCCAAAATCATTATCTACCCTACATTTATATACCATTTCTTTATGGAGTTTATTCAATACAATTTGAATTCTCTCTAACCAGATGTTCTATCTTATCTATTAGTGCCATTTGAAAATGAGATTTAGAAATGAATCACATCACTTACTAGAATTTTTTTTTCTAGACTCAATGTATTTTATTCTTAATAAAAAGGATTGAAAATGATTAAGAACAGCTACTAATTGTAGCGGCACGGTATTGCACAAAAACTGAAGATCTGTTTTGGACAACATAATAAAATCTATTGATCCAGTCTCCAACTAGATGAAGAAAATATCAAAATACTACACTACAATATATACACTAGTATATACACTATACACAATATATACACTACAAGATATACACTAGTATATATAAGCTTTAAAAATGAGTATTATCCATAATGTCAATTGCTAAAATAAAAAGACATATTTTCATGGATTTTTATATTATTTTCCAAAACGTTAACCATTCCCCTACCTTCCAAATTATTTTATGAACAAAGGAGATCGATCACCATGTACAAATGGTAAATATGAAAATGAAATCATGAACAACTTTTAAAGCAAAATTTCATGAACCAGTTCTAAGCTGGAGGTGGGAGAGAGTGCTGGTCCCCACACTTGAGTGTGATATATCAGATATCTGTTAACAGAAATAAAAGCTTATCATATCTTTGCAGATTGACAGTCTGAGGGAATCACATCTATGTCCCTTTAAAATATGAAATAGGCTATTGCCCCTGTGACAGGATCTGTGGAAAATTATCTCTTTATGAAAGATTACCTCTATCACCACTGCAGCTCAGCTTTGACTGAGATACAAATCAGGTAAAATAATGGCAAAGAGAAGTAAGCATTTCAGAGACTATAGGAACACAAATTTGAGCATTATTCCACCCTTCAGTTGAACCACAAAAGCTACACTGACCTCGCAGATAATTCATACTCCTATTATTTAGGATCTCAAAGTCTTTTGTGATAGCTTTTCAGTTCTGCTACCATGCTGAATGAGAATCTGATTTAGTAACAGAAGCATTCAACATTTCGATGACCTCTGCATTAAAAAGCACTTCTCTTCTTAGGTTTCTCATCAGCCAGAAAACGTAAGTGGTGAGGGAACTGTCAAAGTTTAAATAAATGGAACAAAAACTAACTGGTTTCAAAAATATTAACCTGATGCTCAAAAAATGCAATGAGATACCTATGCTAGTTCACACAGCATTTATTACACTGAGTTCCTATTTAGTTAGCAGAGAACATAGTGTTGACATTTTTCCTTTTCTTTTAAATAATACATAACTTTCGGGTAATATGAAATAAATCTGCTAGCAGTATTTTTCATCAATTTAATCTGCCAGCTCATGTCACTGAAACATTCATTATTTCCCAGTATATTGATGTTCAAGGTCATTAAGGAGTGGATGACTCGCAATGGGATGAAAAGAAATCCTCTAGAAATGGGTATGAACACAGTCAGCAGGATCCTACAAAGTCTCAAGAATGAATAATGAATTCTGAGTCAAGGATACGGGCTCTTCTTCCAAGAGTGCAGCTAGCTTGGAGCAATCTAGCCATTTGCCTGCTTCTGGTTCCAAGTTTGTAGGTACTTGCCTTTTCCACTTCTGAAAATGGACATGCAAGGAAGAAATCTATTCAATTACCATATTCTAGAATTATTTATTTATGTCCACAGTGGGTAGAGATTCATGATAGCCAATTCCTTTAAACCATGGGAGCTGCCAAAATGACAACACAGGTTTTGGAAGGGAAAAGACCACTTCCCATGGATCTAGTAGGAACTAAATGCTGGATTTCTGGCTAAAGTTTTCATTTAAGGGAGGATGAGTTTCACAGTAGATTGTGTCCATAAACATTTGTTCAAGTACATTTTTTCCTCCAGATGTGATTACTAGAGAACACAAATGCCACTCATCTCACTAGGGGATGTCTTCAGCCTCAGCTGAAGTAGAGTATTAGTGCAAAATCTTGTACAGTGGAGAAGTATTCTGAATTTTTAACTTCTGGGATTATTGATATCCTGAATTTTATAAGGCAATTTGAAACTGACTCAAGGAAGTGAAGAATACTGCATTATATTGCATTTCTTCATGTATGAAGATGTCCTTTCTGAGGAGTGAGTGAGTTTGAATTTTACCTTTACCACGAGATAGATTTTGGCAACATGTTTTTATCGGTATAGAGTTTAATTCCTGGCTGCAAAGAAATTTGGGAGTATAAATTTTAGGTTGAGTTTCTGACATTTCAAGTATACAATATGATCCTTAAGAATAAACAAAGCAAAAAGCATTTAAGCAATGTTTACTCGTAAAAGATGAAATAGACCAACTTTCATCACTATGAAAACAAAAAGAACAAACTCCATTTATAGACTTGTGCCAATTAGATGTTGTGCACAAGAACATATATTGGCAGCAAAGTCCAAAACTCAAAATACAAAACATTACTGCATCCAAGGTAGCATTGCTTTCAATCTTACTGATCTTTATTGATTCAAGAGAGCAATAGTGCCTCATGAGTGAATGACTCATCCTCCTCTTTACAGCACCAAAAGTATTTAACCAAACTCATGACATTTTCTGGCACCTGCACATAGCCAACACTCAGTGTCATCTAGCTACACAAAATAGTTAAATCAAGTATAGCTTCTCTTTCAGCATCTGCATTTAAAGTTGGCACAGATTTTATAGTTCAATGAGAAAATCCCATGCAACCACACCCCACCTTGTTGGTGATCCTCTTCTGGTGAAAAGGGCAACCCATGTTTACCAGTGCAGAATGGAGCTACTCCATTAACTTGAGTGCCTGAGTTAAGTATGCACGTTCAGTCTTATGTTAACACCCAGCTGACAAGCTAGGTTTACTGCCTGATTATTACAATCAAGAAGTGCTCAGGGAGTTTCCCTGTATCCACAACACTTATTCCCAACAAGCTTGTTTGCCATAAGGGGGGTACTTAATTTAAATGACATGCTTAAATGAACAAGTACTCCTGCTTTGCTTGAGCACAAGTTGGAGTCTAAAAACATGTTCCTCCTTTTTTTCCCCCCCATCTGGGGAAGTCAAGTATGATTTTAGAAAGATTTAAAAGCTTCTTACAGAGTTTTCAAAGCAAACTACAGTTTACAGATAGACTTTCTGCATTCCATAGTCTGGTTTAAATATTCTATGGTATATATAGAGTTCATTACCTAAAGGTGTATGAATAATTAAGGCAGCTTATATTTACGAAACAAACAAATCAAATATGTTTGAAAAGATAATTTGCACTTCAAATAGTACTGAAGATTGCTAGATCATTCTAGAAGCCATCTTTTATGCACAGCATCTCAGTCAGTCAGAAGGAAATCTCAGAAGGAAAAAGGAGCAAGGTAATAGTCTCCCGAAGGTAGACAGTAGAACTTGTATGACATAGCGAAACAGCAAGAATAGAAGACATTCAAAGATAAGCCCTATTACTTTTGACATATCCTAATTTAGGTGCATGGCAGCCTGCTAGCTGGTCTGCGACTGGCTCCACAGCATGAGCTGTTGCCCTAAGAGGCTGCTGCAGTCCAGTTCTCCGTAACAGGCTGTTCCCTTGCTGAAAGGCACAGCAGTTCTCTCTCACTCATCCTAGAGCTAGCCTGCATCTGTGCTAGCCAGCACAGACAGGTTCAGACCTATGAAAAGAGGAAGCAATCTTTTGGACCAGATTGGTTTTAACCTATGGAAAACCACACAGGAACACCAAAGTCTCTGGCAATCAGAGCTAACAACATGTCATGAAACTCCCTGCGTCATGAAGCTACAGCTGGACTACCGTGGTTGGTTAATGAGTGATTCTTGGTGGCTAACAGATTGATTACATAGCAACTGAGCACTGACAGATGCTTCTGAATTCTGAAATCTGCCTGCTGTCTTAGTCTCTCAGGATCCCCTTCTTATCACAGAAGTCTACGATTGCCTAACAATGATTTCAACACATTATACTCTCGAGTTTTTAAATAACTGACTAACGAAAAGGAGTAATCGCAGTAACAGCTGAAGAAAGGCAAGAAGGCAAAACAGAAAAAAGATAAACTAGTGAAGTTCTATATAGGCATTGCAGATCTTACCCTCCAACAATCAGCATCAACATAAGAAGTTGGGAAGAGATTATTCCTAAAAATATTCCCGAATGGATAAGCCAAAGCTTATGCACTTGCAAAGCTTATGTATTTTGACATTAAAAAGTTTTAGTTTGATCAATGTATATTTTAATAAATGTTGTATTAAAGGGCATTTTAAAATGTCCCTGCACAGAGAAATACAAGGGTAAAATAAACCATTATTTGCTTTATAGTAAATTCTGAGTAGAAATATGTACTTTTATTTCAAGTAGCTATGCTAATCCATCAGCAAATCAACAAAAAAAAATTACTAATAATGCAACTTATTAATAACTAGAGGGATGTGGTAAAGAGGGACACACAGTTGAAATCATGGAAGTTCCTCTTAAATGTTGGGAGAACTTGTGTAACAACCAAGAGAATCGTGTGTGTTATGCAGAGGTCAGTGAACTACAGGAAGAAAAACAGGTTGGTGAGTATCGTGAAAGAATATACGCTAACTTGTATGTCAAACACACTGAGAAAGCAGCTCAGGATCAAGTGATTCCTGGAAAAGGTTTACTCTGATTCTTTTCATGTCATGAAAAAAACATCTATGGACATTATTCAGATTGCTTCATTTTTTACTGGATCTAGTAATATATTTTGGTAATATACCAAATATGCTATAGTTAGTACTCTACTAATATATGCCAGTAATATACTAAAAAGCTGTGCACTTTGCTTACAGAAAAGCTGTGACACATGAAAATAATTAGGAAACGTGCAGTTTTCTATTTTATTTCAGCTGAAGGCTTGGGACATTTGCAGCAGTGGAAACCATCACTTCAGACAGTTATAAAAACCTGGAGTGTACTGGGCAGAACATGACAAAGGTGCATCTATTGAGCCATAAAATATGTTGAGAGTTTCTTTCTAGGAGTGCATTTGCTTTGCATCTGCACGTTAAACCCTGTGCTATGCATTTGAGCATGCTCTCGGTATGCCTCAGGCTTGATAGTGTCAGCAACTCCATGTCTAAGCTAATGCAGCAACAGGAGGCTTTGCATCACTGCAGAACCTGAGCTGCTCTGCAGTCCAAAGAGCTCTTCCCCATTTCTTTTGGGGAAAAGAAGTGTTGGATGGAATTTTGTACTTCTTTTTCAGATGTCTCTCTTTCTTTCTCTCTTTCTTCCTTTTTCTTTCTTTCTTTCTTCCTTTCTTCCTTTCTTCCTTTGTTTCTTTCTTTCTTTTTCATACAGTTCAGAGTCAATAACCAATGTGCAAACCACCTCCTTCCTGCACTTTGGAAGGTCCATCATATGACAATGCAGAGAACACAGCTGATTTACAGAAGGAGTCATGGACCTGAAAGGCCAAGCTTTGGGCTTTAGAGATTTACATCATGATGATCATCCAGGTGCAGGAAGAGGCTCTTGTGGTGCCTGGGGACCATCTTAGGGTCACCTGGGTGAGGTTCTAGGTACTAGTTCTGGAACAGCTTGTGGGGCTTCATAGCATTTCTCTGAGGATTCATGCAAAAGCAAACTTCATGTCTGACTAAGCAGACCCTTTGCAGAACTCTTGGGCTTCAGAATACAGCTCATCAGATGTCAACAAAACACAGGCAATGGAAACAGACACAAGAGACACATTTGAAATATTGTGGGAAAGTGGGTTACACAACATCTTGTCTTCATACAAAACATGATGTTTTAACCTCAGCTGCTGCTGTGCCTGATAATTACTCAGTCTCCAATCTACATCAGCACTAATTAGAAAGTGCTATTTACTGTAGAGTGCAGACTTGTTCAGGCAACTTTCTGACATTAATTATTCTCTGAATGCTGGAATTCAAATAAAAAAATGTAAAAAAGGTAGGAATAATGCAGGTTTTATTTAGTGTCATATAGTGTTAAATCAATGTCGAATAATGAGCTTTTATTCAGAGACAAAAATGAAAAATCATTTTGCAAGAGTTTCTTATTGCTGTCTAAGTTTGCTGTTGCCCTCAAAAGTAGAAAACTGTTTAAGTAGGGTATCTGAAATGTAGCTATTTTGTTTCTACAAACTGACCACTGGCCCCACAGAAGACAATATCATGTGAGATGTGTCATCCTTAGATTTAGTATTTTCCTAGAATTTCCTAGAATTATTTATTTATAATTAGCTAGCTTCCATTCTAAAACTCTTCTACAACATTGGAGAAACTTGAATGCAAGTCTCAGCAGAAATTTTGCTATTGATCTCAGAGAGACAGGATTAAACCTTCAATAGGCTACATGGCCTGGTAAACTGAGACAACATACACTCCTCCCATAGTAGAGGTAATTGAAAATACAATGCCTATGTTGATTATCAAATCGACAAATGGGAGGTATGGGGACAAAGCCCACTGAGTCCCACACTTGCTTCACTAGGCTTTCACATGTAAACTTCCATTACTAGTTCTAAACAATTTCTGTGACAAACTCAACAGAAATATTTAAGATAGATGTCAAACACTGTTTGCCAGCTACTAAAACCAATATAAATCATGTAGCACTAAATCAAAACCAATTTTTAGAATGCATAAAAATGAAAGACATAGAAGAAATGCATATTGAGAATATTTCAGCATGTTTCCTTCCCCCAAAACAGAAATATAGTTGTTTCCTGTTTAAAGAATCTTGCATGATAATTTGCTTTTAATTACCTCAAATGTATGCAAAACAAAGTGAAAAGACATAAATAATGAAGGGTGCATTTTAAACTTTTTGAAAAAGGTTTGACTAAAGGATTGTTATTCATTCAGATATTCTCTGCCCGAAGTTTGTTGGTTCACTGACATTTTAGAACAGTTATGTGTTTAGAGAGCTCCAGTAACAAGTTATTGATTGTCTTTGAGTTGATTATAATCCATTTAAAAATGCATGGGATCCAAATCTTTTGAAATAATCTACATTACAGTAATTAATTCCTCCATAAAAAGATGTAAAAGGACTATAACATAAATGATCAAAGCTTAAAATTTTCAAGATGAAATGGTCCATATATGCTGTCTCAGCTAAAACATAATGGTAGCTATACGTCTACTTGGCTGATGATAGAAATACATAGCCCTCAAAACTCTTGAAGTAGCTTTATTGATGCAGCTAAGTACAATCTGCAGACATCTTAATGTGTATGTAGTCTTCACATCCATGCAGAAAGCATGCCAAGGCTCATTTCACACACCAAGGAAAACAGATAACATCGTTCCATAAAAGAACATAAAAGAATTACACTTCCATAACATAACATGTAAAACCTATGCCACAAGGGCTATAAAGGAGTAACAGGGTTTAAGAGAAAGTCTTTGGGACTAAAGCAGTCAGTCACCCTATCAGTAGCTATCAACTGAGATAGAGCAGATTCTTAAAGTCTTTGTCACAGATAGCAATTGCAAAGCTGTCACTCTACAGTACTTGAGTTTTAAAGTGGGAATAAGGCTTTGGTCTTCCTTGTATCACCTCTCAGTAGCTTTTATTGAACTCCACTGAGTGACAAAAACCCTGTATCCGTAGTCTTCTCTGTAAATTTGATCCTGTCCTTGAGCAAAAAAAAAAGCTATTAGACTTGAATTTTCACTGCTCTTTGCCAGTAAAGATAAAAATCTGGACAATTAAGCTAATTCATGACATGTCTATTAATACGCATGCATAGTCACCATTGGATATCATATTAAATACTCTACTTACTAGTTCTGCTACTGTCTTTTTAGTCTCTGGTACCAAAAGCTAGTGAGTAAAACCACAAACATGATAAAACACACTGATGCTGTGCCCATGTGAATAAAGTTATCCAATACCTGGTATCTGAGGAAGAGGAGTTGTGTGAACATAAAGGAACAGCTCAAGTGCAGAGTGCTTTACTTCAGAACAGTGGGTGGGGAGGACAGATGCACCTAGGTGGCACCTGGTATGGATCACTTTGCCAAGGCAAGGAAGACATGAAGCCTCCTTTAGCAATTACAGGGAGTCTTATGGTCATAGGCTCTACTTCTGATAAGGATTTTTAACCATACCAGTATCTGCTAGAAGAGCTGTATGGTGGGGCACAAGCAATCTAGATCTCCGAAGAACATCAAAGAGATGATTTCTTGACTCAGGCCAGGCCTGACAAGGCAACAAGGTCAGGCACTCTTTTAATACGATACTCATGAATTAGGAAAACATTAGGAATGGAAAGATCTGCCTTGCAGACCTTGAAGAAGTAGCCATAAAATTGCAGAGTTGTAGATCCTGAGATCTGTACACTAGACAGACTGGAGACTTATGATGATGGTCTTCAGCAGACTTCAACATGTTCACGGATCCATTGGATTCAAGATCCAAATGGACAAGATACTAAGCAAATGGACCTAATTTGGCTTTGTTTGACTTTAAAAGGTCTCTCCTATTCTGTTATTCTGTGATCTTGGTCCTTTTTGAGGGAATTATTTTAAAAGTGCTGCATGCTACTTATAAAAGAAATCATAGTCTTAGCTTCCACTGAACAGAAACACACTTCTTGGAGCAAGACATTTAATACAAGCAAGACTTTTCTAAATCAAAATTGTATTAAAGTTCCAATTTCACATAAATAATTGTTACAAGTCCTCATCTTTGGGCTGGAATATTACAAAATGATGATCATCTAGGTAAGTCTGATCAGGTCTTTCTATATGCTAAATGCTATTCTTCAAATAACCTTCAAAATTTACAAGCATGAATAACTGATGTGGTCATACTCAAGAAAATTAGCAGAAGAAAACAATTATTTGAGGGTTGTTATCAAGTAGATAATTAATAAATTGGGTTCAAGAAATAGAAATAAACATGCTTGCAAACTCTTAAGATAATTCTAAATGTACAGAGAAGTTTATGAAACCATCTGTTTTCACATTCTAAATAAGAACTATGCTAGCAACCTCAAAATATAAATCCTATTTAGTATGAGAACTAGTTTTAAAACATTTTTAGCATTATTCCTCCTATATGCTTAGCACTAGTTTGCCTCAAAGCAACACACCAGTGAATTAAATTCATGAATAATTAAAATAGATTTCTGTTGTGTTATAAATCAAATCCCACTTTTGTGGGTAGACCGTACTTCACACCACATTAGCTCTAATGTGAGTAGAATCCCCCACACAAAGAAAGGCAGCTGACAGGGACAGATGCACATACAACACTGCCAGGATATTGATTCCAAAGCAATATAAAAAGATCTATGTGGGAACTTATCATGCTTTTTAGGGCTTAATAAGGTAGAGAGCTTAGCTAAAGTAGATGATGTAGTACAGCACAGGGCATAGAGCATAGGAAGTGGCGTTTGGAAGATCTCTCGATGTCACGGGAAGCTAGGGGCATAATTAATTATCTTACTGATAACCTCATGCCGACTAATTGGGCAGTAGGTGAGTCTTCCCACCATACTGGGAGGATATATACAAATCGAATGACGCAATAAAGGCCATTTTGCTGCATCCTCATATTGGGGTCTATGCTCTATAGCCCTGGGCCGAGTAGAACTCCAGGTCAGTCCAGCTGGCGAACGAGCCTTGCCGACCCCCCCAATCTAACTAGGGGAAGCAGATTTCGTGAAGAACTGGAGCTGCTCATTCACTCTGCTGCAAGAAAAGTAGTTCAGGCCTGTGCTGTGTAGAATAAAAAAGATGGGTGAAGTGCCATCCAGTGCTAAATGCTCAAGGAACTATGGGACTTAGGACTATTCTTACAAAAATCTTTTCTTTTAAATGCTTTTCAGAAGATCTGTGCAGTGATAAGTGATGTGAAGAGCAAACAGCATTTAAAGGTACATTGTGTCACCCAGTGAAAGAAGTTGGGGAGGCACCAGGAAAAGCTGGCAGGGGGCAGCTTTAGTACAAATAATGGACAGAAACATTTCTTCAGTTTTTGGAGACTCCAAGGTTACTGAAAGAAATACCTCATTATGTGTTTTTTGTTGTTGTTGTTGTTGTTGTTTTTTTCCTTAATCTTCTGCTTTTGGACACTGCCAGAGACAGTGATACTCATGACAGTGATTTTTTTTTTGGTAGTCAAAGACTGTCAATATTATTAAACTAAACCTAGAGTTTCCAAGATATTATGCAGCCTCTTTTTAGCCTGAGATAGGTACTTCCGTATCCTTAAAATTATTCTCTAGGACTTTATGTCTATTTACCACATATAGCTTTTTCAATATGCATTTTCTGGATCTCCAGCAAAATCCATATGAATGGAGGAGGGGCAAACAGTTATCTTTACAGAAACTCTAACATTATCACATATATTGCTTTTATATTTCATCAACAATTTTATATTAAGCAAAAAAAGAAAAGTTGAGCAAATTATGTTCTATCTGAAAGTTCAGTGAACATCAGGAATTTTCAAATAGGCTCCAAATGAAACACAGAAATCCAGATTTCTAAATGAACATAGTAAAAGAACTTAGTCCTTCTTGAAAAAAAGAAAATATAATCTTGGATTATTAAATATGAGCCTATGTAACAAGAAAATGATATATTGGAAACAGAGTATTTCTAAATCTGGAATGACAAAACTCATCAAAACTCAATCATTAAGTAAACTACAGCACCCGCCCCTTTCCAAGCAAAAGAATCTTTAGACTTGAAATATTAAGTAGCAAAAATTATAAACAAAATACTAAGATGTCTATACAGTATCTCTGACTCTGAAATTGTACCTAAAGTCTATTCAGTAATCATTCAGAGATACAGAAACTATGAACAAGTTTTGTTTCATATACTGAATACACTATTATACCTCTAATAAATTAGTAGTAGATAATATGAAACTTTGCACAATGTAATTATAAATTCCAACTTTTCTGTGTGCTAAAGGCACTTAAAGGATATATTTTCCACAGCTACTGATGGGCAATCTAAAAACAGTAAATGACGATAATTATATTGTTAATATCTAAGTTATATTAGAGAAGAAAGCAAGTTACCCACTTCTAGGCAACTCCATCCATAAGAAACAACATATCTCTGTGCTCAGCAGTCAGTAGAAAAGGAATACACTGTCTGCCTGTTTTTTAAATTTTATAAATTCACCAACAAACTACAGTTGAACAAAAATATGGCAGAAGGGAAAGAACGGAGACGGTCTGAATTATCTGGAAACCACTGAAGAAAATCTCCTGGGATCAGTGTGGCACCATTCTGACAGACCTATTAATTAGGGCTGTAATGCAAGTTTGCTTAAAGATCTGGTATCTTGACATGTTCTTCAGAAGGTAGTTCTGGCCATTATTAGTATTAGCTTTTGTCAGCATTGCTTGGCATATGAGAATTTCAGCCAAACACAACAATCATATTTAATTATGCTCAGTATATGCATAAATAAAGGAATGATCATGGTCCTGAAGAGCCAGAAGTCAAAGTAAAAGCAAGAGTGAGTATGATAGAACCAGAAGATTAAAAAGCAACATAATTGTTTAGTTCTTTCATAACTTGCTATAAGCTTTATTTATTTATTTATTTATTCATTTATTCATTTATTTTTAATATTTAAGTTAATACAAGTTGTTTCCTCTGGCTTCTTTTCTCTGATAAAAAGTTATGTTCCTGAAGGTCAAGCTCGGGCTTTACATTCCTGTCATATACGGCAATGAGAACTCTGCACCTGAAAGGCACACTGTCATCATGATGACGATGATTGCAGGAAATCTGGATGTTTTCTTTCAGATAAGAACTCCCTCCAATTTCATGTCCCAAGCAAGTAGCTTTGAAGGTCAACCTGTAGGAGTACTTTACAGTATTTCATTCAGAATGGAAGATAAAGTACAGCCTCACAGATGTTCCTCTTGTATCTTCCATGAAAACTCACATAACACTTAAAACTTACAGCTCTGCAAGACATTTTACTCATATTATTTGCTATAAGGGACAAATACTATCTGCCCTTAAAACTAGATATTGTGCTGAACGTTATTTTCCTGATTGATACACAAAATAGTAAGTTCTCAAACTAGTTCCAGCTTCAGCCTTCCATTTTGTCTTTCTACTACTTCTCCTTCTCTGCTATATTCCACTTTCCACAGCTCTTTTGTCATGCTCTAACAGCACAATAGAAATTTGTTTCTATTAGTTCAGTGCACAATGACATTAAATTCTCCTTTTTTATTTAATCATTTTATTTTGTGACTTTTACTTGTTTTTTTCATTGAAGAAGAGGTAGGCCCATGGTTGTTTTTATAGGACACAAATGACCAACAGATATGCGAATTATAATCTTAAAACATTATTTTAGTCTGCTTAGTATACTTTAAAGCGTCTGTTAAATTCTCACTAATGTTTGCTAAAAATAAATTCAGACTTAAGATGGAGGTAGCAGGCAGGGGGCAGACAGGCAGATGGAGAATATTTTCTCATTCATTAGATTACTGAGAATAGATTTAAGAGCAAAGATGGATTAACTAAAAATCAAAAATGCCCAAGAATCCCACAGATGTTTCTTTACCTTAAATTCATATTTTTATGGGCAGACTTTGAAACAGAGATAATGGCTGCTTATGTCTTATTCTACAACATTAAGACACGCTAGAGTGTATTTTGGTAAACCGTAAGTACACACCTTAGATGCTCTGAAAGCCTTCTTGGGCCATCAACATCTACAGTGTGCATTAAGCTACTAATGGACTACTAAAGCACATTCAAGACAGTTCTAATAGTCTGTGTATCCTGATATATATCTACTTACATGGGAAGTAGGTTAGGTTAAACATGCACAGAGCTACACTCCCATCCTTAGAGCCAGTTGCTAAATTACTTGAAAACAGCATGCTATCTATTCAGCTGAAGTTTTAGTTTATAAGTAGAAACCGAAGCCCATTCTTTTCCCTATGTAGCTTTCTTCTGTTGATAACACCCCATTCCACCTTGCAATCTTCATTTAAATGTCATGATGGTCAAATAGTCTTAACATATAAACCACATGCCAAAATATTTGGATGTCTGGGCATCCTAAAATCAGTTCGAGATCAGATTTCACAGATGTGAGGTCCAGAAGTTGTATGGATAGGTACAAATTAAAAAAAAATTAGCTGTTGTATTTTAAGATGAGGAAGAGCAGATATTGCAACTGGGTTAGAGAGTTGGAGTGTTACCATCTGCTATAGCTGCTGATTCCAGTGATTTAAAAATTCCCAATAATCTTCCATTTGATGCCTGTCACTGGACCTCAATTTGAACTGCCTGAAAACTTAGGCAGCTCTAGCTCACAGCCTGGCAATTCAGTTGTAGGCAGAATCTAGCACCTTTAGAAAGATGAAAGAAAAATGTCGACAATCTACAGATAAAGAAAAAACATTTACAGGTCATCATGATGAATGGGAAAGAAAACAGATGTATGTTCCTGAACAAAATGGTTGCATACTGCAGCACTATAAAATCATATAAAATTGAATAAAAAAGAAGTTTTAAAGTGAAAAGATTTCTTTCTGGATCACTGCATTCCAATATTTATTGAAAACCTTGAGAAATAATGATTTTTCCTTTTAGTCTCAGAATCTTCCCTCAGAAGTCTTCCCTACTGTATCCTCAATCATGACAGCAGTTTACGAAGCAAATATCCATAATATTCATTATAGAAGCAGATTACTCTGCTTCTTAGTCATCCAAAGTCCTATAAAATTATTGCCAAAATAAATATTTATATTTTTTAATTTGAGTTCATGTTCATAGCCTTATGTATCATAATTCCTGGATATCACAGAATCACAGAATCACAGAATGTTTAAAGGAAGTGACCTCTAGAGATCATCTAGTCCAAACTTCCTGCTGAAGCAGGGACACCTAGAGCATGTGGCACAGGGCGGCATCCAGGCAGGTTTGGAAGATCTCCAGAGAAGGAGACTCCACAACCTCTGTGGGCCACGACTGTCACTGGCCACCACTGAGGAGAGCGTGGCCCCTTCCTCTCTACATGTCCCCTTCAGGTATTTGTGCATACTGGGAAGATCCTCTCTCAACTTTTGTCTTCTGCATGGAAATCAGGCCCAACTCACTCAGTCTTTCCTCATAAGACATATGTTCCACTCTTTTAATTATCTTGGTTGCCCCTCACTGGACCCTCTCTAGAAGCTCCACATCCCTCTTATACTGGGGAGACCAGAACTGCACCCAATACTTCAGGTGAAGCCTCACCAGAGCTGAGGAGCAGTGCAAAATCTCCTCCCTTGACCTGCTGGCAACACACCTCCTGATGCATCCAGGATCCCATTGGCATTCTTGGCCAGAAGGGCACACTGCTGCCTCATGGTTAACTTGGTGTCAAACAGGACTCCTAGGTCCTTCTCCATGGAGCTGCTCTCCAGCAGGTCAACCCCTAATCTGTCCTGATGCATAGAGTTATTCCTGCCCGGGTACAGGACCCTGCACTTGACCTTGTTGAACCTCATGAGGTTCCTCTCTGCCCAACTGTCCAGGTCCCTCTGAATGGCAGCACAGCCCTCTAGAGTGTCAGCGACTCCACCCAGCTTGGTATAATCCACAAATTTGCTCAGGGTGTACTCCGTGGCTTCGTCCAAGTCATTAATGAAGAGGTTGAACAGCACTGGTCCCAGTACTGACCCCTGGGGACACCACTGGCCACAGACCTCCAACTATACTCGACCCCATTTATGACCACCCCCTGAGCTCTGCCATCCAGCCAGTTCTCGATCCACCTCACTGTGCACTCATCCATACCACACTCCCGGAGCTTTTGCATGAGGATAGTATGGGAGACGGTGTCGAAAGCCTTGCTGAAGTCAAGGTAGACAACATCCACGGCTCTCCCCTTGTCCAGTCAGTCAGTCATCCCGTCATAAAAGGCTAACAGGTTTGTCAAAGATGACTTCCTCTTGGTGAATTCATGCTGACTACTCCTGAACACCGTCTTTTCCTTAACATGCCTAGAGATGCTCTCTAGGATGAGCTGCTCCATCCCTTTTCCAGAGACAGAGGTGAGGCTCCTGGCTCCTCCCTCTTGCTTTTGTTGAAGACTGCAGTGATGTTGGTTTCTTCCAGTCCTTCCTGCTCTCCATGGCCTCTCAAAGATGATGGAGAGCAGCTTCAAATATCACTCATGAAATAGTCAAATAACACTCATGAAGGTGACCAAGTTTCTTAGGAAAGTTTATTAAAAATGTCCCTCAACTTACAACTATTTTCTCCATTTGTTTTCAGGTTGGACTATTTCAAGCACTTTAGTCTGAAAAGTTAACTGAACAGTAAACATTTCCCCAGGCAATATATACTTTTTTATTTAAAAAGAGAATGCAAAATGTTAAAAATCAGGTGTTAAAGAAATGATACAGAACTCAATGGCTGATTTATTTGTACAGAGCTTTTTCTGTTGTTGAGAAGTAACAGAATCTACAATAGATAGAGAGTAATTCCTGCCATCTGAAAGATTTCTTTTTTTTTGGAAAAAAATAGGACAAGAAGTGTGAAGAATTTAAAGTCAGTTTGACAACTTTTGTTCTTTAATTCCTCTGTATTTCTTCTGATTTTTCACTTGTAGAGAGATTTTTTTTTCTTCTTTATACAAGTTGAAAGATCAACATAAACTTTTTCAAATGGAAAGACAGTTAGTCCTGTCCTCAGTATATCACAGCCTAGTGAGCAAACTCAAGAGATGTGAAAAGAAACAGCTTACGGAAAGCATGAGCACATTCTTTGACATTTTTACTTAAAGCATTTCACTTTTCATAAAAAATACAACAATAGGTCTATGCACAGACATGAGGCCAAAAGAAAAAATCTCTTTTTAAAATATTTATTTTATTTTTGCAAATTAAAACATTAAACCCAGTGTAATGATATCAGGCAGAAATGCTGTCTTTCAAAAGACACATCAGTGAGTGGAATACAGCTGTACTCTAATCATGTTGTAATCTAGTGTGCAAAAAATGTGGCTGAAGTGTAGTGAAAGCCTTTGTCTTTGAAGTCTTTTGTTTCCTAGGCTTAAATCTGGCCTTCTAGGTTGAATTTCTTTTTATGGGGAAATAGGAAAAGCTATTTGAAGGGTTTAACCTTAGTCTTAATACAAATTGATACACCTCTGAAGTATTTAGATTGGACTGTGTCAGTGCTTTACATTGTAAAGGTTCTTAATGAAGCAGTGATTCCAGAAACTGCTTTGCAAAACTGTGTAGCCTGGATACAAGAATTCAGCTTTGCAAATTCAAATGTTGGAGTTCTTTCATATTTTAATGGACAAATCTCAGTGAAAGCATATGAGACATCTCCAAAAGAATGGAATCAGTAGGATTTATTTTAATAAGACATGTCATTGGTGTTGGTAGAGGTCATAGACAACCGATGAGCAAGCACACCACTGACACTGCTTTTATAGACTGCAGTAACGGTGTAACTGAAGGATTTGTGCTGGAAATACATCTAAGCTTCAGGTAACATCCTTGCTGAAGGCACAGTGATACTTTAAAGAAGGTGCAGAATAAAAAAAAAAATCAGGTGAAGATTTCTGGGAAACCTATGGAAGACCTGTTAGCAAAAGGACTGCTTCCTGACACATATGCAAAGGCCCTCCCCACTGTAATAACTCCCAGATGGTGTCATCTGACCATGTTGTAAAAGTATGAGTAAGTAAAATTTGTGCTTCAGACAAGATTTTGTTTTAATGGAAGTATAAAAAGACCCATGAAAGCAGCAAGGAAAACAGACCTGCTGCTAGCTTTCTCCAACATAGGTACTTAGATAGAGGAAGCGCCAGATTAAGTGGCCCTAAACTGCAGCAGATGCTCTAGCATGCTCTGAGGGAGGATGACTTTTGATGCAGTAGTAATTGCAACTAAGCATTTAATTTCTTCTCTCTTTTTGGACCAGAAACATCTTCAGAATTTACTCTAACGCTGCACATTACTGAGGATAAAGAATACAAAACTATTTAGATTATTTTATTCCTAATTTCTACCACATAATTTTATCACAGAAAGCTTATTTCCAAATATTCCATGAAATATAGTATCCATATCAATATATCTTTAGAACAAGCATTTAATGTATCAGAAGAATAAGTCACTTAGACTTAGGGAATTCCATTTTATCCACTATTGGAAAAACCTTCTGTGTATATATTTATATATATATTTCATATTAATGAAAGATTCAGCAACAAGTATTTTGCAAGAGCCCACTAACTTGGACAACTAGAAAAAAATGCTTTTCTGATGACAATTTTCTTTACCTTTGTTCATGGAAAGACCATGCAAGGACTACAAATTAGTCTTTTCTTTATTGGCTATTTGAGCTACATATGGAAACAAATAATTTAATTATTCTTCCTGGGGACTTGAAGAAAAGTTACCTTTTAATGGAGACCCTCATGCCATACCTCCTCATTAATCTCCAGTTTTCATTGATTTGATAGTGCTGATTATGCAGACGATATGCTGGGGAGTACCCTCTTAATTTAGCAGGGTCTTTAATAATATGCTATTAAAATACCTCAAGCTAGATTGGCATTTCCACAATTCAACAAATGCATTTAAACCAATATTTTCAAAAAATTGGAAGAGTAAATTGGTCCAGCAGTAATATTTCACCTGCCAAGTTTCCACCCACAACAGTTGAAATGTCTAGATTATAATTAGAGAGCTCTGAAAAAAAACAACAAATGAATAATGACAGAACACCATCTAGTAAAAAAGATGTCTGCTCAAATGTCAAGCTATCAATAGCACCTGAGAGGTGACTTATGCCTTGGCAATAAAGAATAAAAAACAGAAAAATGGATCTATATTTAAGGATACAGATTTATTATAATTAATATATCTGACAAAATTATATTTTACAAATACATAAATCATCTGCACTCAATTAGTAGATGCTACTGATCACAGAAAAGGCACACTAATGAGAGAAACCACTAAAGACACCCTCACTCAGGGCTTGTTTACAGTACAAGTGATTTGCTAGTATAAGAACAAATGATCTTTTCCTTTTCTGTGAAAACAGAAAGCATAGACAACATATATACGGAATCATAAACCTGGATTTCATACCTATGCCCAGGGAAGCACTGAGAACCAATGTAGTTATTTCAACAAAACTACACTTTTTATAACTATTATTAGAATCACTGAAGAAGAACACTTTCCTATATCAACATAAAAAAAGACTTTTGCCAGAGACAAAGCCATACCAGAAGAATAGTAAAAGCTTAGAAACGGCCTCAGAAACTATTTTTACCTTTATATAGAATTAAAACTAATGAACTTTTGGATGTAACATGGTTAAGGTTTATGTGAAAACATGATCATGCCAATGGAATGGATCTGAGTATTCAAGATGTATTTGAGCTAAAAAATGCATATTTTGAGGGATGAAACATCAAACTTTTTCTTTTTTAATTCTTTAATATTTAAGGAAGACATTCTACTCAAGATTCTATGAAGGTAATAGAAGCCCAACTTTCAAAGAGCATACTTTTTTAAGCTAATAGCTATAGTTCCTTTAAGCTTTCCCCTAAACACAATGCTAGAGATCAGACTGTTTAGGCTTGTATTTTGCTTGATAAAGAGAAATCATCAGAAATAGTCAAAAAGACAGTGATTTAAACTTGAGTATGTCAGCAAAAATGTATGCAGCATAATAGGCTTACTTAATATGCTTCATTTAAAATGCACAGCACTGGAAGGAAAACACAAAGCACTTTGAAAAAACAATATCAAAGCTCTTCATATTTAATACTTAAAAAAAGGGGTCTGAGGTGCTGCAGAGATGACGCCATATTATAGAAAAAGTCAGTATTTAGGCTTGTCTAATTATAAAATAATAAGCTTCTATTTTAGACTTTCTGACAAGGCAATTAATTGCAAAACTGCTTTATAGAAGAATTTGATGCCTTTGTCAAAGTCTAATGAACAAAATAGATATATTATTTGTTGATTTTCCAATAGGCAAGTGCTGAACCATAAACTCCAGAACTTTCTGTGATGACTTTTCAGTACAACAGATATCATAAATATGCTGACATGCTTCATCCATGATATATGAGGAAGTATCATTAGTGATTTTCTTAGATGCATCATCAGTATGCCATATAGGTATGCCTCTGAATGCTGCAGCAAATTACCCTTGTTTGTTTTATATAGGGGTAAAAGTAGGTTAAAAATGTACTGCCAAATAAGATTCTCATATAATAATTGATACTTACGTGTGAAGATACACATTTAAAAGGCTATTTTTGAATGTATCTCCAAAAACAAACTATTATGTTAAACTTTTAAACATTTTTATAGCCAGATCCAATTCTTGTTCATCAAGAGTCCTTCTTATTGGAAACCTATGATACATTAGCCTCTACAAATTACTCTCTAGATGAAAAATCTTCTGGAAATGTTTGCAGCTCTCTACAGAGTGTCTACATCCCTCTATTATCCACAGGCAAGGTAAATTAAGAGGTTTCCTAGAGAACTAAGTTTCTTAACTATAACAGAAAAATCTTTGCCCAGCCAGATAAATCAGCAGTTACTCAACATGCTAGTTCCTGAAATGAGGCACAGCCAAAGATAAATTTCTTGGATATTTTGCAAGAATTTTCTTACAATAAATTCTGTTCTGACAGAAAATCAGATGATTTGATTGTGTTGTGCCACTAAAGGCAGGAAGCTTTGCAAGGTTATTTATGGTTTAGCATATCAACTAGTATTGCTTTTGAAAAGATCATAAAATCACTGTAGATAGAATACACATTTTTTTTAAGAAGTGCAAGCCAATAATAAGCTAGTTAAAATCTAATACTAAAATTCAATATAAAATAGAATTAAAATCCTCTATTATGTTTTGGTCTTAATTTTAGCCTCCAGGTATTCTCCCAGTCTAGCTTGCTGTTATTATGGACTCATTGGACAAATATGCATCTTAATACAGCAAAGTCATAAACTAAGGAAATAGAGATGAATTTTTCATATGCATAATATGGAGGATAACAGTGAGAAATATAGGGATATTAAAAAGCATTTAGGATTCACAGTGAATAAGACTATAACATATATCTGGCTCCTACATGGTACGATAGCTGAGAAACTGTGTGAAACCTAACTTTATATATGAAGTAAGAAAATATCAAGTAGGAATTAAAAAAAAAAGAATTAGCAATGGATTTGTTATTAAAAAGTCTATTATGGAAATCTGAAAGGCAAATTTACTATAAATGCTAAGGGTGTTGTCTTCTGTTCTTCATTTGGACTGTGCAACATAGAACATGCAGTAGGAGAGAGATTTTTTATCTCCCTCATGATGCCCCTGCCCCCAGCCATAGGCACACATCTGGTCTGCAGCTACATCCCTCCCTGAATCTCCAAATTCAGTATACATTATAGTGAACTTACACTGTTAAAATGGGATAAAATAGGAAAGCTCTATGACTGTGAGAAATCTCAAAAACATATCTGAAAATGACACATGGAAGACAGTACATCTACTCAATAAAACTTAGTAATCTCTTAAGTCTGCAATTTATATTGTTATATATTTAAAATCTGCACTATTTGTAGGGAAGAAGGGGCCAAGCTTTTTTCGGTGGTGGCCAGCGATAGGACAAGGGGGAATGGGTTCAAGCTGAAGACAGGTGGTTCCACCTGCAGGTGAGGGGGAACTTCTTCACTGTGAGGATGACAGAGCAGTGGAACAGGCTGCCCAGGGAGGTTGTGGAGTCTCCTTCT
>JAUBOD010000143.1:922119-958453 GCA_032353885.1 Nothura maculosa
TGAGGGGGAACTTCTTCACTGTGAGGATGACAGAGCAGTGGAACAGGCTGCCCAGGGAGGTTGTGGAGTCTCCTTCTTTGGAGGTCTTCAAAACCTGCCTGGATGCCACCCTGTGCCACCTGCTCTAGGTGTGCCTGCTGGAGCGGGAAGGTTGGACTGGATGATCTCTAGAGGTCCCTTCCAACCTTGTAGATTCTGTGATTCTGTGATTATCAAAAAGCAATATCATACTGTCCTTGTGTATTCAGCATTACTTTCTTTAAAAAAAAAAAATTCAGGGCAGGGAGAGATAACTTTTCATATACATTTGCACTGAAAGTGAATTATCTGTGGTAAATACTCTTCGATATTGATATTTGCTTGTATTCAGAATAATACTTTAAGGTCAAGGTATCTCAGACGTGTGTTACAAAAGGTATGCAAGCTAGCATCTTTACAGGTAGCCATGGTGTTGCAGTTCTTGACCTTTATGGAAAGTTTTATTTGCAAGTGCTTCATCCTGTCTTCTGCCATATTTGATATTGTCACTGGAAGTAGATTTCATTGACTCTTGCTCTCCCATCCACTTTAAAGGTTTTGCTAACAACCCACATGGCATCTGCAGTGCTCTTGAGGTCAGAATGCAGGTACCCGTTTTTGAAGAAGGGCCTTGTATCTGCACTTCTCTCTGCTTTGACATTTGGGAATTTTATAAAATACTGATTTTCAATGAGTCTTGCTGCAAAGAGAGGAGAAAAAAAAAAGTAACAATCTGTAGGGAGACGATGCTCTGTAATGGAAATGGAGGGTTTTTGGTTGTCACTAAAGACATCTGCTCAATAAAGAGTTATGTTACTCATTAGATTATGCTTTGCATCCATTTTGGAGCTGTCATGTTTCATTTCCTACAGATTATTTCTGTGTAGGAGAGAAGGGATCACCAAGTAAATTATTTATAGGAAATTCAGCTAAGAAAACACACAAATATATATATTTTCCCCCTTATATCAGCTCTCATTATTTTTCTAGGAAAGGGACAAATTTAATAGCTGAGAATTGGAAGAAAAGCAGCAGAAAGATCAAGAGCCATATGTTTATCAGTACGGACAGTAAAGGAATTCAGTGACTTCTATAAATTTCTGTCAACTACTTTCTGCCCAAACTAAGGTAGAGAAGATGTACAGGAGACATTGGATACAGTGTATTTTATTATAAGATCACTTTTTCTTTATTTGGGGCCTTAAAAATTGTAGATGCTCACAGCTACTTGTTTTATAAGAATATTAAAGCTATATAAACCATAGAGAATTAAACGAATCGCAGTGCAAAGCTTGAATACAGCACAGAAACCAAAGGCAACCAAAGCAATGGTATCTTTAATGATATAACAAAACTACATTGCAACCTACAAATTTCCAAATTCTGACCCCTATGTTTTATTCAAAAAATAACAACACTACCATGGGCACTATTTAGCAAAAGTGCAGTGATTGCCTCCTCAGCCAAGATATTTTAAATATTAAAATTACTTGTTCTAAATAGTTTTGAAGTAACAGTTTTCCCAGAGAAGAGATTATGTTGACAGTTTAAGAAATTAATCTTTTATAATTCAGATTTTTATTATAATAGCATTAAACATTGCAAGTATACAAGCCTAAAAATAAAATGAAAAAAAAAATCAGGGTAAGGCAGCCTTTGGCAATTTTTCTTCTTTAATGTTATATCACTCTCATACCAAGATAATAAAAAAAAAGTGTCAAGTATTTCTTCCTCATTATAATTCACATTTAGGCAGGCAGTCTTAAGGAAAAAAGTAGGATCACTGCACTGAGATAGTTTTGACTAGCAGAAATCTTGCTGTCCGTCACAAAATTATAATTACAAAGAAATGAATGCCTTATAGACTTAGTCTAAAAACTCTTTGACATTAAAATCACTAAGAACAGAGACTCAAACAGTACCAAAAATCTTTCAACTTAACAAAGCTGTTGAGAAAAACACACCACAAATTAAATTAAAAAAAAATAGACATTTCTTGCTTGAATGTCAATGCTTACTTGCTTGTATACATCTGCAGTAAAGAATGTATTGAACTTCTACATGGTTTATGTTTAAAACCAAAATCATTACATTTTCCTAAGAGTTTGTAATCAACTCATTTCACTATCTTCTCTTTTTTATGAGATATTGGTTTCAATGTGCTTAACTTCTGTACATTCACTACAATACTGTTTGCTAGTTAACAGTTTGAAAGCTGAAGTTCCAATTTTTAAAATGGGTAGTTTCAACAAAAGCATGTAATTCTAAGAATAAGCAGGCCTATTTACACAATGGATTCTCCAGTTACAAGTGAACAGGATGGGCATGGATCTTCATTTCATTGTCCCTTGCTGGTTTAAAATCATTATTTGAATAAGTATGGCTCTTCAAAATGTCAGTGTGAGGACCCTATTGAGGGCCAATCTGCTGGTATCAGCAGAGAGATACAAGACAACAGAGGGTCTGTTCAGTATTTAGTCCTGCATATTCAGATAGCCCATGCAGTTAGCAAGTGAAACATGCCCTTCTGCAGCATGAGATTGCAGGGATGAAGAGGGGAACTCTAGCATATCCTTTCAGTTCCTGCTGAGCTGATAGGAAACTTCCCAAGTAAAAATTGTACATCTAGCATCTCGAGTACATCTAACAGTTCTTGCTGGGCTTCCAAACTTGAGGTTTTCTTACTTTAGTGTTATTTTTGATATATATTTTTGGCATTTAGAGACAACCATGGCAATGATTTCTCTTTGTGGTGACTAAAAATATGTATTTTTATTGAAAGCTGCCTTTTAGTGATTTTTTTGCAGTTCCTCCTTGTTCTCATGCTATGGGAAAGACTGTATATTTTTTCTCTATTCACATTCTCTGTATTTCATGTGGTTCTATAGACCATTCCGCCTTCGCTGTCTCTTTCACGGATTGAACAGTCCTAGAATAATTGGTCCTTTCTTGTAAATACTTTTGAAGAGAATCTTTTCTATAGCTCTGGTCATCTTCATATAGAAATTGCTTTGCTACCCTTCTTCCTATCTTTCATATTGCAGAAACATTTCTTCAACTCTTTGTGGTTGGTTTGAAATTAGGAATATAGTTTAAAAAAAGTCCTTAAGATTTTTTTAGTGATAGACTTTATGAAAGTATGCCAAAGTCATGGCTATCTTGGCAAATAACAGACAGGAAAAAAAAGATCAGGAGTTTAAAGCTGTGATCTCTACACATGTGATTCTGAAATTTTATTTCTGATTATCCAGTGACTTAATGTGCCCACCACAAATATAGATTGAAGCTGTCTGTGAGAGCTAACACTGATTTGGCACTTAGAGGTCTCTTTTCCACCTAGGAGGCAAGTATATTGGCCGATATCTAGATCTTCACATATGCTTCAAACAAAATATATCCCAAACACACTAAAACCACTCTTTGAACTGAAGAAAGAAGCAGTAAATGAGTACAGCTAAAAAACTCCTTAAATTAAAGAGTATTACTGCTCCAAAGCAAACAATAATGAAGACATATACTCAACAGGTAGGTCCATGCTATTCAAAAGCTAATCCTTCAAATAATTTTAACAGTAATGAGGCATGGCTTCCTTCTCCTAAAACTGTATTGTCTCTTCTTTAATCATATTTTTTTCATTAATTTACTAACTCAAGTTTTCATTACAGTTTCACTTGTCTTTCTAGGAGTCAAAGAAAATATTATTTTACTTCTTCATTGACTTCATTCATTTCCGGAGCCATTAAAAAAAACTTAGCATTTCATTTACTATCCCATGGTCTATTTAAATTGTACATTGCACAGTACACCTAGCAGCCAGTAATTTCAGAACTCTGTTGAACACCAACAATTTTGTCTGGAAAGAGTAGATGTACCATTGCCGATTTATTACACTTAATTTTATCAGTTCTGTTATAAGTTTCTTGACACTTTCATATTAGAGAATTCTTCAGATTTGTAGCCAGAAGTGAAAGGCTCTGATGTTGGAAGTCTTCTAAGCTTCTCTCAAAGAATTCAGAGGCAACGGTTCATTAAACATAATCAATTTTCATGACTGAAACACAATGGTCACAATCACTTTCGCAGTTCAGCACTTACATCTAGTTCATACATATTAGCTTTCCTTCACTCCTTTCTCAAGTTATTTCTGAAGTTCATGTCTATGAGGTTTTCACTGGGCTAATTCACAGACAGTATAAAGAAAAGCTCTTAGTTCCAAAATGCATAGTAAGAAGCTGATGGATTAGTCCACATATTGGTCTTACACAAACGTTATGTTTCTTTTATTACGAGGTGGATTTAACAAAGTGCATTTTCTTAATTTATCATAATATAAAGGATCATATATTGTTATTTGCAAGTAGATTTATAACATCAGTTCCTACACAGTCACGATGTATCTGAAGGCAGCTAACTTCAGTTAGTGACAACACTGATGAATGTTAGTGAGTCTCTAACTGGAGAAAAAAACATTAAAAATCTGTCATCTGATTAACAAGCACACTGATACTCATGCTAAGTGACTAATTTATATTTAATAACACAGTAATACACTTAATATAGGTAATATTAATACTCAACAAAATCCACAAAACTTCATATCATATAGTAGTATACAGGAAAGCAGGAAACACAAGCAGTATCACAAGAATTTCCTTGATTGAAGAATCAATCCAGTCAATGCTAACTGAATTTTTCATGGAGACCTTTTCCTGCTCTTAATCAGAGTTTAGGGTCTTTTCACAATTATGCGGTTACTTTTTCACTCAATTTTCTGCTAAAACATCCTACGTTTCTCTAGTTCAGTGCTTGCCACTTCATATGACCAGTACATTTTTTTTTTTTTTTTAAAAAAAGGCATTTGCATTGTGCCACACTTGTGACATTTGGGGGGTGATGGTGGCATCAGTTGCATGATGGGATCAGCACAAGGCTGGGGCTCAGAGGCCACATACCTTTAGTTAAGTTTGCTCATTTCTTCCCAAAAAACTTCCCAAAAAGCTTATTCTTTCCCAAGATGCTGAGCATCCCTTTGATGCTTAACCTTAGCATCTCTTTGCCACACTGGGGATTTGTGCAGATGAGGCTGAGGAAGTGTGAAGAGCCATTGCGATGGAGGCTGCCAGCCTCTGAAGGGTAGCGGCTCCTGTGCACAGGAGCACGTGGTGAGGGCCAAATGAGCATGGCTCGTGCATAATGCAGCAGGCATGGGAATTTTGCCATACGGCTCTCGCAACTAACTTTTCATCTAGATCTGCTCCAAAGAACTGTAACTTCTTGTGAGTTAATGAAACTGGCTAAGCTACAAGAAAATATAGGCTTCAACAATTTATCTAGCTATGATTGTTTCCACAGTGCTAATTCTTGCCTATATAAGTGCCTCAGTTATATTAACAAAGAAGATATTCTAGCAGCTCCAACATTACAAGAAAATTGTTTTGCCTCTCTCCTACAAATTATCATGGCATTTGATCTTCTTTTCCACTCCCTTTTCATATGTTACTGCTTTAATATGTATGAATGCACCAGCTAAACCACTGCTTGCTGTCGGTTCCCTTCCTTTGGCTTTTGTCTCTAATTTTTTTATTTTTTAATTTTTTTTTGTAGTTATACTACAAGGACATTTAAAGTTCCCAGTCAGGAGGAAAATTCTGTCACTTCCATAAACATTTAATGAAATACAAGATTGTCTCAATGAACATGTAGCAACCGTAAAAAAAGAATGCATGGATAGAGTGTCCCAATAAAGTCCAAAAATATTACACAGAAATAAGATACAGGTTTGGTACAGGTTAAGCAGGAAATTTTATGTATTAACCAAGCACACATAGAAAATATAAAAACCTCTTTAAATAAAGCTATTGACATATATAATATCATTATAAGATCACTAATGCTATCTAATAAAACCTTCAAAAAGGCATAAAAATAAAATTTAATTTAAATAATCTTAAAATATTTAAATTTGTAAGTGTTAAGGGAGTAAATTATGGCTTATGTGTTTGTTAGAGTTTTTTTGTTGTTGTTGCTTTTCTCTAAAAGCATATTATTAGCATTCCAGGTCAAACTCAATGTTAAATTATAGCAATATTTTTGGCAGGAAAAAAACACTTGCATTGATCATATTTACAGATAATTACACATAATTTAATTTGGCCTTCAAGATGTGTCAATATGAAAGCAGTAATGTCTTTAATAGCAAGGACAGAAAGAAATGGGCAAACTGCTGATATAAAACAAAATATCTTCTAAGTCTGTGAGTGGCCTTCCACTTTTCCTTATAATTTCCAAAAACATACACAATGCAGAGATTTTTCAGAATGATATATAAAGTAGAAATGAACATACAGAATAGACCCTTTCAGAGCTCTTTATCCTATTCATGATTCCTCTTCACTTACAGCAATCAGCGAAATTCAGACCAAGGTCCAGTCAACAGTAGAAGTTGATTTGCTAGCCAGTTAGATCAAGCAAGTGTTTATTCTCTGCAAGGATATGTCTACTCAAAGTAACAATAATATCCACAGAGCAAGCAATTAGTAGTGCTTTTAATTTTTATGGAGTTCACTTTTATGCTTGCTCCACTGTTCCAAAGAAAAAAGCAATATCATTAAGAACTAAACAAATTCCTTAGGAGAAGGAATAGAACATTTTTTTTTCCAAAGAGAAAATGCCCAAGTTTTTGTAGCTCTACTTATTATAATTTATGAAAATGATTTCATAAGATAAATATTTAAACAAGTGCTCAAGCAGCTCATAATATGAGACTATGCAATGACCATCATGTCTTTAAAATGATATTGATTTCAAAAATCGTTTAAATTAACTTTTGGGACAAATCTTGAAGTCCTTAAGTAAAAGAAGACACCAACTGGATGCTTATCTTTTTTTCCTTTTATAGAAAATAAAGAAATATATAAAGAAAACATAGATATTTTCTTTAATTTTACTATATATTTCTCCACTCAATACTTCCAAAGAAACATTGAAGTTGGGGCATTAGTTACGATAATACTCTGGATAGTATGTCATTCCCTAGTCATTCCCACCAACTATGGCCTACTTCTACAGAGGAAAAACGTACAAACATACACACAGACAACAGGATATTTATGAAAAAATGTTGAAATCTTGCAGATTCTACAGTACATGAATTATGATCGCTTATGATCGGACCAATGTAGCACCATGCAAAGAAAATACAAACGGATGAGTTTGACAGAGCAGCTCATAATAAGTAGTTAGTGATAACAGTATTAATGGTGTTAAATTAAATAATTATATGCAAATATAATGCAAATGTTTTGTAAGCCATTGGCTAAAAAGTTGATATGGTGTAATGATTCATGCATGTTTACTACTCTGCCTGCTCTACATTATCATTTATTCTCTATCTTTTGTACATCTATAGTTTATTCTCCTGTTTCATTTTTTTAAAAAAGAATAGCAATAATTAAATTTAGTTTTCTTTCACAATAACTCAAGGTGTAAACATTAACTACCACCAAGAGTTTGTGCCACACACTAGGGATTTGGGCCACAGCAGCTACTTTTTGAGGTTGGGTAATGAACTCTAAATCTGATGAGCTTTCCTTAAGAAGCAATAAGAAGAAGCAATTTAAAGGAAAAATGGATCCACCATGCATAGGGCTGAGTCATACAGGTACACTGACCAGCAACTTATTTACACTTGACCAGCCCCTTCTCCCCGTTTTACCTCAGCAAGCCTTTGAATTAAGTATCACATGCATACACAAAGATAAGTTGACTCTTAATTACTACTTTTGGTTTAAGAAAGGAAGATCTTATCTGATCTCTTATAACTGACTGTGAGCAAGTATATGTGTCTTTTTGAGTGAGACATCTTTACAGTTTTGTAATTGCAAACAACATTGAGGTGTTCATTGACTTTAGTTCCTAGAAGCTTCAACTAAACAAAAGGTTTAAATAAACTTTGCTGATGATCATGTCTGAAAGAATATTACTACATTCAATTACTGACATATGGCCACACCATTGTATGAACAAGAAGAAAATGAAAAGCTAAACAAGAGGCTAATAATATCTATGAAACAAGAAGAGGTAACATGAACATTCTTGAAGGTAAAGCTAAAGAAGAGTGACTCAAGTCAGTATACAGCAGTACTCTATCCCTTGGGCCATCTCCTCCAGGTAGTATTTAAATTGCTTGTAGTGTATGAGCAGTTACATCCTTGAAAAAATTACATTCTTCATCAAAAAGTTTTTTCAACTTGCTTGATTAAAAACTCCTCCCTCCCTCCCTCAATTTCCATTGAGATTCCTTAGGGAGGAGTCAGAACGGACTGACTCCTCTCTCAGGAATCTCAATGGAAAATTTGCCACACGTTTCTTTTTTTCTATGGCTAGCCTCTTAAATAAAATTGGTTATCTGTTTTATTAATAAGCATCTTGGATTATTTCAACCAGCTTATTGCTCATTTTGTTCTAAATTGCAACCTTAATCTGACTGCATTGTTCTATTCTTAATTAGTTTCAAGAAATCAGGGTAAATTAGCTCACTTACATGCTTGAGCAATTGCAAATTTACTTTCTTATCTATTTTCATGAAATCAACAGAAAGTATTAAAGGCTAGTTTGCCCCTAATACTTGCCTTTAGGCAAGTTCTTGCAAGTCAAAACATTTGATTTAACAAATATGGAGGAAGAGATGGAAAAGACTTTTGATGTTGTCCTGGAACTACCATTGACAATAGGGCAACATGTTCTATTACTACTCTCAGTAATTTCATATGCTTTTGTTATTATATATAAAGTAATATATGTTATAATATACAGATTATATATCTCTATATGTACATATGTTATGCATGTCAATATATTTCTGTTAATAATTCCAGGAGAATTTAATTTAAAAAATGCATATTCTTTCTTAGGTATTTATATTTATTATATTTCTCTCCATTTGGTCTAATGTCCAAGTCAGTGGAGAGAAATCTTGGAGTTAATTACTAGTATGGTTCCAGAATCCATCTTTCCAACAATAAATGGAAAGAGCTCATGCTTAAAGGGTGAAATTGTAACAGCTCTCCTTAAACCACAAAAGAGGAATTTGAGAACCATAGAGTGATGAAAAAGCGAATCACACAAATAAAAACCAATGTAAATTGAAGAGCAGGTTGTGGGAACACTGGAAGAGAAAACATGAGACATGAGGCTTCTCTGTTGACATGGAAAGATATTAATTTTGTTGTCAGCTGCAGGGTTATTGCAACTCAGGGAACAACTGACAAAGAATGAGCAGATGAAGTATCTAATTCCACTGTGGGTGACTCTTTGCAAGTAACCATAAACTGTAGTAGGAAACAGTCAATCAAAAACACTAGTTATATGCCTGGAGATTGTTCACCCAAAATATAACATTAGTGAGTCTGTAACAGGCCAGTCTGCACAAAGTCAATAATAAAACTATTCTCACAATTCAAGCTTGGAAACTTAAGGCTTGCACTGTAGTGTTAAGGAAAGATAGTAAATGTGTAACTGCCTAAAATGCTATGTTTCCAGCCTAAAAAGGATGTCATCCCTTATCAATACCATTACTTAAGCAATGTAGGTCCCCCCTCCTCTTTAATAGAGGAACAGCTTTTTGACTTGTTATTGGACGAACTTTGCAACTGCAGCTCAACACTCACACTAATATTATCTTTTACTGTTTCATTTCAGTAAATTAAATAGAATTTCAAAAAGTGGGTCCATGTATATCTCTGGGTTTCCTGGCCCCACCTTCCCACATGGGAATAGTTAGAGTAAATGTGGATGCAGCAAAAATAAGGTAATAGCGCTTAGTTAATGACCTGTGATGTCCACACCTGTGGCTGCTACTATTTTTGCAAATGGTATTCTGCAGATGCATATTAATTATGTGCATTAAAGGAAAAGTAACCATTCAGCCCTCCTTTTCCTCCTACTCCGAGCAATTGCTATAAATATATGCTTGTTTTGGCATTACATGACAAGAAGTGCTGAAGAGTAAACATGCACGTACAGAGCCACCAACCTACCCAATATTGTCAGACTGTCAGTATGTTACTGTAAACTTCATAATACTTCATCATGTATATCTACATTCTTGTCTACATCCTTGATTCATAAATAGCACCTCCTTTGCCTCCCTGAAAGTACCAATGTTACAACTTATTGCTATGGAAAGTGCAGTTCCAGAGTGCAACAAGTAGCCACCTCACTTGTGTCAAGACCCCTGGCCTACAAAACATGCTGGAAAGAGAAGGCGGCACCCAGAGTACAAGTGTCTACTACAAATTAAAGAAGAGGAAAGAACTGACCATGACCCACTGACGAAGACAGTCTGGCTGGTAAACTTGCTTGATTTGGCAAAAACAGTTTACTAAACAATAACAAAAGTTATCTTTAGCACTGAAAGTTTACGATGTTTGCTCTATCTATGCAGTAATTCATAAAGCTACTAAAGTGTTACAGTCTCCTTGCCTCTGTGGAGCTATCCTTTGGTCCTGTAGCTTGATGACTTCTGTTGTAACACCTCATTGGGTGCTGCTATGGAAACCACAGTGATGTCACAGTTTTGTGACTATATTCCAAGAAGAAAGAAAAACAAAAGATTCCTGAAAATTTACTTTGAAGTAAAGTAGCTTTTCATGGCAGTAAAATTTTTGAGACAGTCATCATAGTCAGAATGGCTTTTTCAAGGGAATTTCTGATAAATGTGATAAATTGTTAAAGACTCACTTAATGTTTTGTTAAAACTAAAGATTCCCTTGGTGAAACTAAATATGTCAGCTATGTGCTGTCTATACAGAGAGGCAGAAAAACAATTTCCTCTCTCACATGTGCCTGTAGGCTATATAAACACTACCACTTCAGTAAAATTGCGGTTTGGGGACTTTAAAAAACTGTGAGCTCTTAGGTTTGATGATGAACATTGTGAAAAAAAGATAAAAACAGCTTGGTTAGGTAGCTGCTGGTTGTTCTCCCATTTCTTGTGCAATTTGCCTGTCAGATTCCTTTAAAAGATTTTGTATTTGATATACCTAGTTTAGGAAATAAACTGTAAGAATTTGAAGGAGAAAAATGAAACTTTGCTCCAGTCCAAGATTTGGTGTCTGCTATCAGTTCTTAATGTAACTATTTAAAGACGTCTGTATCTTGATTCTGTATAAAACTAAATCTTACCCAATTCTCCCTTAACCAAGAAAAAAACAGATCTTGTTTTGATCATTTCTGTAACAATACTCAGCAAAAAAACCCCAAAACTTTATCCTCATAAGTTATAGTATGTTAGAGGTTCTATTTAAAATTTAATACTCTAGCATGTACATCAAGTATGGCTTGATTTGTTATACTAACTCAGTGTTGTCTGTGAAGGAACTGTATAATTTGAAAATGAGACACAGTTCCCAGAATATCCCAGCATATTTTTTATAAATACAGATAACCTGTTTAAATTCAGCCACTACTATTAGCTCCTTTAAATTCCCTGAAGTACAACAGACTTAAAATATAATGATGTGATGATTATACAAATGGTAAGACCACTGCTTTTCAAAATAAACTACCATTTAGGCACAAACTGCTACCGAATGATGTGACTGCAGCTACAAACCACTGGCACACAACACACAAAATGTGCAGCATGCACAAATGGACAAAACAGGGAGCTGAAAATGCTGGAACTTTGAAGCTACTGTTTGACATTCATCCACATAATGTTTCACTGCACAGAATCTAGAACTATGAATAAATTACCCTATTTAAAAATGTTGATTAAAAAAATCAATATATTCAAATTATGAAGTTATGACTAAATGTCAGTTTTAGAGATAATTGTTTTAAACTATTTTGCAGCACTACTCATGACTAAAACTCTATACCAACAGTCTCTTAAACTATTGACATCTTTGTGGCCTACATAGCCATGACTTTGTAGCTATGCCAATCCTGGAGACTATTTAAGACTGCAAGCTGTAGAACAGACAACAATTTGAACATGGTACCACAATATGCAGCCGTGTCAGAAGTGTTACTTTAAACTTTACAGTACTTTATCACATACTATGCAATATATATAGCACAGTGAAAGGGGCCGCTATATCCATTTTGAAGCCAACTTGAATACATTTTCTGCCTAGTCTTTCACATCCACTAGTTACACATCACAAGTTCTAAGCTAAAATGTTGTTGTTAGACCTTCTGGGGTCACCTGTATTGATAAAACTCTAAAAAATAATTCTGGGATTATTTACCCCCATATCTGTCCTCACAATAACAGTTTCCTTTTGGTAATTTTCCACAAAATGCTTACTTCCCATGCCCTTGTCATTCACCAGACTGAATTTTGAACTAAAAGGATTCTAACAACCAGGGCTGAAAGTACGTACAATGAGACTCTTACCCTGCATTTAGAAAAATAAAGTAGGATAAAAGTCTAAGGACTGAGCTGGCCCTGTCTTACACGTATTGCTACAAACAACTCACACTATGGCACTGAAAAGCCATTCTCCATCACCTAAGCCATACAGTTTCAACTCACTATGCACAAGCACTCAAAAACTTGTTTTTGTTAATTACAAAAAGCATATGGATTTCTTATAAGCAATTTGCATTTTAATCATAAAATGAATAATAGAAATCAGCCCACAGACTCTGACATAAATCTCAGTCAGACTAAAATGTTCTTTCATGATTCTCAGCCTCACACATTAATCGTTGCCTTTTAACAGCAGCTTTTGAGAAGAAGCTGAACTTCTTTTGAAGGAAATATAACACTTTCAGGCCACATATACAGCCAAAATAATTTGAAACTTGCCAGTTAATTGCATATAACACATTTATAACAGCCATTCAAAATGATATTGAGATTACAAAGTCTTGCTTGCTGCAAGTCATGGATAATTGACAGTGTTGTCCTTTGATCTCCATATTACTAATTATTTCAGATTCTCCTGGTGAAAAAAATAAAACAGTCCTCCAGAAGTCCTCCAAAATAACCATAGAAAATAAGGAAGCTACTTTAGACCAAGTTGACTGAAACCTACAACATAGACTCTCATTGTTTATATTTGAGATTCAGTCCCCTAAACAAGTCAATTTTATTGGCTGAAAAACAGTGAATTTCAAATTGCTAGATTTTGCTCAAATTAATTTCAAATTAATTTGAAAATCAAATCAGTAGCTTGTTTCAAATAAAATTTGGCTTGTTTACTAAATGGAAAATCCTGCCATAAAGTCACATTTGTCAAAAAAAAAAAATATAAGATGTATCATTATAAACACACCTGACATTGTAAGATAACGAATAAATCAAAATTAAGATGTACATACAACTGTTCTTGGGTGTATATTTACCAAATCTAAATTATTTTATTTCTTATGCTTGAAATTCTCTGAGCCCCTAGACGCTGTGTTTTCCCCTGGAATAATGTCCCTTCCCCTGTTTTATCCTACATTACATGTATCTATTTATACTAATTTAGCATATAATCCAAACTTTCATTTATTAAGAAAAGAAAAAAGAATTTCAAGGTGACCTAACTGCTTACATACTTTGATGTACGAGCGTCCAGCACAGTAAAACCTGTTCTTTTTACTATGCTTTAATGGGCTACTTATTCCTTACATACCTGCAGACACACTCCTTTTATAAAGCACTAATTAGATGTTACTTCTCTCACTTCTGACCAGACCTCCAATTACATGAAAAATATCAACCAACCTTTTCCAATCATATTTACTTTTAAACATTCCTGTTTTGCTGCTTGAAATGTATTATATTTCCAAGTGCAAGTCAATTGTGTATTTTACTCTCATTACATGTTATAAAGCATATACCTCTTTTCCTGACTGCTTTATATTTTCTAGCAACATGAGTTCTCCATAAAATTATTTTGAAACTTAAAAAATATACATTGTAAAATCTTGCTGACTGCTTTCAATGTTAGGAAAACATACAATTGTATTCTTGTATTTAAGGTTCTTTTCCAATGGGAACTAGATGTATCTGAGCATTGACTCAGAATGATTCCCAGCTCTTCTCAGTGGAGCCCAGTGACGAGAGGGAATGTGTGCAAACTGAAGCACAAGAGATTTCACTTACACATCGGACAGCATCCTTTTACAGTAAAAATTATGAAAAACAATGGAATCAACACGCTATAGAATCTCTATCTTCAAAACCTGAGTAGACACAGTCCTGGGTAGTCCATTCTAGCTGAACCTGCTTGAGCAGGGTGGTTGTCCCGGATGATCTCCAGAAGTCCCATCCAACCCCAAAATATTCTGTGATTAAGTTTAGTTATTTTCAAGAAAGGTTTACTATTCATAAATCATCTCAGATTATCATTGATTTGAATTTTTAGGAAATATTGAAAGGAAAGATATTTTTTACCCAATTTTCTGCCTCTACCAGACTTTCAAACACCTAAGAAAACTATGGATGACTAATCAATGAAGTCAAAATTCAAAAAAAAAATCTAGAATATAAATTTCTATTTGAAATATCTATGTTGGCATACCTACCTGAAATGAAAATTTCAGGCATATCTCCACAAAAACAAATGCAGGTGTATTTCTCAAATAGTCTTTATGTCTAATTAGAATTTCTCATGTTCCAACTTGCCCTTGCAGACTTTCATTCTGCCACTGCACATCTCTCAGAAAAGTCTATCTTCTCTTCACCTATATATGACATGAACTACCTGCTGCTCAACCGAATTAAGAAAACCAAAAATGCAAATTAACCTTTTTCTAATATGATTTTGATTTTAAATTAGCATATCTGCTCTTTTTAAAACATACTGATATTTAGCAAATTCATTATTTTAATAGGTCTCTATTTTATGAGATGCTCCTGGAATTAAAAAATATTTAGATTAGTAACCCTATTTTCAAGGAACAAATTAGCTACGGGTTAAGGTACTTAGCTACTTTTGTTTTGGTTGCCTGAAAAAACGTACTGTTTGACATTTGAAGCATACTTCTCATTTACAGCTTTTATTTATGTTATAACATATTAAGACTGCACTGACCAGAGTTCATTGCTTCTGTTTTTTTTGTTTCATTACCAGTGAAAACTTTCAGAGAAATTCCACTATGAACAGTAAAAGTAATAAAAGACCTCTACTCATGTGTCATTGTCCTTAAAAATCAAAACCCGGAAAATTAATTAAAATGACAACAACAACAATCATCATTAGAAAGTAAAAGGAGGAACTTTTATTAAAAATCTTTTATCTATTCCGAACTTGGCTGTATATGACCCGGAGCAGCATGATCTAACTTTGAAGAGGGAACTTTGAGCAGACAGCTGGCCAAGATGACCTCTAGAGGGACCTTCCTAAATTATTCTGATTCTGGGAATGGGAAACAGTACACAGGGAAAAAAGAAAGTTTTCAGAACTAAATTAGGAGAGAAAGCAATATCCTTACTAGCTTTTCAACCAGAATATAACAAGAATTTGTAGCTATTTTTGGAAATAAGAAAGCATTTTATTTAATGTGATTAAAAAGAGTGATATTTGAAATTAATTTCAAATATTTGGAAATTATTTATTATATTTCTATTATATTTTGAAAAAGTAATTTCAATTTAACTTGAAATAATTTTAAACAGTATTGCATACAATGTGCATTTTCAGCATTAATTTTATCTCTTTTCATTATTAAGATGGTTTTAGCCATCTTAATCTAAACAATCTATATCAAGCATTCAGTCAACGGTACGTTAAATTACTTTACCAAATGTACTGCAGATATGACAAAAATATAAGAAAGAAAACTACAACAAATTTGAACTGTGGATAAAGAATATTTTAAAATTATACATCTCTCATAAAATTTACATAATAAAAATATATCCAAACAGAATAAAAATTTACTTGTAAGCAACCAGTAGTATCTAATTTGTTAATATTTTTAAATTGAAAAACTGATTTATCATTAAGCAATTAAATATAGGAATGCATACTATGGGAAAGTATTAGTCAATATGTAAAAGGTCCAAACTGGTTAAGATGAAAGATAATTAGTTAGGATGAAAGGTGTGTAGCTTAGCTGTATAAAAAATCATTTAATTTTTCATGATCTGAAGACTGAATATTCATAACATCTTTGTACGTGGCAGAGTCATTACACTGTCTCATGGTGTTTTTATTCTTTTCAGACAGCTTATCAACATGATTCCAACTCCACTTACAAGGCAAAATCTTACTTTAGACTAAAATATTTAAGGTCAATTTTGTCACAAACTTTCCATAAAGAATATTGTTCTTAAAGTCCAGCTTGTTTATGCATAGAAGTTTATTTGGCTCCAATAATCATATAACTTACTGTTATATCTCAAACATCACTAGACTAACAAGCTAAAATTCATCATCAAGGGCTTTGATGGTACTTTATCATCCAATGATTGATTATTCAATATCTCTAATGATGTCACTCAAGCAAAACACATAAAGCTTCTTAAACCATACTGAACTTAACTAATTCCTTCAAAGACTTGTACTTAGACACTATCTCCTTCAGGAAGATCATATCATTTTGTTATTATTCAATCATACTCGTGTAAGAATATTAATAGGGATGTGAAATAATTGGTTTTCAGCATGCTACCTTGTTGCCGAAATAGTCAGCTGGACTGACCTGGGGTTCTGCTTGCCCCAGGGCCATAGAGCACAGACACCAATACGAGGATGCAGCAAATGGCGTTTATTGCGTCGTTCGAATTGTATATATACTCCCAATACGGTGGGGAGATTCACCTACTGCCCAATTAGTCGGCATGAGGTTATCAGTAAGATAATTAATTATGCTCCTAGCTTCCCGTGACATTGCGAGATCTTCCGAACGGCATTCCCTGTGCTCTATGCCATATGCTGTACTATATTATCTACTTTAGCTAAGCTCTCTACCTTATTAAGCCCCTAAAAAGCATGATAAATTCCCACACTACCTCATGCTCACAAAATGCTTATTAGTTAGTATTTTCAATGACGATGACTGAATTCCCTGACATAGAAAAGATGGAGTATAATACAAATGCAGTACTACAAAGATAATATTTCCTATTCCAGTTCACCAGATATTAATATATAGTGACAGTATCCTTACTAATTGGTAGCTCTCATTACCTCTGTCATAATATGCTTTGCTCTCTTGGAATTCTGCTTAATAGTGACATAACCTCAGGGGTTACAAAGTGGTTGAATTTAAATTATTTAAACTTGTCCAAGTTTCTCCTTTTTCTCTGACAGTTTATGGCAAAAAAAATAAATGCCTTTTTCTAATATATTAACTTAGTGGTAAGGGTTCTCTGAAAAATTGACATAAAGATAATAATATGCTTTTGGTTCCTGCTGCTTCCTTTCAGTAGTCTAATCATTTCATAGCAACATTTTCACACTTCCTATTTCAGATATAATTAACTAAGGGGGGGGAAGGGAATCTTCACTGTTTTTATTAATAAATTTTTTCTTTCATAAACTCTCATTAAGAATGTGGATTGACTTGCCCTATTTTGAAGTATGTCATTTAGGTTTCTGTAAATTGGTTTACTTTTCCATTTAAATATTAATTCCCCCTTTTGCCCTTCAGAAGTGAATAAAATCCAACAGAAACAAATTTATTTATTAACTAGTACAGTTCTTGAAATCAAAATAAATCAGAATATCAAAAAATATTGAATTCTGTCTCACTTAAAGATATATGGGGTAACCGAAAAGTCTTAGTGTAGTTATTTCATTCTACTCACAAATACAACATTCCATTAGTGATATGCATGAAAGGAAAGAGTATGCTACTCTGCTACTTTTGCTGCTGTCAATAGAGGATATTTCTATGGCACTGTTTCTCAAATACGATCCCTTCATGTAGGTCTAGAGGAAGAAATTCCTGTTACACCTACAAAACACTTCTAAGATGTTCTTTATTGCCTTCTCATGTTTTTAAAATTAGTAGATACTGTTTTTGTGCACAGGTAAATATTTTCTAGTTGCCTTTTTTGAATTTTTTACATTTCAATGGTTAAAGAAATGATATACGTCTACTCCATCTCAGATCATAAAATAAGACTTAATAAGAAAAAAACTGTAAGTTAAATAATAATAAATCTGTCACAATTACATTATTATTATATTATATTATTTTATTTTGAGATTTGCATCAAGTCAGGCAGTTAAATGATGCTGTCACTGTCTCAGGATTCTTTCCAGGTCAAAGAAGTACATAACTCATGCAATCCAACTGTCAGCAAGTAGAGTCACATAAAGATATTTATTTATTTTCTGAATATGGGAATGGTGCCCACTCAAGTATTTCCATATAATATGGTACTCGACCAAAAGTATCTCTGAGATACCAAAAGTATCTCTGGTATGACCAGCCCTGACCATATACTTATGGTCTCTTCTTCTTGAGAAGATCATAATCAGATGTGGAGAACATCATCAAGAACATCAATATCCCCTGTTCAATTTTAAAGATTTTTCACATGTTTTTCAGATCTCAGCTATCATGTTTGGAGACATATAATTCCTTCATTATTACTAACATCAGCTTTCCTAGATCTTTGCACGCCAAATACTAAAATAACCAATGGACAACAAATATACTGCGCGTCATGAAAAATGAACAAGGGACAAGAGTTCACAAACAGATTAGATTTTTCTTTCAGGAATTCTGGGCCTATTCTAGGTCTGAGGTATAATCTAGATTTCCAGGAAGGTGCCACGGTCATTCAGCAACATCAGTACAAGTCATTCTTCTTAAGTTTCATTACATCGCAGTTGCAGACTCCACTCCATGACATAGCTCTGGCAGAGGAACCATATTTAACATCTCCAGGTTCACAAACTGGCTATGGCTTCTTTACTGGAAATTTACCTGAGTTTTTCATTTGCAGATCATTGCATGTATATATACAGTATACTGTATACTAGTAAATATACAAAAAGATATAAAATAATATAGTCTTTCAGCAATGTAAATTGAAATTTTTCTCTGACACTAACATTTAATTTGCACACACACAAAAGAGTGTACATCTCAAAGGTTATTTCCATTGCTAAGTATCATAATCTTCATAATTAGAAAAACTAGATTAACAAATCCCACACTTTAAAGAGAGTTTGATATACACAGACAAGAAGACATACGCTAAAACTATATAATAGTTCCTGTAAATGGTTTATATTCAGAAAAGATCCATGGCCTCTAAAGGTTGAAGAGTCTTTCTAGACTAGAGAGCAATTTGGCAATATCAGGATTACAGTATTGTCTCTAAAATGCATAGCCTTACATCCACTACTACTTTTACTACTTCTTGCAGTTGAGAATTAGTGTGAGCATTATCAGGCTGCTTTTCTTTAAAGTCTATGATGCAACTATGTTATTATCTTAGCGTTGTTTTACTCATGACAGTTTGCACTGTGAAAATGTGGAACACTTTAACTCAAGCCTAATACACACAAAGACAAAATAGATTACCAGAGAATATAATGTTTTGAATGATAGGAAATGATTTAGTGATTTTTTTCTGAAATTCACTTTCTCTATCACTTTTGGTCAAACCATGTTACCTGGTATTTTGACCTAAATGTAGTAGAAATGAAACTGAAAGCTGTTTTTACAATACTACTGAATAACTAAGTGTACTCCTACTTACTACCAGTATTTCAAAAGGGAAATTAAGAAAAAATAGGAAAAAAAAGAATAACAATATAATTAGAAGTATCTTTTAGATGAATCATAAAGAACAAAAAAGTAACTATGAGTAAATTATTTGTATCATTCCACATAATGTTACAAAAATACTTTATATTGCAATTAATTTCCAGATAATGTAAGAGTCCCAAAACACTAGCCAAATATCTTAGTAACAAAAATCATAGTGATTTTCTAGAGATGGAAATAAACTTTGAAAATATAATTAATGATTTTAATGAAATTACATGAAACTGCAAATACTTTGAGCTCTCGTTGTGAATGTAGACTGTAAACACTGTAAAGAATAATTAAATAGAAAATTTTAAGTGCTAGATTAGATAGCAGTAGATGTTAAAACAGTTCATAAATTTCTTTATCATTACTACCAATCTGTCGGAGCACATTTTCTAAGGAAAATATTGAGAACAAAGGGACAGTATCTTTTCTTATTATTATTATTTCAGTCACATTCCTAATCCGAAAAAAAAATCTGGTCATAATCATTAATTGTATCTGAGATCATGTCAGAAAGGTCACAAGTCCTAGTGAACTCAGCAGGCCTCCTGAGCACTCTAGAATTATTAAAAACACACCAAAGGTCTCTAGCTGTTATAAAGGTCAGAACTGAAAGTAGAGCTCTTCCAATGATCATTATTTAATAAAAAATATTTAAATATCTTCTAATATTATGTTGACATAAAATGTTAAGTAATGTGGGAACTGATCATAGCAGAACATAAAATATAACTAATTAATTAGTCAACAACTGGAAAGCAGATATTTCTTGTGACATAATTTTTTTTAAAATTGAAGTCAATTTTTGCTTAAGTAAGTTTAAAAGAGTAAAAGGAAAGTTGATTATGAGTTCAAACTACAATCCCCCAAACTGTAATGGTGCTTCTGAGTAAGTGTGTTTAATCACAACTGAATAATTGAATCTTTATTTTTCTGTAACATTTTAGTTCAGATCAGAACAAAGACATTATTCAAGAGTCCTGAAAAGGTTTTATTTAAAAAAAAAATATGTTGTAAAAGTATTTTCACATTTAACTAGAGTAGCTTAGACTAAACTAGTTTCCAATAGAATATAACAGGTATCTGCACAGATTCTCAGTGCTTTCATACAGAACTATTAAATTGGTCCAGAACTGCTATATCAGCTTATCTGCTCAAACTTATCACCATCAAAATGCAGCCTGAAGATGCAATAAAATATGACTGCCATTACTGGTTGCTTTCATTTTCAGGTGAATTTGTTCACAAGAACATTGATTGAGGTATATCAAAGGATGATGGTAATAGCTTGCATTTTAGAGAGAATGGATGTCAGGTGTGGTGAGCACATGGATTGGGTGATGTGAGAGAATGAGCTCTCAGAAAAGATGGAATAAATTCAAAGTACCTAGGCTGAAATGCAGGGAAACCAGAAAGAGGCAGTACTTTACATATGCACAGACACAAAGCTGTGGCATCATTGGCAGGTTGTGATGAAGGACAGCACACACAACTGGAGTGTTGTGATGGATAGATAGGAAGGGCAGGCAGAGAAGGAGAGTGAGAGGGAACTGCCTTGTACATGAAGAAGTAGTTCAAATCTAGATCATTTCTAGAGCTTACTCAGGCATCCTCTGAGAGGCAGCTCTGAAGGGCAAAGGGAATCGGGAAAGCTGGCTGGTCTTTAAAGATTTCCTTCATGCATAAGGGCAATCAAACTTAATGCTCCAGCAAATGAACTGAGATATCAAGAGCCTGACTTGGCTGAAGAGTGAATGAATTCCAGTGCAAAAAGGACACGTACAGGAGCTAGGGCAAGCTACAAAAGAGGAACACAGAAATGTTGTGTTGGATTAGCTAGAGCTGAAACAGGCCAGATATGTAAAAGGTAATAAAAAGTGCTTGTTCTCCCATATTACCATTAAAAATAATGGCCAAGGAAGTGATTGAGTGACAGCAGACATAAGGCTGAAGTTCTCAATGACCTCTTTGCCTTGTTCTTCACTTTCCTTGCATGTTCTTCACCAAGGTCTTCCAAGGCTTCACAAGGCTTCCGAGTCTGCCTCAAGGGTTCAAGAACTACCAGCAGTGGAAGAAGATGAGGTTTAGGTTCTCTTGAGAAATCTCAACTGACAGAGGTCTGCAGAGCCAGTTCAACTGCATCCAAGGGTCCCAGGAGGAACTGATGTCCTTGCAAAACCTTTCTCTTAGAAGTTTTGGAGCTCAAGGAAGATGCAGTGACTGGCTCATCTACTATCAGGAGGTCAGGTAGAGCTAGTCTTCCTCAAAGGTCTGTTCTGGGACTTGCTGTCATTAACATCTCCATTTTTATAAATGATCTGAATACTAAACTGGTAGCTGATAAACTCTAGGACAAAGCTGCCATTAAGACAGACCTAAAGGTCTCAAGAGGCTTGGAGGAATGGGCCAACACGAGCTCTGCAACATTTAACAAAGAAAAATGTAAAGTCTGGCACTTGGGAAGGAAGAACCTTGCACAGTTACACAGACTGCCTAGGGAGCAGCTCTGTGGAAAAGCACCTGGGGGATCCTTGTGGGCTGCATGCTGGACAGGAGCCAGTTGGCAACAAAGGCTGTCACCACCACACTGGGTTGTATTAACAGTAGCGTTGCTTGGACTCTGGGGGAAACAATTACTCCTGTTAGTAAGGTCAAAAGAAAAAAAAGATCGTGTTCTTCATATGACTGTTTTTCAATTGCATAAGTCTTGTGAAACATTCGTTATTGTCATTTATTTTTCACATTCTAATATTTAAATGAAAATCTGCAATATAATTTAAAAGGTAACCTCAGGGCAAACAACTCTAAGACTCATATGTTAAAGTTACTGTAAGACTCATATGTTAAAGTTACTGAAGCAAGCTTGATTTTATTTTTATATTTTGCATCTGTCACCCATGAATTCCAATAAAATTCTAGAGTATTTTTCTAAACTAGAATTTGAATACAGAGTTCCATCTACACAAGATCTTTAAAACATTTTCCGTTCAACTGCCTGTAGGGCCAATATTCCTTGCTCATTATTAATGCTAATCAAATGTATTTTTAGTGTTACTAAATATATAAATACTTCCTCACACTGCAGCCCTGTTGAATGAGAGATGCCAAAATGCTTTAAAATGGTGAAAAATGTACCAATTATTCAGAAGTTATCTCAAGTGTTCCAGTTGTGTTGTACTAGAAGGAACATGAATGCCTATATGAGCCAAAGGCAATTTGAACCTAGAAAACAAACACACACATGAAAGACAGAGTATCTGGGAAATAATCCACACTCCAACTGATTTTAATATAGGCTTTCCAACAGATCAATAAGAGTGAAAGAACATGTTATCAAAAGCTAACTTCATCATTAGAGGAGGAGGAGGAGGCAGACAGGAAATGAGGTTCCTCTTAAAAAGTATCCAGCAGAATATCCCAATTTTAAGCAGTCTGTAACTGATCATGAAAAGACTCTCCAAAATGTTCTCTAGATTGCAGCTGCTCCATATCACTTCTCTATCTCCATTCACTCTCTCACCACGAAATCCACTTTCCAGGTTCCCCAACAGATCTCAGGAGCTGCTAGTGTGGGCTGTATGACATAGAGTTACAAACAGCACTAATTTATTAGTTAATGAAAGTCAGTCTCTCATTAAATACGCTTTCCCTCAACTTCTTTTTCCCAGTCACCTTCCAAATCTCTTCATTAAGCCGTTCTCATCATCTTCATGTCTCAAATGCCTGTATAGTCAGACTAGTTTTCCTGGACCTGAGACAATCCATACCATTGTTTTTCCCTCTTCAAATCCCAGTCTCTATCTACCTAAACACTGTTTTACTCCATATTCCATTCTCTTCTATTACTCTTCTTACTGCATTTCCTGGTCCATCTCTTGCTCTTTCAGCAACTAAGACAATTAAGTTTTTCTTTATTTCCTCTTACTATTTGTGGATTTATCAATAGTACAGAAAAGATATATACCCACATTAACACAATTAGCAGCAGAAGAAAGCTGCAACTGCAAGCAAACAAACATAAAAATAAAATATTATTTTAATTCTAAATTTTCCAATTATAGAAAAGGATTCAGAACAGGATTCTGTTTCTGTTTTTTTCTTTTGTTTTGTTTTAATTGGAGTTATTGCAAAGTTGTTGCATACTGCTTAAGAAGTAGAAGGTGTAAAAGGACTGAGAAATTATATAAAGGGCATCCCAGCCTAAGGATTTCTGCGACTATCAATACCACAAAAAGAGGTGATGTAAGTTCTCCTGCTTATGGAGTGCTATTGCCCAGGTTCTGTATGCTGCACTACAGGAATGCAAATTTCATGCTGTGCTTTCGTCAATATTTGGTTGCTTTTATCATATTCTGGCCTCATAAACAAGCTGCTGCTTAGCTAAGTGCGAGACAAACCAGCTGGGTGACTGTATGTGCAAGTACCTTAATGACAGTGAAAGATGGCCTGCAATATCCAGTTGCCACCCCTCAGTTGAGCTCTTTACTCTCCTGCATTCATTCCCTCTTCCTCACTCAGCTTTCAAACCTCTCCCAACCAAAACCTCATACTGTCTTTCGTTCCATTACAGCTAAATCACAGATTTTCTAGTTTCCAATTAGTCATCTGGCTTTTCATATGATCCACACTGCAACTTGCATTTCAATTGGCAAAAACAGTAAAAGCTTGGAAACGTCCTGTATCCTACTTGAAGTTTAATGCTCGCATATGGCAAAATATGTTATGCAAAGGGCATGTAGAGACCATTCTTTGCTGTCCATAACAAAGCAAATTTGTAGTAGAAATGCAAAATATTTAAAAGGAATAAATTGGAAAGAACCTTACATTCTATGTGCCCAACACATAGTGAACATTTGGACAATTTCATGCACAACTTAAGGTATGTTTATTCCAGTGGATTTTTCTCATTCAGATATCAGTAAAGCATGATGATGTTCACTGGAACAAGAAAGAATACAGAACTTGGCAGTGGGTAGATCATGTGAAAAAAAGAGAGAAGTAGATCTGTCAATACAGCTACAAAGGAAGCTTGCCAACGAGCTATATGGCAAGTAAGGAAAAACCATTTTTCCCAGATAATTAGATATATTGTGTTTTGGCCAGCTGCATGACAAGCCCTAGCTCCTGTGGGTGTCTTCCCATCTGTTTTTTTTCTTTTTCTTTTCCTTTTTTTTTTTTTTTTCTTTTTTAACTAGGGAACTTTCTCCCTCTTTTACAGAGAAGCTTTCAGTATTTGGGATCTAGATACCTTAGTGCAGAAAACAAATCGAAAGCACACAGAGTCTCAAGGTTATGAGCTGAGCAAGCTCAGATTGCAACACTTCATAAAACTGAAGGCAATTGAGAGAAGCATCATGCAAGATCATCTGAGGTGTCAAGATTACCACTGTAAGAGGCTATCTTTTCTTCTAATTCCAAGGCAGCTGATTCCTATGAAAAAGAACTATTCAAAGCTAAAATGGGATTTTACAAAATCCACAGTAATCTAAACCCAAAGGTGCTTCAGTTGATCTAAAGTAAATTTTAGAAATTTAACACACATATATCTGCCCACATATGCCCAGCAGAGGTTCAAAATTATCATTTTAAAGGCTTATTATAGTTTTTAAATATGGAGTTAATATATTTTGAGCTGGATGTCTCAAAAACTCATCAATGTCTTACCAGCAACACAAAGAAATTGGTCCAAAATTCCAGGAGCTTACCAATTTTCTTTGATTTTTTGACCATTCTTTCCCTCCTCCCCACAAGCAGTTTGAATGAGAACAGAACAAGGCAGAAAACTAGGAGCAGAAAGCCTCTGCTAACACCGCTGTAGAACAGAAATTATCTTTCAACTGCTTGCATAAAATAAGAAAGAAGGGAAAGAAGACATAGTCAAGGAGTGTGGTAAGACAGGAACTTTGGAAAAAAAAAGGAAAAAAAGCCATCTGGAATTTACGAATGCCCAGAATAGAATCCATAGACTCAAGATCTCTGGGAAGTCTTTGGAAATTGGGAGTGGACCTCCCCATCCTGATGGGTACAGAGGATCAGACTGCCTGAGTATCTGCACCATCTCATGCAATTCTGATTTGTTCAGCCACTGGAAGTCTGTCTTCCCTATACATATAGTCCCACTTCCAAATGTGAAAGCACTAGTGAGACTTGTTCTGGATTATTTCACTTCCCTTACTTGTCAGTGTTTTTGTTTTAACTCTGTATGCCATGGAAAATCTTTACCGCTCCAGATCAACATCCATGACAATACATCACAATACAGTCCTAAGCAACATATACATTTTACATCACAGCATTTTCCCATTAAATGAATGGGCACTGGCATCCAATTGGATATATTAATCAGGATATATAGTGCAGTTGGTTTCCATAGTGCCCCTCTCTGAACTGTTGTTGAGAATGGAAGTCATGCAGCAGATGAGAAATGAAACAATATTCCTACAGATAGTGCTGCCCTAAGCATTGGATTCTATCCAGCACATTATTTATATCATTTAAATCACACCCTTAAGGGTGGCTGCCATGTACTTTTCATCTTTTGGGTACTCAATTTGAAGAAGTCCCAAAAACCCATAGCCGTAATTGGAACCAAAGATCTCTGCCCTGAACAGAAAAAGCGGTTTGTAATAAAAAAGTATTCTGAAAAATCAGATACAAATGTTTACAGCCTCACACTCAAAATTACTGAGACTTTTAGAGTTTTTCTTTTTAGTACTTCAAATGCTCACCTGAGATACTGTCTCCACACTGAAACCAGTACTGTAAATTAAAAAACAAAAAGCAAAAAAACCCAAGCTACTAACACTTATGAACTACTCAGAGCCTACAGTGATAAGAACCATGGAAAAGCGCTTAAGGAAATGAATAATTTGGTCATCAGACCATACTTTGAATAGTGTGCAGTAAATAAAACCTACAGTCACACATAGAATAAGGAGGCTAAAACCCAATCTTGAGGGCAGCCACTCATTAACCGAGCATTACACCTCCTGCGCGCTGAATGAAATGCAACTCCAGGGAGGGCAGCAAACAGTATGTGACCTTGTAATTAAATCTGTATGATAGCACAGGAGCACGAGGCCAATGCTAAGATTGCTCTGGCAGCTTTAATTCTAGAATTTCAGAGTGCTCCATTTCTCCTCTGTAACAAAGCTCCTTTAAACGGCACTTTTCAAATTTAATATAACTTAAAAACTCACATGGTAACACTCCCAAGACTAGAGCAGATGAAAACAAAAACCAACAGTGAAAAATATTTTTGAATCCCATGATACAGTTCAAGCTGTGTTCCACCTAAGAAAACAATTTCCTCACTTCTTATTATGAGTCAGTACATGCAATAAAGTGACATCATGGCATTTGGATACAGGAAATGGAGAGAGCTGATTTCTTTATTTTTCTTGTGCTGTAAACATACGACCTTCCTAAGCGAAGGGGAGGGAAAGGGATTTGCAGTACAACTGCTATTACTTTCCGTGTCGAACAACAATTCGATTGAACTACAACGCACAGGAACAAGGACATCTAAATCATAATAATGTCTATTGTATTTCTCTATTAAAATGTGTTTTAAAAACCATGAAATATGAGTACTTAACAAGTGCTTCAAGTCTGTAGAGCCAAGACTTTTTGTTTCCATCAGTTCTTGCAGAATTTATGTGTAGATATAATAAGTGTTTTCATATAAATTGATGTATAAATTTGTATAAATTACAGATTTAACATATTCAAGTGGTTGGTTTTCTCATCCACTTACTATATATAATTTTGGAAGTACCGTAAACTACTTTTTTTGTCCTTATGGTATGTGCCTAATGAAGTTTACTATATATAATTATGTGTCATATAGCATCTTACACAATTATGGAAACACTGTAATATTTTTATACAATCCAACAAAATACAGTATTATCTGATTTACAGATTAAAAACAGAGACATTTCTTTTCATCACAAATTAATCCACTAAAAATTTCTGCAGATTGTCATCTGAAGAAAACCTTATATTTGCAAAGCCATTAGGGTTTGAAATCACTGAAGTTTGCTTACAAAAGTTCATTAATTAATTTATGAAGTTATTCTATAGCATGTTTTATTTTATAGGTTTTGCCCAGATGATCCTCATTGGTATAATAGTGGGTTTATATATGAAAAACGTTTGCTATTCATTACATTGTCTATAGTCATTATGGTTAGTTCTTGAAATTGATTTTTTTTCTGCACTATTATTGCTTCCTAGAGATATTTTCCAATAGTACTAGCATTTAGAACATTGGTATTTAAATGCATATTAATCAAAGCTAAATGCCATTCACATCATGTTAGTCGAAGAAATTCTGCATTTCAGAGTAATATGTTGAATTCTTCCTGAAAAGCTGCATATTTTATTTGATTAGATCCAGCTTAGATTTTCTAAATATAATCTTCATGGCACTTTTAAAGGGAGTGCCCATAAAACAGGAAAAGTATTGTGATACAGTCACATATCTTTGTTTCCCAGCATTGAGTTTACACAGATCTTCAGTGGTTGCCACAGTCTGTATTTCCATTCTTTTTCCAGATGAGAGTCTGCCCAGGGACTTAGACTTAGGTCAGTCCTTCATAAGGTGTTGCACAAAATACATGGAGATGACAAATACAATAGCAAAATCACACAGAACACCCCATGTTTGTCTCCATGGAACAATCCACTGGAATCTCTCCTTTCAAGCAGGATCTGCTCTGCACCCTGATGGGATATGGCTTAAGGGTGGCTTGCTGGCTTGGCCTACACAACCTTCTTTCAAATATTATGAGAATCACAAGAGACAGCCTTTGGGAAAGGAGAAAAGCAGCACAGACTTTCCATAACAAAATGACAATTATCTGCTACTTTTCAAAGTAGACATATAATAGAAATACTTACTGATTGCAATGCTTGGTCTTTTCTACATATGAAATATTTAGAACTGCTAGATCCCGCCTTTGCAAATTCAGGTAAGTGCGATGAATCACTATATTTCTCTGGTTTTTTTTTCTTTTTTTTCAGTAATTATTCAGCACTACCTTAGCAGGCTACTACCGTGTTTTACCAGACACTATACTCCCAAGCAGCTTTTCTACATTTGTTATCAACAAAAATAGGATGAAACAGAAAGGTTTTGGTCTGCACGGTAGCTATGTCAGTCTCATTTGCATGCAGGATTTCTTTTCTAATGAAATGCAAACGCCTAGATTTTAGATTGCGGCATCATGGAAGAATCTCAGTAGGAAACAACAGTCTTGGAGTGGAAAGCTATTCATAAAGTAAAGCAAATTTATCAGATACAACACATTAAACAGACAAAAATCCTCATTTAAGAAAAAGAAAAACAACATGCAATTGCAAACATCAATACAAATTTTTTTTAGGATTTTTTTTCAAATTGGGAGTTATAGCATCTGTCACATTAAGACAGAAACTCCTAAAAATTATGCAAGTGTATGCTTCTCTTAATGCTAAAGTTGGCGAATATTTAGATGCTATGACCTCCATTCAGCTGTGTGGTGTTATACTTGTTCAGAGCTAGGCAAACTTTTAAAGGGCTTGGCCTCAGGCTGTTTATGACATTTGTGAATCTCCATGAGAATGAATCATCACAGAACTATGTAGAAGAAAAAAAATGATTCTGAAATACTTAGCTTCTTATATCATCCAAAATCTCAAAGCAAAGCCTGAACTATAAAAGACTTGTTTTAATTACAATAAACATTCATGACTTGAATATACTATCTTGCCTTTTAAATGAAGTGTATTTTAGTTCAGTGTGAAAACCTCCTTAATGAGATCATAAAAATATTAGCAATCTAATTATTTTCAAATATCAGTGATACTAAACAGCTGCAATGTCAGTGCATTTAATTAACAGTTTAAAAATACAAACAATAGGGAGCAAGGTAACATGCTGATTTTAAAGATGTGCAAAATGTAAGTATTCTTTCTGGGTACCTGGATTATTGATGATCCACATTTGCTCTAGCTCACGGCACAGAAGGCAGACAGAAGACCCTTTGAAATTACTAGGAGTATCTGGGAGCATTTTTCCGTACTTTCTTCTTTTGAACCACTCCAGAACTGGCATTAGTTCTTGCCCTAGTGAGCCCCTTTCAGCCCAGGTGACAGCTTGCCCTTTCTAATGCTTCACAAGATGACTGAGAACAGCAAGATCAGGCCTGGGGAAACAGAAACTGTGCCACAAGCCCACTCAAAGGAAAACAATATGACTTAGATGTCTTTGCTTAGATGTCTTTGATTTAAAAAAAAAAAAAAAAAAAGCTTATGCTTTACTTCAGCAAGAAAACAAGCATTTATAACGGTTTTCACTGAAAGATTCTGTGGTTGCTAAACTCCCATTTCATGACCAATAAAGATGCCCACACAAATAGATTACATTGAGAATTGTTCCTCTCTCATCTCCTGACTGTTGGGATTGAAAGCACATGCGATACAGAAAAATAAGGAAGAAAAGAGAAATGTTTGTAGATTATTCAGCTGCTGTTCTCCCTGGATGATATATTTACAGATAAGTTTCCCAAGCTAGAGCTGCCCTGAATATATTACAGAAATTAACTCTGCCACTTTGCGACTTCATCTTAGCACTGCAGATTTTTTTTTTTTACTCAATCCAAAAGCTTTAAAAAGTGTCTTATTATCTGGAATGCCAGATGAAAGCAAACAGATCTTGTCTTACTTATTTTGTAGAAAACAAAAACAAAAAAAAAAGCATCTGCTATTAACATTCCTAATATGTTTTCCTTACCTCTTTAAGAATGTACGGAAATGTGATAGAGCTCAGTTTGCACGTAGACCATCTCAAAACACCATATTTGCTTTTTGTTTGTGCCTTAGCAATTCCTAAGCCTATCTGCCAAGCTTCTTGGTTTTCAGTGAAACACATCTTTCACACAATATAGAACCTTTAGTCACACCAGCAAAGTCACCATTATTTATTGCTTTCATGAGTCCCAATCTTCTTGAAATGACAGCTGCTTTGGACAGCGTGCCCTGCCTTCCCTGTGCCTGATAGTACTGATACCAGATGAATGGGAAGAACAGCAGGCTTTTCAAGATGTCTATGGGGCTCGATGATTATTTAGTACACTCAATCTTCGTAGGTAAATATGTTCTACGCAAGTACAGGGAAAAAAAGATTTTGAGTATTTCCTTGATAACTGCTGCATAGGACAGGGCTTCCTCACAAACAAGGACATTTCCCATACTCAATTACCTCACAATTTAAATGGCATAGGTTAATATTTAAGGCAATAGTTAGATATCCTGATGAGAGAATCAAAATTCAGCACAATATGTTTTAAAATGCATGGTTGGCCATCTACAAAAGAAAAAGAAGCATCAGTCTTGCCTTTTATTTAACTGAGGCCTTTGATTTGTTAAATCACCAATTATTATTAACTTTGTTAGTGTGGAACTGAATTAGATTTGACTACACTACATTGCTTCTTTGGCTCCTTCTGTAGTCAATGGAAGCAGTTATTTCTAATGGTGTTAAAGCTCAGATGAAAATGTTAAATATTGAAGTCAATTACAAGGTCACCTCTTTTTCTTTTTCTTTTTTTTTCTTCCTTAGTAATGAAAACATAGTACTTCATGCACTGTACAATTACAGGTTAATGATACAGTCCTATAGAGTGGCTCTAAGGCCTTGTTCAAATTAAAACACTGATTTAAACAATTTTAAAGTATCATTTAAAGGACTAAGTGCTAACAAGAAGTGTTAATCACAGTTTAAATGTTATAGCAAAGCTAGCTGTGATCAAAAGAAATAATATTGCCATGAGAAAGGGATCTCAAACAATATGAAGACAATACTTGCTAAAAATAGGTATTACAGAGCCAAACAGGGTAAAAACCATCTCCCAAATGGCATTTGCCTACAAATTAATATTGGAATTTCTGCAATAGGGCAGGAAAAAAAAAATCATTGCCATAAGAGAAAAAAAAAAGTTTTCTTGGCATCTTCTTTACAACCATATGTTGCAATTCTGTTTGAATTTAACTCTGAATATCATTTTCAGAAGCTATTTTTGTACTCCAACTTTCCTAATCTTCTTCCTGCCACACAGACCTACACTAGTTCTTCTCTCCAATATCTTCTACAGCAACAGAGAAGATGGTAAGATTTGCTTCATGGCAGTTATGATCCCTGTCGGGAAAAAGTCCTAGAATTTATTTGACCCTAGTCAAATGGAATTCCCCAAACAAGAAAGTATTGAGATAATAATGAAAGGGGGAGAAAAATGAATATCAACTTTTCTGAAAAACAGTAAACTATAGATTATACAGAGATAATGAAAAGTAATATCTATGCAAGGACCTAAACTTTGCAGAAATTCATACCTTTTGACCTCAGGTCAGTTTTGAGTCCAAATAGTAATGCAAAAAGTAAAAGAATGGGATCTGAGTCTCTGTGAGACAAGACAGTGTTACGAGGCATCATGTCTTCGTCAAGCAAAATCAAGAACCTGCTTTGACGTGAGTATTTCATACAGCATATTCTAGAGGGTACTTTCATTGGAATTGGTGAAGGAAAAATATTCCACCTATGCTCTGTGCTGTCCTTTAGACACAGATAGGAGTGGGACACAGCATACCTTGGGTCAGCAAGAGCATTCCAGATTTTAGGCTTTATTTTTATCAACAATGTTCCAGTCTGGACATACTTAAACATTTGTTTTAGAAGAATCTCAGGATGTCTAACAAGATACAAAATATTCTAGAAATCACCCAAAAGCAAATGAATTAGCAGAAAGGGCATAGTCACCTGTATCTCCTGCCACAAGCTTCTCAATATCTCCCTACCCCTTCCATGAATGGAAGTACCTGGGTAATGAGGCTCTACATTGCAGCCCCCAAATTACACTGCTCTGCAAACAACCTTGGTTCACCCTGCTAAAAATTTGGTGAGACAAAGTCTGCAGCAAGATGACAGAATCATGGAATGATTAAGGTTGGAAGGGACCTCTAGATATATCTAGTCCAACCCCTCTGCTCAAGCACGGACACCTAGAACACATTGCACAGGATGGCTCTACAGTCTCTCTGGGCAGAGAAGGAGATTCCACCATCTCCCTGGGCAGCTTGTTTCACTGCTCTGTCACCTCACATAAAGATTTTCCTCATGGTCAGATGGAGCTTCCTGCAGATAGAGCTGCAGGGATTGGTTGACTCTCCTCCTCATAAGCAGTGCCTGCCCAGCCAGGAAGGACTTATTGCAGGAAAGTCATTCTGCATGGACTAATAAATACTACATATTTGTATGGTAGCCCATAAACATTTACTTTATCCTTTAGCATTGTATAGATCTTTCTTGTACAGCTTCTTTGCTGTTAAAGATGCCTGAACAACAGCCCAAAAGAGGGGCCGCAATACACTGTCTTCTAGGAAGACTACATCCCAAGTAGAACCCCTCTCCAATGATACACAACAAATTCCTCCAACTACATAGCCTCTCACAACAATAACCTCTCCATAGCAAACAATATATGTATTAACTAATTCCTTGTTTCTCAGAAATTAATAATAACATAAGCTACCCCTACCTATGCTAGGTTCATGGCTAGAAACCTAGGTAGAATAGAATTTATTGTAGACCCCTTGCTTTAGGAACCCATCAGAGTTTAGGAACCCAAAGCTGCTAAAAGACAGGCAGAAAATCTCTTAGTAAAATAGTGGTCCCTACCAATGAGGACAGTCTGTTCAGTATACCACCTACACAGGTGAATGTCTCCTAAAAAGGAGAGAGACATGCCTGCTGGAGTTTTCATAAAAAGTCATGTTGGAAGAGGTAGTATCAATTTTATCCCCTTCCCAACAAAACGGCTGTTTGCCACCAATTGGATCATTTGGCAGTACATATACCATCAGAATAATAGATTTTTACAACTCATAGAGATTAGAACTATCAGACAGATATCTGAGTTGAAGGTAAAATAGTTGTGCTTGTCATTGTAAGCCAATACAGGGAAACAGTTGTAACATGCTATATTACTTAATCTTTTGTCCACATATTTCCTTCAGTCATAATAAAACAGATATCAACAGATTTACGAGCAAAACAGTAAATGATCTTTAATCAAAACTGTATCTTAGGTAAGTCTTTTCACCTGTGATAAATCTTACTTTTTATTGCAAGCAACTGTGCAATTTCAATTTCTTCCTGCCTCCTTTCTCTAGTCTTCATTCTCTGTTACAAACCAATATTATGCCTCCATTCAGGCCATATTTCTGATAGACTGAGGATACCAGAGCGCTATGCTGTCAAGGTTCTGCCTCTCCTCTAGCCTCTCACCACTGGCCTTTTCTTCTTTCAAAAAATAAAGTCTAGAAGATAAACAAAATTTTGTATTGTTCCTAATGCCTGCTTTTCACTGTTTCCTGTCAAATCAGCTGAATGGTAAACCTGAAAGTTAACCATAAGTCAGCAATGGGCCGTTGCGGCCAATGTCAATGGGATCCTGGCCTGCATCAGGAGCAGTGTTGCCAGCAGGTCAAGGGAGAGGATTCTGCTCCTCTCCTCAGCTCTGGTGAGGCCACACCTGGAATGCTGTGTGTAGTTCTGGGCTCCTCAGTATAAGAGGGATATGAAGCTTCTAGAGTGCGTTCAGCAGAGGGCAACAAAGATGATTAAGATAATTTTCTATTTTGTGAGCAAAGACTAAGTAAGCTGGGCATATTTAACCTAGAGAAGACTGAGAGGAGATCTGATTAATATGTATATGTACCTGAGAGGAGAATGTCGGGAGGAAGGGGCCAAACTCTTCTCAGTAGTGGCCAGTGACAGGACAAGGGGCAATTGATACAAGTTGAAACACAGGAAGTTTCATCTCCATGTGAGGAAAGACTTAGTCACTGTGAGGATGATAGAGCTCTGGAACAGGTGGCCCAGGGAGGTTGTGGAGTCTCCTTCTCTGGAGATCTTCCAAACCTGCCTGCATGCCGTCCTGTGCCACATGCTCCAAGTGTCCAAGCTGTAGCAGGGAACTTGGACTGGGTGATCTCTAGGCCCCTTCCAACCTTGAACATTCAGTTATTCTGTAAAACTAAACAGCTAAGTCTTTCCCACAGAATAAAGTCTGTACTGCAGAGTATTATAGTAACCTAATTAGCAAAAAGAACTGTAAAAAAACTCAAAAGATTTATATTAACTTTTTTTTTCCTCTATAAAGTAGTCTTGTAGAGAGTTAAAACAGACTGCTTCTAACCATTTTTACTTAGTTTGTCCTTTGAGGTAGGAAATTGGTGAGGTTTTGCATGCTAAGTTTTTATTTTTACAAGTTATCATGTCCTCTTTCTGCCTGTCTGTCCTTTCTTTTCCAAGAGCTAAATAAAACAGGCAGCTTCAAGAACGTTTGGTTTATCATGCAGTCTCCTCACTTAGGTCAATTTGCCCTGCAGCCCATTCATAAGAATTTGGTTCACAACCAACAAATTTCTTGACGGTTTAAAAACTGGCATTCAACACACAATTCATTTCTAGCACACATCAAAGAGAAATCTCCAGGGAAGACCCACAAGAAGCAATTGTTTCATTCTGAATTCAGGGGCATCCTGATGAATACTGAGCTGACTGCACGCTGGCTGACAAAATGTTCCTATCCAAAAGGCAAAGCCACGTCAGAGAGGCTGTTATAAACATGATCCCACAGAGCTAAAAACAAATCAGCAACCATCCTTCCAGTTACCTTTAACTTGGTGCAGGGATTCCTAATGTACGGACTGCCTTTAGGAACTCAGTTTTGCTGCTACCCATGAAAACGTATCGAGTGACATCTTCACTACCAGCAAGCCTCCATAAGACTTAAAAAAAGAAAACAAAACAAAACAAACAAGTTTGGAAGTAACAGGCTACATATGTGTAATTCTGTTGCTTTTGCTTACCATGATTGGATGATATTCATGAATATGCAATCTCTGCTCAGGATTAATACTGATATAACTAGTACTCACATGGCACAAGTCTACTTGTGCCCAACTCCTCAGTAATGAAGGGATATTTCATTAAATTAGAACCTGTGTAAAATCTTTCATATGCCATATGTGTATCTACGATGGATCTTTGACTGTCCACACTGCTCCCCTCCTGAAAGTCACAATTCGTCAAGTAAAACAAACATTTCTACTTGAAATCATAACACTTTTGACAAGGGAGAGAGAGAGAGAGAAAAAAAAAAAAAAAAGGTGTTTTAATATCAACCAACCTGACAGACTTCTACAATGGAATGACTGGATGGATAGATGAAGAGAGAAACATGGATGTTGTTCACCTTGACTTCAGCAAGGCTTTTGACACTGTCTACCATAACATCCTAAAGAAATGTGGGTTGGATGAGGGGACAGTGAGGTGGACTGAGAACTGACGGGATGGCAGAGCTCAGAGGGTGGTTATAAATAGGGCTGAGTTCATTTGGAGGTCTGTGGCCAATGATGTCCCCCAAGGGGCAGTACTGGGCCCAGTATTGTTCAGCTTGTTCATAGATGACTTAGACGAGGGGACAGTGTGCACCCAGAGCAAGTTTGCAGATGGGCAGGTTTGCAAGATGAAAAAGGTTTTGCAAAC
>JAUBOD010000143.1:958473-969106 GCA_032353885.1 Nothura maculosa
GGAAGGTTGGACCAGATGATCTCTAGAGGTCCCTTCCAACCTTATAGATTCTGTGATTCTGTGACTCTGTGATTCTGTGATTCTGTGAGTGGACAACACTCCACAAAGTTGTGCCATTTAGAGGAAACTGGACAGGCTGGAGAGCTGGACAGAGAGGATCCTCATGAGGTTCAACAAAGACAAATACATGGTCCTGCACCTGAGGAGGAATAACCTCAGACACCAGAACAGATAAGGGGTTGACCAGGGAGTCCTGGTTGACAATATATTAATCATGTGGCAGCAATAAGCCCTTGTGGCCAAGAAGGCCAATGGGATCCTGGCTTGCCTCAGAACGGTTGCCAGTAGTTCAAGGGAGGGGAACCTGCAATCTCTATCAGGCTGCCTAGGGAGGATGTGGAGTCTCCTTCTCTGGAGGTCTTCAAAACTCACCTGGATGCCACCCTGTGCCACAAGCTCTAGGTGTGTCTGCTGCAGCGGGAAGGTTGAACTAGATGATCTCTAGAGGTCCCTTCCAACCTTGAAGATTCCATGATTCTATGATTCTATTCTGCTCTGGTAGGGACAGGGAAGGGCAAGAACTGATGCCCTGTGCTCTAGGTGTTCCTGCTGGAGCAGGGGATGATCTCTAGATGATCTCTAGAGGTCCTCTCCAACCTAAACCACTCTGTGATTCTTTAAGACAGAATTTGTATTTGTGGGAAAGCAGATGCGTATATATGTGCATATTTATGTATTTTTATATATTATATTATATTATATATATATATTTAGAGAAGCCTCTCAAAACATATTATAGTGATTCCAAAGCTTATCCTACCCTCCAAATTGCAAATTGCCACAGTCTCTTTAAGTCCATTGCCATTTAATATTGGTATTCTCTGATCCACTGTTATAAACACTAACAAAAATAACAGAAAAAAAATCTCTAAATATATTTCATAGATATATCCTTTCTAGTTCAGCCATGCAACACAATTGGCTTGAAAAACAAGTTTTGCATACTTATTCTGGTTTCACTTAGCCCATATATTCCTAGCTTGCTGAGGAGAATATTATCCGAGACAAAGTCAAGCAAGGTACCAAGGTCAGTATTTATAACTTTGACTGCAACTCATATAACAGCACTGATATCCAATTTAAAATTATAATTGGTATTTCCTTAGTACTTAAGAGTCAATCTGGGATCAGAACCCTACTGAGCTAAGCACTGTATAAACACAGAACGACTGAAAAACATCTGACAGTTGTTGATCTAGAGAGTTCATTACCTGAGTATTAATAAAAGAAGTAGCAGTGTACAGAGATGCAACAGATTGTAAGAGAAAACAAGAAAAATGAGTAACAGCATCTCCAAAATCTATAGCATATATACCATCAGGAATTACATTAAAAGCAAAAAAAAAAAAAGTTTTTAAGAAAGATTAGAGGAATTAATGATAACAGAGGAGACTTGTTGGTATGTATGTGGAGCTCTTCTGAAACAGGAGACAAAGAGGCAGAGAACAGAAATTTAACTTATGAGTGATGAACATGACAGAATGGGTTAAATCACAAGCAGAATTCCTTGTTCAGGGGAAAAACTTGAAAGATACTTGAAAGCAAAGACCTGTAGTTTAGATTTGAGACAGCTGAGAGGGGAGCCATTAAAAATCTATGTACCAACAAGAATCCACAAAAGCAAACAGGAAAAATAGACGTTTCAGAGCTTTTGAATCCTTCCGAACTATTGGGTTTAGGCAAGAATATTTCAACTTTATGGCTTAATTGAAGTGAGTCAAATCACCTCCCATTACTTTAATTCTCTTTATTATGATCTTAATCACATGTTTTGTTCTAATTACCAAACTCTTGGGACAGGCAATTCTTTCTAGAATTGGCAGGAACAGACTTCATTTTCCTCTAAAGACAAACAAGCCATAGTTTTCTCTCACACTTCTTGCAACACTTCCAAAAGAGATAAACCAAAACAGATTTCCTGCTAGGATTCTTTAGGAATTCCAGACCTCGTATTTCCTCTGTCATTGTATTTGCCTAAGGGTGTTAGTGGTTACTTATTCACCTCGACTTCACATGAGTATTACTCAAAATTTTGAAAATACTTGTTTCAATTTAAGATATTTAACTCCATTAACATGAAGCTTAAAGTCTTGTACTATATGAATACCAGACTTAATAAAAGATTGAATAAAATAAGTAGTACTGGCTTCAAGGAGATGGAAAAACATGTTTGTACAATATTGCAAACACTGATGGATGCTTTCAGCTATATGACTTCTCCTTTGTGTAGATGAAGAATATTTTGTAGATGTGTCACAAACATGTATGTGAGTAATGTATATAATTTACATAATTTACAAAAGTTTAGGAAAGAATAGCAAATATATTTTATATCAGAAAATACAGAAAACACATACAAAGTATGTGGGAGCAAAACTGTGAGCTAATTATTAGGAAAGTATTTTATTGAAGACTTTGCTGCTTCTATCACATGAAACCAAGATTCATGATTCAAAAGTCAGTTTCTTCACATGCAGAGAGCTTTATAGAATGGGATTTAATAATTTGCTGGGAGTCAGTCTCTTTACATCCAGAGAGTAGCATGGTATTGGGATGAGGTTATTTTCCACATTGCCCTAGTAATGACTTTACCAACAAATAAACAATTCAGAGACTGATGTGTCTCTCCAGACCTTATATCAATTGGTAATATTCTACTGCATCCATCCTTTGAACTGGCATATAGACTTAGAAAGACATTAGCAATGCAATTGCTAGAATTGCCAGGTTTTACAGCACAACTGTCAGCCCTCTAAACACTGCAAGTATGCCTGTTTAGAAGTAAAGGCAGAGCAGCAGGAAGGTTCACATGGTATTTCTTCATAAACACCAAATATCAAGTGTAGAACAATTGGAAATATCCTTAGATTAACTGGCAATACCCACAGCAAATAAATTGGATTTTTTTCTTGCATTTATCGTTGTCCCTTTGCCAGAAGGGCAGGTATCCTTCCCTTTTTTAAACCTTGCTAGTAATACATAGAGCTAGCCTCAGTCAGATACTTGAAGATTAAAAGGATTAAAGATTAAAATACCAACTTCTAGGGTCCCTGAACATATATCAAATGACAGTTTTCTTTAAAATTTTCTTAAGAGATTTCCTTGCTACAGTAATTCATTTTGATTCACCACTCTTGTGGAACTGATCTTCCTTCTGCTTTTCAGTCATTTTTATTCATTTTAAACTCCAGGCAAACTCAAAAACAAGTTGTGCTTTAGAAGCACAATGGCTAAATTCATTCAAGAGTTATAATAAAATAGAAACAGACTTACAAAAGACAAAAAAATATCAAAAGCATAGTTTTACATTATGCATAATACCAATGTTCCTTCTCCAATATTTCATTCTGAGTTTTAGGGATTTATAGATGCTTTCATTTTAAATGTAGCCTTTTTTATATAAATCAATATTTATTCTGCAATCATTCTTTTTTTTATGTTAGTAGACTTCTCTTTTCAATACTATTTAAGAAAAATTCTCTTTCACATCTTTGCCTGGGCACATCCAACCACAGTTCTTCATATCTTTCTTATGGATGCTTCTTATGACCTAAAGAAAAGCCATATCCAGCAACTATAGTTAATTCATTGGATAGCTCAAAACACTTAGTTTTGAGATTAGTAAATATGTTTCATGTAAAAGTACAAGTCTAAAAATAGGTTTTCATCATAGGTAAAAGTCAATATCAAAATATTTGAGGAACATCATTGTACATGTATGAAAGAAGACCAAATATGCAACGGGTTCTTCCTCTTCTGTCAGTGTGACAGTATGAATTTGGGTTCATATTTGTTTGGGTACAAAACTGTAATATAAGAAAAAATTGTATATGTACCAATTGTTAAAATTGCAGTTACTTGAACAGATTAGCTCTATACCATTCAGTAAACACGACATGTAACTGATGATTGTCAATATATGTATATGAAGTATATGTTTATATTATTTTGAATTAAAACATTAACATTTATTGAAAAGTTTGTATAGAGCTAATAATATGATGTTCTATTATTTATAAATTTACTTATAATTAAAGCCAAATTCATGAATAGACAATATCAAATTCTTCCACCAGCATATTCACTAGTAACACAAGCAATCAGATGATTACTTCCAAAAAAATACATTTTTCACTGGCAAACAGTAACAGAAGACTTTTACTTTTATTTCTGTGCATTGCCATTGCTTTGATAAACATTCAGACTAACTAATTCTGAATCATCCTTTTAAATATGTTCACCTCTTTATTTATTATACAAGACTCTTAGGAAGACTAATTAGCTAAATTTCACACTGGTTTGACCAACATTACACATCCAAGTAGGAAGGTATCAATACCTCCATAGCTGTTTTACAGCTCTACCTAATAATCACAACCAAAGGTAGCTACACTGCCATACAACCAGCTCAACTCCACCTGAAAGTGTCATTTCAGTTTCTAGCTATAGAACCAGCCCAGGTCAAAAATCTGTTTTCTGCCCCAAAAACCAGTTTATCAAAGTTCATACCCCCAAGTCAGTCATTGCTGCATTATGCCTTTGCAGTCTATGCAAGCAAGAAGACATATCGCTAGAAAGGAAGGTACGTGCACAGAGATTCATCTCAGTTCGTCCTAACTTTGTAGACCAAGGAAGACCTTTACCAATACAGACCCAGTTTTCCAGCCAATTGTTACCCTCTGATATTCTCCTTCTAAGAAAGAAAAGGGTGAGGGTGAGCAAAACATAAAATAATTATAAACATGGATCGTCCAATTATCCAAGAATCTTTACTCCTGGAGACTTCAAACATGCACAGTCTATAAAGCAAGGGAAAAAAAAAATAATTACAGGAAGTTTAACTGCAAGAAGCCTACTATTCCAGGAATGGAAAACAACCAAAGACCTAAAAATAGCTATATGGTATACAGGCCTAAGTGACCTAGCTATTCTGAAGAGGTTAAAATGATATTCCAACTAAATGAAAGTAGGGAAAGCTATTATTAAATATGTTCCTTTTCTTTAAAGATAAAGGAATAATACAAAGAAGATATTTTTATTACTAAGCATTTTGTTCATAGTTTTACAGAACTGGGAAATATAAGCTTTAAAAGATACCTATAACCTAATTGACCTTTCTCACATACTCCCTTTTTGTTTTCCACAAGCCAAATACATCTTCAGTCAACCAGAAAAACACAAGGGAAAAAAAAACAAAGCTTATTTTACACTACTATCTTGATTCAGTGGGGAAATATGGCTGAATAGCTTTGCATGGCTTAGGTCACTGACAAGACTAGGTCTTTTTAAGTCATGTTCAACATTACACTTAAGTACAAATGATACTGTTAATTCCAAGATTCCAAAAGGCATCTTCACTATCTCAGAATCCCAGGGAGGACAAAGTTTGATGCACTTTTGTGTGCATTTAATATTTGGGAATATTTAATCAGAGGCCATACAATGAAGCTCCAAAGTAATGCAATTAGCATGCTGGTACTGATGTTTGAACAGGAACATGCATTTCCAGTATTCTCTGATAAACAAATAAGGATCATTTTGGCTTCCACCCTTAATTTCTACAATATTGGATGAAGGAAAACTACAAAAGACAACTGATTTTGAACTGACAATTTAATGCATGCTCAGACACATCAGAATCGTACCATTTTCTTTCTCTAAGCATCAGCTATCTTGCTTTTTACATTTCCATCACCTTACATTTCCATCTAATGATTTATCATTTTTAAGTGACGAAAATTATCACAATGCCATGATGTGTTTCACTTTCGCTGTTTCATTTACCAGCTTTTAGCATTCTATCATTTATACTATCTCTTGTCAATAACATACTATATCCAGTGCTACCATACCTTAACATTTTTGCTAGATATTGCCAGGCTTTTTGTTCTAGAGCATAATTTGCGGAGTGTGATTTATCACACACAGTTGACCAGAGCTCTCCCTCTTAGAGCATGCAGAGCTGTTCTCAGTTTCTGTCTGAAGTAAAGCAAAGCCTCGCATTAAACATTTTGTTTTCCATTTCTACAGTGAGAGGTGATGCAGGGTGCAATATGTTTGAAGTGGGTGGAAAGACATAGGGAGATTATGTAGGACAAGAGGTGGTGTGCCAGCATCCCTGGGGCTTGGCCAGCTGATAAATCACTACAGACTAAGCCAGGTAGTTTAAAGCAGGTCCTTAGTATGGGGTAAAAACAAGCAGATCTGTCCACCAAGTACCCACTTTGGATTCTCCATTTACTAAATTCCTCTGCACATCCAAAAGTGCACTCCTAATGGAGTCTCGACCTACCCTCAGCTTTTGAATTATTATTTTCATGTCTATCAGGATCATTTTAAAGTTATACTAAATATAGTGTCATTATTATCTCACAATGGGGAAGAAATCATCACTTTCTTAAAAGTGAAAAACTCTTCTAATACATTAAAGATCCTTTTTGCAATGTGTTTGAAAATAAAAATACAGATCCAAAGTATTCTAATACATAATTAGCATGAAATTACATTATGAGGATAACAAAAGAATCACTATTTTGGGCAAACCAAAGGCTCTTAAGTTCATCTGTCTCTGATGCTGGCCAATACAGAATTCTTAAAACTGTAAGAAAAGGACAAGTGCAAAATCATATTTCTTCATTATAATTCATTATATTTGTGAAATTATGGCTAAGAATTTCACAGGCCAAGGCTCCATAGTGCTCAGAATATTCAAGCTAGACTGTCACAGTGATAGTTTTACATTTTCTGTTATCTTCTAAGCAATTCATTTTTTTCCCCACTTCTGAAATTATTTGAACTTTTTTGAAAATGTAAATGAAATTTATTTTTAAACTTTGTAGAAAAAGATATGTGGCTCCTTGTAGACAGCTCAGAGTGATAACATTCATTCAGGGCATATCATAGTCTGCCCAAGTGAAAAAGAACCTATGCTTTGTGTATTAGAGTTTCCTCTTCTTTTTCAATAATGAATATCATAGGCCATCTAATCACTTACCTATTCAATATCATGTTGCCCTTCTGCAAGTCCTGGTGGTTCTTTTCATCTGATCTGAATGACTCAGAGTCATCAGTAGTTCTGCCATCCTCCCTTACCACATTTTTACAAGAAAAATAATCTCAGTATAAATCTGCAAGCAACTCACTGCTAATCTCTCTCCACTGTGCAAGCTGACTTCATTTGTTCATGTTCTTGTCTTTTCAAACAGCTTTTTTTATGAGAAAATTTTGCCAAATCTTTATAATAAAGTCACATACCTGCATTCCTGCTGATTCTTTTGAAGAATTAATTCAACTGTGAAGTATAACTTCTTTCTTTCAAAACTGTATTAAATCTTCTCCATTATATCAAATTTGCTCATACATCTAGTAATTTCCACTGTATTTGCCAGATATAGACTTAAGAATCTATAATTCTCTGACTACATACTGGCCACCTTAAAAATGTTATCATCATCATCATGCTCTATTGTTCTGATACAAGTTAAAATAAATACAATACTTTTTTAGACTCCCTGACTGTTTTAATTACAATTTTGCAGAAATAATTTTTTTCTGACTCTTTTGAAATTAACTCACACTTTTTCAAGATCATCTTGTTATTTCTAACTTCCTCCATAGATACATTTAATTCTAACTTACCTAAGTACCTAGCTGTTACTATAATATATAGAGAGGATAAAATAAGCCGATGAATACTAATATATCCTGTGCGAATGATTAGTGCAGACAGCTAAGGTCAACTTAGCTTTAAGGTGATCTAAGCAGAAGTTACAAAATAGAAAAAATAGAAAAATAGAAAATAGAAAAAGATGTATTGGGGCTTTCCCTCAAGCCACATATTTGAACTTTCCAAAAGTATCCAAAAGCATAGGAGCAAAAAGTATTCAGTATTCGAAATACTGATATGAGACAAATTGTTAAAACCATACCTAATAATTTCATAGAAATTAAGGTATTTTATTTTGTTACAATAACAGAAAGGAGGGTCTGGCATTGGCTACTATCCTTTGACAAGCAACATTCATGCAGAGGTTCCCATATACAAATGACCATATCCTTCCTGAAACTTAATGCACTTAGGCCCTTCTAGTTTGCTTTCCTGATAATGTTTCTTTGAAATAATCTTTACTCTTGATTTCTATATTTCTTTTTCATTTTTTTAATCACATAATTGGCTTTTCCCTATATTTTGTATCCCTGTAGGCCATGAATTATCTACATTTTTTATGTTCTGAACTTATTATTGCATGACTAAATTAAGGAAAATTGTTTTAACTGGTTCTTATAAAAGCCTTTTTTTTTTTATTTTATTTGAACTCTCCTGACTTTTCAGCTCATGTCTGGAGGTCAGTATGTCTTTACTGCCCTATTTGTCCTACTGGCTTCGTTCTTAAACAGAGGTAGGCTTTCCATTTTGATAGGTGAAACGTTTACTTCAGGCTTTTAATCTATTACTTCCAGAGTTCAGCACAGTTAAATGCTTCTTTTTAGTCCCATTTTAATCATCCTCTTTTCTGCTAACTCCTGTTTTTGAAGTTAAATGTTACTGCATGGATTTCATTTTCTTTCCTTCTATAAGGACACTGCTTTTGAACACATCTTTAAGAGTAACAGAAACCCTCAGGAGTGCAATAGTGTTGTGTATTGCTCTGGACTGAACCAAAGGTGACTATTTCTGCCATGCAATTTCTGACTAGTTGCTTTAAGAATGGCTCATGGTATTTAAAAATCTACAGCTTGCCTCTGTTTTTATACATGGCATTTACAAAACCTGTAAAATAGCCATTGAATCTTTCAGGGCAATTTCTCTGACCTTAGCATTTTAGAGTCGCTGCTATCAGAGTAGTAAGGAACACAAGCCTCTGATATACTATAGCTGGACATGACATTTTAATATCTGGTATGTTATTTGAATAGATATAATCTGCTATGATATAGCCCTATTCCTATCAATTTGATCTACTATGTTACTTATACCTGATGCCAATATCTTTATCTCTTGTCTAGTTTCCTTCTACCAAATTCTAACATTTCCTTCTGAGGAAAGATAGCTAGTCTCAACTTAAAAAGCAGTTGTGTACATTATCAAGTTTAGAGAAATGAAAAAGAATATCAACACGTTTGCATTTTTTCTTAATCTAGAACATAGTAACTCAGTCCTAAGAACATACAGATCTCTGGTTTTAGAAAAAGCATTACAGAGTGCTTGCTTTGGTGGCTTAAAACAGGCAGCAAAATGGAAAAGATGCAAAAGAGTCATATCAGGTGCATTTTTGACAGCAATACTTACTTTTTAAATGCTCAGAACTTTGAACAGATTCCAATATTCAAGTTGGAACTTGTAATTCAGTTTAATATTTTTGAGGAATAATTGTGTAATTGTGATCTTTGTTTTGTGGAAAAGATTCTAGTATTACTAATATCTTAGGATTTTCACTAATTCACTTTTTTAAATCATATTAGAATGAAGAAAAAGATTTTTGCATTGCTCTAAAATCCTGTTTTCAATAGAAACAATACTAAATACTTGTGCAAACTAAAAGCATCCTGTAAGTTAGCAGCATTTGCTGGTACTTCCAGCCAATCGCTTTATATAATAGCTAATAACTGATATTAACAAGTAGTAAATGCAATGGGCTTAAACTGGTAAATCAATCAAGAACAATGTGAACTGCAAGATAAAAAAGAAAAATGGCTACTTGGTGTAATAACTCTGTCATGTGGATCTTTGAACAAAATGAAAGTCTTAATGATGTGAATATCAATATTTATTGGACTGGGATACTAAAAGAGGAGGCAGGAGGAAGAAGCACACCTTACAAATTAGGCATCTCTTCTAAAGCACAAGAAATGCATTTAAAAACACACACAGACACACACATAATAACTAAATCCCTAAGCAAAAATGTAATAGGGTGCCTATACCAAATTTAACATTACTTGAGAAATAACTGCAGATATGGAATACATAGATACAGGTTTTTCTTTCAAAAACATCTGGCATTCACACTCAGAGAAAAAAACACAGGAAAGCAGCTACAAATATTTTTGGCACAGAAACGCTTCCAAGGTCTAAGTCAGCCCCTTGATATGTAATAGGCAGATATGTAGGGTCATGCAGGTTATTTCCTATTTCTACCAATGTCCATCTTCCATAGGATCATCTTTCATAAAGTTGTTTTTCTATCTTTATGCTGAGGTATATGCCAAGGACCAAATGCAGACTTATAGCTTAAAGAAATTAATTAACCTCAAGAAAACTTCAGCTAGATATGGATCTAAAATCATAACCAATATATCCTTTTAAAGTATGTAAAGTCTTTGTACACAGTGATATTATCTGAGGGCCTAATGAATAAAGTGATATGCAAGAATGTTTATAGGACCTCAGTCACTGATACTGAAACAAAAGATACAGTTTGAAACTTGAGCGCACTGTCTCCCTCAAATTAAGTATTTTGCTTCTGTGCGTGTGAGATCTTTTTGCAATGTGTTTGAAAGAAAAGAAGAGAAGAGAAGAGAAGAGAAGAGAAGAGAAGAGAAGAGAAGAGAAGAGAAGAGAAGAGAAGAGAAG
>JAUBOD010000143.1:969206-984210 GCA_032353885.1 Nothura maculosa
GAGAAGAGAAGAGAAGAGAAGAGAAGAGAAGAGAAGAGAAGAGAAGAGAAAAGAGAAGAGAAGAGAAGAGAAGAGAAAAGAGAAGAGAAGAGAAAAGAGAAAAGGAGAAAACTCGTAGGAAGGGTAGCCACACTTCCTGATTTGAAACCATCTATGTGTTCCTGAGGAGTATCTCAGATGAAGGGAGTTTTCAGATGGTGTACATGGGCAAGAGAGGGCAGTACTGGACGTCCTACCCATGCAGCAGACATGCAGCTCAGCCAGCAATAGCTGCATTACTTGGAGAAATCAAGATATGCCCACTCCAATATTAGCATCAACACAAGCAGAGGTGCTATATTTGCTTAAATCATGTAGAAAGCTCCCAAGAGGTAGCAGAGCCATTGCTAAGTGTACACGCTTGCGTGTGTACACTTTCTTCTTCTCTCTCCACTGAACTTCAGGCCTACGATGCCTGTACTGCTAACAGTGGGGAATTGGAAATACGATTTCCTCAAGCTTCAAAATGTTTAAGTAAGAGGATTTTTGGAAAAACTGGTATCTTTAAAGTGTTTTTTCCTCCTTTTTTTTTCCTTCTCCTCCAAGTTTGAACTTTTAGCCTAAATGCAGCGTAAACTCATTAAAGTTTTATTTGTCTGTATGAGGAGTGTTACTTCGGAGGTTTTGGAGATGATCAGATGCACTGGTAATGAATTCTGAGCACAGAAATGATGATGTCTACTGCCAGCAACAATCATGCAAATTTGTAAATGTTTACAAATTTGCAAGCTAGACAATGCACCACTGAGACCAATATTGTAGTGCTATATTTAGCCTGCTCCTATTTCACCCCCCTACAAGATATTACACAATAACTTCAAAAGAACAGCATGTATAAAATATTGTTTAGATTTTTTTTTTACTTAAGTGCAAAAAATATATATAAACAGATGAAGATTTGAATAAATGATTGTGAGATAAAAATCCAGATCTGTAAAAGCTGGGTGGATCTCAATTGACTATTTTATTTCTCACTAAGACCTATTACAAATGCAAGCCCAGCGTTCTCTATGTCTACCACTAGTGATTACTTTGCTTGTTTGCCATGTCTAATGCTTCTGTGTGAAAGCTTTTGTTATTCTGCATGAAGAAGTTTTAGAAAATAGGAGCAAAATGGCAATAAATTTTCACATAAAAATGTATATATTTCAGTTAAGCTTCTCAATTCTAATAATGTGACCTTAACTTTCAAATTACAGGTCTGGGACAGTATGTTATTTCTAAAACGTTTATAATGTCAACTGCAATTACTCAGATCTTTCTAAAGGTGAAGCTGTATGGCCAAGCAGATGCCACTTTTCAAAAGAATTTGCTTGAATATTTTGGGGAAGAGAAGTCATGTATAACAGAAAACACTTTAATTCTTAAATTTTGATTCTGAAAAGTAACATAATGTTTACTGTGAAAAATACTACATAATCTTCAGTATCTAGACTGTAGCAGCAACAGCTGCTTAATAGAAAGCTCTGTCAGCAGCCAGAACTGTGCCTTACTTGCAATTGAGAGATCGTCAGAGATGGTGAATAAATCGAGCTCTGTGAGCTAGCCAAAATTATAGAGATAATGAAGTGGAAGGAGAAGCTTCAAAGGAAAGAGGAAAAATGCTTTTCAACAGATATATATTTTTTTAATTATAGTCATTTAGGCATTTTAGGAAAAAAGAAAAGAGAAATTATGAGGTCTCAGAGCAATAGAAAAATAGATAAAAGAATGGACAAAAATTGGACAGGAATCCTATCCTACCACACAAACATAATACAAGGTACAATAAAAATATGACCAAGAAAAATACAGATATAGTCCTCTGAGCTTTTTGTTTACTTCAAACCTCTGTATTTGCAGCTTTGAAGTAGAAGCGAACAGATTTGTGTATATTTTTGGTTTCCAATGAAAGAGACTAGGACTGATGGCTTTAAAGGCACCTCCAGCTGTGTGACTACAGGAGTGGGTCATGTAGCTTGCACTCCTGATGTTGCAAGAACAGAGAAAACAGAGAAGACTTCCTCTTAAATGGTATTTTGCTTTTGTCATGCTGCACTGTGACAACTGTGAGTTTGTGACGTTCCCTGCTCTCACAGTTAAGAGCCAAAGGATTAGTCCTCTGTTTTAATCCCTGCCAGCACTCAACCATCTTCATCTAGCTGGGATAAATACCGGGGCAATATTTCCTTTTTACTTATAGGTTATGAAGGATTATACTCTTCTTGTTGAAAATATCCTGACTGTCCTACAAACTGTCAAAAGGCATAACAGAAAATTTTGTCGTGATTACCTAACTGGTGTCATAAGTTTCTATAGAGATAAAATTAATGAACATTATTTCAAAATGATTTATGAAAGTAGGGAAACAGCAGCTTTTTATTTATTTATTCATTTATTAATTTACTCTTCCTCTTGGTCAGTATAAAAATCTGCTCTTAAGTCCTCTTTAATGAGGAGCTAACTACTCTTTACACCATCTCATAGACTGCTTTAGCATAGTCTCATGTATTTAGCATTTTACTTTTCATATTTTAATATTAAAAACTATAACTTAGGAGGTAAATGCTAGATTTAAAATTCTGCTTGACACTTCTGTAATTTGGGCATTGTTACTGATTTTTTTATTTTAAATCAGAATCTGAGAAAAGAAATTTTAGGATATATTAATTAAAAGGTTCCTAAATTTATTATTCTGGATTTTCCTGTACTACTGATAATTACTGAATTGCTGTGACTAAAAATCCTTGTCAAAAAAGGACATTCCCTAGGTATTTTACTCATGAGATGAAAAGTGATTTTGGAAACAAAATTTAAAAAAAAAATCAAGTTTTTAAATTCAGAAGCTTACACACATTTTCTGTTAAGCACAAAATCTAATGTATAAAGATATTTATGCCTTTAAGTTGTGCTTAATTTTTCTTCCTGGTAATTCATTCTCTCAGCCACACAAAAACTCAACAAATGTATCAGTAAATTAGCCAAAGTTCTAGAATAAAATTCTGAGTAGAATCAATGACAGCATTTCCATTGGCATTAACATAAAACAAACTACTTAAAAACAAAACTATATTTTTCTTCCAAAACAAATTATTTAAAACATAATGAATATTCACACTCATTCGTACCAATTCACTGCCTCATGAGAGAAAAACAAACAACAACAACAAAAAGAAGTAGAATATGGAGACCTACTGGGTGATTTACTATACATCAGTGAAATTAATTCTGAGTATATATGTTGCCTGTTCCTTGCCTCTCCTCCAAGTATATTTTTACTTGAGATAGACCTGATGAGCTTTGGTGTGTTCTTGCAAGACATATTCTAAAGAGGGTATTGGCATCAGGAACATAATTACTATTTTAAAACACTAAGCATCCTAGGAGTAGTGCAGATCCAAAGAGCCAGAAATCAAAGTTAAGCATTATTAATCTTCAGTGAGAGCTCTGGCCATTTGCCATGTGGTAACAGAGAAAAGTCATTTGGCTCCCACCTTCGTAAAATAATTCTCTCAAAATCTTCACTGTGAAAAACACTTAAAAATGTTGGCAACAGAGGAAGAGACAAAATAGATTAATTATTTAGGATGGATGCATATGAACTTTGCTTTCTTTCCAACATCAAAGTATTATCAACTATGAGTTTATTCATAGCTATAATAAACATGCTGCAATTGGAAAAGTATGATTTCATGAAAGTTTTCTTGAAAAAGAAATCCAAGGCTGCTCAAAACAGAGTTTATCAATGTTTAGTTAATGGATTAACTAAACAGCAAATGTTTACAATATGTGCTTTTAATATGTAGTATGCAGCCATTAAAGACTTGATAAGGATATCACCATGGATACAATTTTAAGATTTTACTTAACATTCAATCTGTTGTTTGTCCTGGAGCCAGTGTCCTTGGCTAAGAGGTAGATATATAAAAGATGGCTAGCTTTATCTCGCATGTTTGTATCCACTTTGTCCCTTGATCTACATACATAATTTGTAATGCACTGTTTTCATCTTGGCTGTTAACATATACAATCAAATTCTTCCTGTAAAGCAATGTAAAACTTAGAAATTCTTTTCAGGTTTATGTTTAATAAAGTTTGAAATAACATAGATGAAGTTGATTCTTAGAGTTTCTATGTTCAGAATAGAAAAGCTGATTTCAAGCCAAACTAGTACATCTTGGGTAAAAGCAGCAGAATTTCATCACTTGTGAAATTCAGCATAACACTACTGACACAAACAAAAAATGAATATGAGTACAAAACTAGAGCTTTTAGTAGCAAGTTTTAGTGTGAACATTCAGTTCCAGTAGTAAAATTACAATGTATGTTACTTCACGACTGGTAAAATATAGGCTTTTAGTGAATGCTGCTTGCTCAGTTGTACTATCCCTCCACTCTTGGAGCAAAGTCAACATGCCTTCATATTTACTTTGACCAATATTAATGTCTTCACAGAAATTTCTCAGTATCTTTTTTCACCTTTTATCTTAAAGGAATATTATTTTTTCCTAAGGACTAAATGAGCTTAATTTTAGTAAAAACAAAAATATGTTTAAATTCCTCTTGTCTCTCCCAGTTCTAGCCCTAACCAAAAAGTTTACTCTATCAGAAGATGTAAAGATCTCAGCCAAATACTATAGGAAGAGTTCAGTGGGGCTTCACGTGCTCACTGAAAGGCTGTTCCAGAAGGGCTGAGTAACACAAATTGAGGATACAGTTATGGTGTACTGCCAGGGAGCGGTTCAAAAAGCAGTATAAACACTGGGCTAGATGCATATGCTTTTGCCTGGGCATAGTTTCAGGCTACTTCTAGCAACATGGAGCTCTGCAAAGATTTATTTACTTTTGTTTCCTTCACAGGCTTTTGTGCATGCACCAAGTTCCGTGATAGCAGCTAGAACACCACAGCGCAAAGAACTTCTCTGAACCTGGTGATGAGATTAAAGTCTATCCAGGAAAGCCAGTGTTGCAGTGCTATCTAGATCTTAATTCTAAATATTGAAATCCTGCAATGCCAGCGTACCCTACCGATTGGTCTTATTATGTGACAGCTGTGGATGTTTTCTGCTCTTTTCTTGAAAAAGTATATGCAATTTTTACTCTGCTTTTTTTTTGCTCTTAGAAGATACACCAGCAGATATCAGTGAAGCCTAGGAAGAGTGATGTGAACATGTTAGTATAGGACTTAATTGCAGTTTTCCTACTCACCACTCACCAGCTAAGCAGTAGTCTCAATTGACCTATAGGTTAATTGTCAAGACAGTAGCTTTGATTAACACTGAACATTTTAACTATGTTTTGGGGATCTTCTCTCTTTCACTGTCCCCTTTCTTGCTTACTAATTATAGCCCAATATTCCAAAATGTGGCTAAAGAAATAGATGTGACTGCTGAAATCTGAAGTACATTATTCAGAACGGTTAACACATTTTTGTAGAGGCTAGATCTCCAAAAGATTTGACTAACCAAACCAAACTGCCTTCTCTACAAAACTCTTCCAGGCTCTCATCCTGGAGTCCCCATCTCTTTGGACTCTCTTCACTTTATCCTGAGAATTGTTTATTTATTTATTCATTCGATGCCCTAGACAGCACAGTGAGTGAGAGCATAGGAAGCAGAACAGGTGTGTGAGGAAAAGCAGAAGTGCAAATTTCTTTATCAGATGTCAAACCCTTGGTAGCATAGCCTCTCTGCACCTCAAATATTTGATGTACCTTGTCCAAAGGTCAGTAAACATTTCATTTGCGTCAGCAGTTTTCATTATATGATATGCAGAAGGCATATGAACTACAATCCAAATAGGCTACTAAAGCCTGAAGTGGGAGAGTTGACTAACCTTGGGTTGTCCATGAACCCAACAACACATGAAGAACCAAGACTACCACCTCACCTTATCATATAAGCTACATATAAACAGTATGTAATTATGAAGTTATTAACAAGTTATTTTGACAACTAATTAAATTACATGAAGTAGAAAGCCATGTCCTCTTCTGCATTCCTATTATCCTTGCATAAATCAACTGCCTGAAAGAGCTAGCTGCTATTCAACCAACTTCATTAGCATAAATAAATAAAAAAAGTGTCATTCATTTTGCTAATATTCTACTACCTACCTATGTCTTAAATTACATTGCAAACCTATGGCAAAACCTTTCACTTCAATCTGTTTCTTTAAAAATTACTACCAGACTGGGATGTAATCTTACAAACACCATCCAGCTACCTCCTTCCATTTAAAAATTGCCATCATCCTTTTTCATAATCTGAATTTTCCATTAAAAAGATTAATGAATGATTAAGTATTGGGTATCTTTAAAGTTACTATTTTCATATTCTCTGTTTTTTAGCAATAATGAATAAAAGGAAAATCAAAGCCTGAGATCCAGAAACTGTCAAAATTACACCTTCCTCCCAATCTGTTTTTTGTTATTATTATCTCTTGCTTCAGTCTCATTGAAAACTTCACTTTTTCATGAAAAAGTGCCGTGTCATATGTAATGTCTTCTTTGACAGTGAACTGTAATTTTCTGCTATTTTGTTGCAGAAATGTGGAAATCACTTTAAAACTCTTAATTTAAAGCAATTTTATGATTTTTTTTTGATACTACAGATTAAGATGTAGCAAAATCACTCACAAACTAGTGTTCTTTTATGGAGCCCACTTACTAGTTAAGCTGTTGAACATCAGTTCAAAACCATAATTAACCATAAGGATATAATCTAAAATTCAAGCTGCCAAAAACTTATCTCACTTAGCTGCTTGCTCTATCTATATTTCCCACGACAGATACTTTTATTACTTAATTACTTACATTAAAATGCCACTATTTTGAGACACCCTTATCATAAGAAGGAAACACAATAAACTCTATCTACATTTTTTGTTTCTTTTTCTTTTTTTTCCCACTCACAATTGTACCCCCCTCTTCATGTATTTTTATTGTACAGCTCCCTATTATCCCAAAATATATAGTTGTGATTCCATGTTTCATATGTAACACCGTTTCAAATTAAAAAAAAAAAAAAGCTGAGAGGTGAACAACAGCTATCTTATGCAGGACAAGATACATGTCTTCTGAGTGCTCTAATTATAGTTCTGTTATTAAGAACTAGGTTACAACATGTTCCTTTGCTACCATTATATATACTCTGCAGAACTTCATGGCTTTATAAATAAACCTCTTTTGAGGACATACAAATAAAAACTTATTCTAAACAAAGTGATATTAAAGCAATATGCTCCAGATTTTGCAAGTGCCTTTGTATTTCAAGTTATTGCATATCATTTAGGGAGTAAATAAGTATCACTAAATAAAATAACACACAAACAAGGTGTCTAATTTTTAAAACAGGGAAACAACAAAAGGCTCAGATTACATTCTCCAATTTCTTTTATAGCTTTGATTTACTTAGGGGTTTATCTCACAACCACTAAAAGTCCAAGTTTAGCCCACATTACTGACACAATGATGAATTACTTATTTAGACAAGTCACATATTCTAATCTCTAAACCACAGGTTTTCTGCATAACTTGCCTTCTGCCTAGTAAAAATATGAAAAATTACAGAGCACCTTGCTCTTTGGAGGAACTGTTGCTCAGAGACCCGCAATTACATTTTTTTTTGTAAGCTTTTCAGTTTAGAGTCTCCCCAACCGGCTCACCAAGAAAGTTTGAAAAGAGGGATTACTTTACCCAACGTAATTGTCGGCTTGCTGACAGATCTGTTGTCCTTACCTAGACACCCAGTACAAGCTTCATGGCAGCAGTGCACGGGTTTCTGAGGGTTTGCACATCACAGACAGAAAGCCTCCAAGGTGGTGTGCTTGTGAGTTTGTTACAGATTTAGTATTAAGGAGTTATTAGAAATTTACTGCTGAGCTCAAAGCACTGAAGTCCAAAGGGTCTACATACACTGCCAGAAAAAGATCTGCTATTTACCTCTGGGCCTGCAACTTGAATAAGCAGATTCTCTTACACCAGTAATGAATAGATACAGGTTCTTGGGCTTTACCAATCATCTCTAAATTACAAAATTAATTTAATAACAAATATAGTATTACTGACATGGAAAGCACTATTTGCATCTACAATGGCTAGTAACAGGAAAGTGACTTGCGAAGTTGAGTATTTTTTCCAAACTTATTCTGAATGCTGAATTTTCAGGGAAGAAATGAAAGAGAAATGAGTGATATAATATATTCCTCTGTCTCAATAAAGATCACTGAGGATAATCCTTTAAAGACAATACCTCTTGAACCCCGCAATAGTGAATGCAAGCCTGTTCTTTCAAGAAGGCTATTTATTTAATACTTTACAAAGCTAACAATGACAAAAATTTACTACCCAGGAGTAGCCCATTAATGAAAACTAATTACATAACTATAAATAGAGATGGATTTCACTTCTAAATATAATACTTTGCACTTGTTTCACATTTCATCAATCAATATAAGATCACTTCTTCATATTTCATCCTGTTCCTGCCCTCGAAACTCCTGGCCATCTATCCTATACAGATGCTGAACACACACAAAAAAGTGTCCTCTATAAACCATTTCAGTCACTATTAGGAAATACTCAACATCCACAGAAAAAACCTGCGCAACCCCCGTGTTTGGCTGAATCACTACCAAGCATGATTTCCAACATTAGTCACATTCAAACCATCTTATTCATTTTAATGTGGAGAATCAGATCAGACATTATCAAAAGTCTAAACACAACACATACTACACCTACTATTTCATTATTGTCTAGTTAGTAGGTCAATTATTCTCCAGCACATAAAATGACAGATTACTGGGTTGATTTATTTTCCTATTGGCAAATATAGGTTAGTAATTATCCTGTAGAAACCTGAAAAATGCTTATTCAAATTAATAATTTGATCTCAAAGACAAAGTTAATAGGTATTGCCGGGGCGATTTCCCTTAAATGAGCTAGTTGTCCTTTTCTCTGGTATATTTGAGATCTTTGCCATTCTGCAAGTGTTCACAGATACAATGAATGCAGAATTTTATTGCAATAGATTTTCATCCCTTGCTGACTTGATTGTATCTCTCATCTTTTACCTTACACCTCTCTCCCTCTAGTTTAGATCATTTTGTTAAACTTGTGACTGTAATTAGAAAGACAGCAGACTCCACAGAAGAAAACCCTCTGTGCACTGGGAACATAATAAAGGCTATCATATTTGTGTTATCAGTCTGAGGAAAAGCAAAGTAAGCCTAGGCAGACAGCTGGCCAAGAAGAGGCTCGATCCCTTACATTTAAATTTCTACTGTATTCAAGGCAATAGGACGTATGCTTTTTTCTTAATAATTCAGTCAACTGCCTTAAGCAACACCTAAACAACTATTATTTTGAACATTAAACCGCAGAACATAAACATTTGGGAAAATATACAAAACAGATTTATAAATGAAAAATGTATTTAATTACCTTAGCAAACTGTGCATTTATCCATTTTGTGAATGTTTTCTTTTGAACATCTTCTCGTTCATCTGCCAGAAAAAAAGTAAAGCACTTCATTAGAATTAATGAACAAAACATTACAGTACCATGGATTAAAGCACCAGTATTGATTGCAGTGAAGCCACTATTGCTAATTCAAACTCAAGCAGGGCACCTATTGGGGTGTATTTTGTCTTTAGCAGAAATATTAATATATCATTAAAAGCCCACAGCTTCCCTTTCACAATAATGATTTGTAAATGAGCTCTAATGTCCTTGGCTCATCTTATTCATTCTGTGGGATTCTTACTCCTTTCTTGGAAAGTAACTTTACGAGAGTATATAAAATAATCTGTTAAAATTTGTAATTGCATGTAATTATAAGAAATGCATTACCAAATAGCTTTGGAAGCAGTAAATCATTTTACTAGATAAAAACCGACCAACCAAATAAACAAAAAGCTTGCTGAGGTAAAGCCTTTTTAACCAAAACACTAGGTCTTTGTTGGCAGCCACGTTCCTTGTCTTTCCTCTTGTTCCCTTTTCTGTCTTTCGTTTTTTTTACAATTTGTGGAATACACATCCTCCAGTGGAAAACAAAAGAACAGAAAACAAAAAACAAAAAGCAAAACAAGCAAACAAAATAAAAAACAAAGCTACACATTTGATGGCAATATATCCAAATCTCTCTCAATTTTTTAATACAAAAAGGATTCTAGAAGGAAATTAATTATTTCAGAACATAATTTCTGTAAATAAATCATGAATGCTGTCTTGATACAGACTGAAATTGACACAGAGGTAAAATTCATACATCATTTAGGGGGAAAATGCAAGATATCTTCATCTTAGAATCTAATAAACACTTTCTCAAAAAGATCTCTTGGGCATCATCCCTGAAATAACAGAAAATCTGATCACTTTGTGTGGCAATGTCAAACCAAACTAATGTAGGGGCAAATGCAGAAAAGACTGCAAAATGCTTACTTAATACTTACTTAATGAAGTGCAGTCAATGCTACCAGTCATTTGATTTAAAATAAAATCTTCCATGCTTCTTGAATAAAAAGCAATATTAAATTCCCATCTGAAATATTTAGCAATTAATAATTTTAATGGATTCAGATGAAAGACAGGTATGAATGAATTTCATAAGAAATGCACAGCATTAATAATGCACTTTGCTTTCTCACCTTCCTCTCCTCCTAAGAGATATGTAAGGCAAAACCTTGTCATACAAGTATAATTTCTATTCTTAAAACCTCACCTCAGTAGTAGACTTAAATTGTTCTTTTTTTCCTGCAGAAATTTTTCATTTGCAAAAACATAGTAAGGTTATGAAGAATTAATATTAGATTTGCAAAGTCACTATATGATTACAAAAGCTTTTGCATGCAGGAAGAAATATGTTTTAATTGGTTTCAGATGATCATGACTGAAAAGATTTGCAATAGGTCGTCAAGCCACTGAGGCTTTTGACAAGGAAATTGAAAGCGAATTTAAGATGGCATTTTCAATTTATTTTTACATTTTTACTCTATTTTTTTTTTGAAAATCAGTGCCATTTGTTATTATAATTAGCATATTCTGGGTTTTTTTTATTCTCCAAGAGTAAATTAACAGCCTGTAGTTCAGTGGCAAATACGTAGTACACAGAGAAGTATGAAGTGAAACAGTATTATATGTCAATAGAGACTTATTACAAAAAAAAAAAAGTAGAATAAAATAAATTAAGAAAGGCTGTGATTTTACTAATATTTGAAAGGAAGTCTAGTCATATTACTCTTTTCAATATTCTTAAAATCTCAGAACATAAAAAAGCAGAGTTTCAAAGACAGAATGAAGCAATCTTTAAAATTTCTAGTTCTCTCAATGCCCTCTGCATTATCCAAATCCCCTGAATAATTTCTTTCTGCTTATCAGAGACATATAGCGCATACTTTAAAAATGACCAACTTTCTATTTATATATACTCTAATTTTAAGAATAAGAATCTGTGCAATTATTTGTGAATTTAATATAAGGTGACATTTTATTTGGATTAAAAAAAAACCTTATATGTTATTCCTGCTCGAAGTCTACCAGTGTCTCATGGGAAAAATTAATACAAGAGCAATTTCTTCTCACATCTCTAAAAATATATGTCTAAAGCTGCTTGGCACAATATGGTGTGCAGAAGACAAAACGAATCTGCAACTGCTTTTGCCCATGTCTTTTGGGAATAGAGCATCATACTGTTGGAAACATGTCATAAAAGCCGGAGATGATAAAGGCATATATATGCATTCCATCAATATTACAGGAGCATTTGCTACAATAAACTTTCTAGAGCAGTATTTGCTATAAGAAACTTTCTAGAGTTCTCCCTATTCTATTCCTTTCTATCCCAAATAATGCTGCTCGCTTCATCCCTTGGAGGAAAGTGATATTTGAAGAGCCAGAAGTCCATCAAAATGCAAAAGCACATGGAGAAGACATAAGTTTTTGGTAATAAATGATGCTAAATCTCTGTTTAAGATTTTACTTTTTCTCCAGTAAGTTTTCCTCCTTTCCTGCTTTTATGTAAGTTTTAATTTCATCCAGGCACCCACAGGGGAAAGGACAGATATACAGTGCTGGTGCCTGGTATACATTTAATATGATGTTCTATTGCAATATTCTTCAGTAATATAATATAGTAAATTAGATATTTAATAATAAATCTGAATAAAATTCCCAACAAAATCTTTAAATGGTGAAGGAGTACATGTGGGATTTAGCAGGTAGAGGGAAAGAGGCAAAAAAAAATCCCACCTCTAATGTCCAAATTCAATATCTTTTCCACTCCAGGCTGCTGTATAGGATATTCAGGTACAGTGTTAGTTTTCCACATGAACATGCAAGATATTGAGCTGCTAATCAGAGATTAATTACAGTCCATGGAGCTAATAAAAAATGTGGGTTTCCAGAGGAAAATTAGATTTAAGTCAGCAATCTGAATTTCTTTGAAACTTTTTCTGAGTTCACTAATGCTCTGCCACCTTGCAGATACTGAGCTATCCCGCTGGTGCTATCTTCCATGCAGAGCTCATTCCTAACACTGCTGAGCTCCGGATGCTTGCTTGGACAAGTTTCTAGCAGAGCATCTCAGAAGTGGCAGCCCCCTCTAAAGGAGAACAAACCTTTTGCTCATAAAGGGTATTGATTTCTCTACAATAAGCAGATTTTGTGGCTTCTGTTTGTTTCCTTGCTTGTTAAGATGTCTTGCTTGCTTGCTCATCTTGATGGATGACATGCTAGACGTGGACATGCAGTGGCATTTGTGTGGGTGCAGGAGACAAGCACTGACAGCACTGCTTTGGCAGCGTGCAGGGCAAGCGTTTTTCAGAGAGGATGACCCTCCAGATTTACGACTTGCGAAGGTGAACCTCTTGAATTAGCAAACTGGCCATCTGACTTTAGAAGTAGCGCTATCAGAGGAGACAGTTCACATCAAGTTAGGTGGAGGGAAGAGAGAGGGCAGCCTTAATAGAGTGAGCTAATCAGCTGCCAAAGGCCATTGCTAACTTGCAATGAGGTGACAAGGCTAATGGAGACAAAAGTGGGTTGCTGGAGAATGCTTAGGAGAGTGCAATCAGGACTCAGATGAGCAAAGATACTGTTATTAGTGGCAAGTGGTTACCACACAACTCGCCCAGACACTTCATGAAGTGTTTTCTCTCTTCACCCTGTCATTTGGATGAGTCTTCCTTGTATTTTCCACAGAAGAAAAGCATTGTGTGCTTACCTCGTTTAAGCTACACTTTCTTTTCAAAAATGAACCAGCACTCTGCAATATCCCACATTATGCATATAATTACAAAATTAATGAAAAAAGCTTTGAAAAATCTTGTGGACTATAGGGTATTCTGAAAGCATAGAAAGCATAGAGCTTCGTTAAAAAAAAAATAACACAAAGTGTTAAACAATGTAAGCTGACAAATATTTGAAATGTACCAAGGTTCTGCCACATATGGTTTATATACAAAGCACATTAGTCCATTTTTATGAAATAAGCCACTCTCCCACAGACAACAAGGTGTAGGGAAAGGAAGCTGCTGCTCTTCTGTACACCCATCCCTACTTTTTTGGAGAATCTTCTGCTTCTCTTCCTCTTAACACACCTGAAAAAAAATACTACCTTCCACTTACAGACTGTAAGATAAAAAGTATGTTTTCCTCAGCATCTGAATTCCTCATTCCACATATGGTGGTTTCTGTTGCAAGTTGTTTAGGAAGTCATCTCAATTACTAGAGTAGGAAGAGCTATTCTTGAAAACATAGAGAACATTCAATAAAAGTGCATTGACACACTAAAGATAGGGGAAATGATCTGTGTTCTTAATTATTGGTTTTAATTTGAAACAAGAAAAAAAATCTTTAAGATGGCAGTAAAGATGGCATAATAGCAGCAGAATATTTCAGTCACAACAGAGACAGGCAGTGAGGTGAGGTTTGGTTAGGCGGTTCAAGACTTGATGCCTTTTTCGGGAAGCACTTCCATCATGAGCTTGAACACAAGCAGAAAAGGAGGATGCCTGCCTTAGCCTGTTACCAGAGTGGTCTTTGGCTGGGTCAAACAACAATTACATACCTATCCTCGAGGATACCTGTTCACTAGGAACCATCAGAAAAACAAAAAAAAAAAGAGAAGAATAAGGACAAATAGGAGTGTCCGCATCCCAGCTGGAAACTTTGAAACAATAGTGACAAGGTAGGTGGCAATTCCTTCTTTCAGAGACACTGCAGGTTCATTTGAACCTGGCAGTTTAGAAAATAAAACCACCAAAATTGTTATTTGATTTTCCAGCAGCCAAACAAAGCAGCTTGAGAAAAGGCCAGGATTTGCTTCAGTCTCCGAGCAAGAGCCAGCAATGGTGGGTGCAGAGGAACAAAAGAGGCCGCAGATAGTCACATTATTGATAATCTGGTCCCATTGACTCACTTTCTTAGAGATATACCAGCACATTGTTACAATGTTCTGCCAGTAACTACAACTGCTGAGAAATGTTCTTTTGCCATTCTTGCTTATCTGAGGGGGAAAGAGAAAATCAATGCAGTACAATGATTGAGTGCTATTTGAGTGGACTAGCTTTGATTTTGTGTCGTTGAGGTCATCCAAGACATTCACCAGCTGACAGAAAGCACAATGGACTGCTTTGAAAGACAGCCAGTGATTTCCAGTCTATTGCTTATGTAAGGCAATATATAACATGCAAGTCATTGTCCATCTTCCATAAATATAGTGATGAGCAGCCTGTTGACTTTCTCTGAATTCTCTTAACGCTCCCGGTTCCCTGAGCTATCTTTTCCTGATTTTACTGTGGAACCTTAGTCAAATCGCCATCATTTGAAGCTCTGAACAAATGTCAGGCTTCAGCATGCAGGATACCCTTTTTATTTTATACGTACATACACACAGACACACAGACACACACACACACACACACACACACACACACACACACACACACACATATATATATATATCAGCCTAAACTAGTCCCCCCA
>JAUBOD010000143.1:984310-996777 GCA_032353885.1 Nothura maculosa
ACACACACACACACACACACACACACACACACACACACACACATATATATATATATCAGCCTAAACTAGTCCCCCCAGGAATAGTATATCATTATCTTTTAAGGACACTCAGTAAAATCCAAGTGAAATTTTAGAAAATATGCATGAGTATTACCATACCAAATAAAGTTAATCTCAACTCAGCTCCTCCCCTTCTGCAAGCACAGAAATTCAAAGACAGGGATTATATTTGCTGCTTGGGAGACAGTAGGACAACCACACGGGTCTCCTACCAATGCCATAGCCCTAGATTACAACTCAGCCTGAGAAAACCTTAGATTTTTTTCTCATTTCATTATGTTAGCTGAAACTCTTCTCTCATTATGAAAGTTTAAGGAAAATTCCTCTCAGACTTCTCTGTTCTCTGTTCTCTTTTCAATCTTTAAGGAATTACAGCTGTTTAAATAAGGTCACAGTCTTCTGACCAGCTTAACCCAATTAGCTGTACAGAGAAAAGCACTGAGGGCTTCTGAGGACCAGGAAGCTTACTTCTGAGAAGTAGGAAGCCAAAGGGTAAGGAGAAAGAAGGAAAAAAAAAAAAAAAGTGAATAGAAGAGAAAATGTATTGGTCACATGCAGTACATATAGGGTGCAGAACACTCATCCCTAGTTTTGGTGGGAAAAAAGAGGAGGAAAAGTATGGGGAATGAGAATCAAAGGTGGGATAGTAAGAGGAGATGAATACTTCTTTCTTTCTGGAAAGATAAACCAACAAGGCGCAGAACATCAGACAGTAGCCACTGACTGGAAGGCCACATATGGAGAAGCAGTGGCTTTTAAGAGTGCCTAGCGCACGTGGCAAGCCTTGCACCCACAAAGACCAGGCTGTTCCAGGGAGGAATAAATAAGCCCTACAGCTGTAAGGGGCAGTTGCAAAACGTAAAGATCTGTTGAGGTGCAAAGAATTTCATGAGACTTTCTGCATCTGTAAATATTGCTGTATAAAACAAAAAACAACAAAAACATTTCTCAGTCCTTTTTCATAAATGAAAAGCAAGAAGTGCAGTTCTCAATACAACAGCTAAAGTACAATTCCAAAACAAATACCAAAAAACAAGCTACTAGAAAGCAAAACCTCACATTTTGGTTCTCATTTTCAGAACTTTACAAGCATACACAATTTGGGATATTCCACTCAGATTCATATGCTAGTAGCAGTGTTCCCACAAGCTGGTTCAGTCCCTCTGTGCTCTAACACAGCCATACCATTCAGGAAGCAATTGCAGCAGCCACGGTGATGAATTTGCCATGGGGCAAGTGGCAGAGCTGCTAGTAGGTCAGTAATCTTCCGAGAGGCCTTCAGGGGCTGGTCATGGTTTGCTTTCGGGTCAGCAGAATTGGTTAAGTTGATGACTTAGCTGTTCAGCTTGCAAAGGAAGTAGAGAAACCACAGATGGCTTGACTCACACGCTTCCAAAAATATCCTAGTCTCCTAGTCATTGACAGCGCTGTGAACACAAGCTCGGCTTTCCTGGTTTATTGGTTTCCCTTTATTATTTTATAACCCGAAGTTATTTCAGATCTGGGAAAGTTTTCCCAAAGAAAAATATCTCCATTGTAATAAAAATAATACTGAATCTGTTGCTTAAAAAGGAAGGGCGAGTCTAGCCCATGTCATAAAGTTGTCATATCTTTTTGTGGATACATTAAATTATTCATTTGGATATTCAGCTTTCTATGAACAAAAAAGCTCCTTTTATCGTCCATTTTTCAAAATCACCTACATGAACTGACATGTGAAAACTAGGCCTAGTAACGTTAGAAGAACATGCTAGTTTAGGATATATACATCACAGAGTATTTGGTGAGTACTATTAATGTTACTTACCGTCTTACCTATTCTTACCTATATATTTACCTATTTTACATGGTGTTACATGCTTTCTTTCACTCAAAATTCTATAATAATGTTTAAAAGCACTATTTAAAATGAGTAAGAAAACCACTGTATCTTACAGAATATCTTACAAATGAACTGTACTATCAGCTTTGTTGAAGTCATACACCAAAAACATGTCACCAGTACTTTGGAGTATCTTGAAAAAATACTCATAAAAATGATCTAAAGGCACTTCCTATTTCATAGCAGCAAAACAAAATGTGCTTGCAAGCTAAGTCTATTTATTGCTACAGACCATTCTTAATTCACTTAGGAAATATGGAGATGGTTATCAGTGTTGCCAAAAAGTGCAAGAAATGTTGGCGGTGCTTGACAGATACTCACCTCATCTTGCCAAATGAGTACACTTGGGGGAAATATTTTAGCATTTCCCTTTGACAGATTCTTTTGAAAATAAAAAATAATTTCTATCCCTATTTACAGAACCGTGAATTACATCCTGTTGATGTAGCAAGAGAACAGCTGTACCTTTAGCTACACAGACTTTTCTGAAACTGTATATAAAACCTATTACAACTCAGCAGTCCAAAGCTGCAGTTTTCCCCACAGCTGATAGATGATACTTTGGCTCTCTCATCTCCCCAAGGCAGCTATGGATTTGAAAGGTCACTGAGCACAGATGACATCGGCTCTGGGACTGGGAAAGTAGCATAAGCAAATAAGCTGCTGCTGAACCCAACTTTGGTTGTTAGCTTGACCTTGACAAAAGAGTAAGTCATGTTTTAAAGAATCATCTATACTGTGCTTGAAGGACTAGCCAGATATGATAAACAAATGAATACGTCTGGGATATATTAGCTTATTTTTAAGCCTACTAGTCCTTTCCCACCGAAAACTGGCAGAATTAGCAGAAGAGAGGGAAGAGAAACAGAAGGGAAGGGGGCTGAGAGGCCCAGCCAGGCTGCATGGCAATAGCAGTCAGCTCTTCTGAGAGCCTCAATGTGCAGCTAGCACCATGGAAATCCTTATCAGCTAACGAGGAATAAAATCATTCTGACCCTGCACTGTGCTAGGGCTGGATGAAAAACAGTGCCTGTCGTGATAGCACAGCATTAACACTGGCACTCCCCTGCACCAACCATCTGAGAATTGCCAGAACTAACCCCAAGGGAAAGCAGAATCCCCTAGCTGCTAACATGTAGTTTTGTTTGTTTGTTTGTTTGTTTCTCTTTTTTTTCCTTTTTTTTTCTTTTCTCTTCTCCCTCTGCTCCTTTCATTTGCTAATTTGGGAGGGCTGATCAACATTCAGTGGATCAGCTGCTAGCCCTGAAGTAAGCTGTCACAGAAACAATGTGTGGGAGTATTATTGTGCTAGAAAAATATAATTAAAAAAAAAAGGTTATATAACTAAAGTACCCAGCATGCTCATATTTTTAGCTTTATGGAAAAAATATCCAACCATTCTTGTTTTGTTCAGAAAGCAGAGCAGATAAATGAGTGGTGTTAGATTGATAGTTTTCCATAACTGGAGGTTTTTATTATCTAGATTCATACTTTGACTAATAACACGAAAAGACAAGGGACCATGGGAAGCTAGGCTTATTCACAATTCAGTGAGAGGCAGCACACATCAAAAAGGGAACATAAGAGGCCACAACTTTCTGAATGATAATGTGCTAATATCTTAGCACCTGCTAATAACAAATTAATCTGAATTTAATTTAAGCAGCAGGGTATCAAATAGGTAATCAGAGTCCAAATTATGAAATACCCAGTATCTCAAACAAGCTTCCTATGAAAAAAATAAATTAATGTACTATTTTCAACAAATGCCATCTAGCGATACATCCTGGGAAAATTGGAAGCTCTTTAATTTTTACATATTTTCATACAATTTTTACAATTTGTTTTCAAAAGAAGTCAGGCATGCCTTACATAGTCCCAAACCCACAAAACACACTGGGAACAGAAAGCCACCTGTGTGTAGCTGTCTTCCTGCTACAGATGCCAATATATCGAGGAGCAACATTTATTTCCATTTATATGAGAATATTCATTAAAATAACCACACATTGGTAGCTAACGTTCATCAGTCGTATTGCAAGCCGCTTCCGATTCCTGTGTCAAAACCAATTAGGGAACAGGCTGTTCTAGTCTGCTTGAGTGACTGCTGTCTACTTTATTTCATGTGACCTAATTAGTTAATTAGTATAAGCTGCCACTGAGATTTGTATGAGAGAAGTTTACTTTTAATGAGACCAACATGTTAATATCAACTTGTTTACAATAGATGAACCCTATTCTCCTGAAGACACTGTCACTACAGTAGACATGGTAACATTTTCTGGCCCTCAGTTAAGCTTCACACCATATTATTCACCACCTGCAGAACCTTGAAAGAAACGGAAATGGGCTTCTAAGAATAGCTGTATAAATTAAAGGTAAGTGCTCGGTGTTTTCCGATCCTTTTTTAACTTTATTTGCAGCTAATAATGAATGTGTCTAAATTAGAGCAATCTATTTCATTCACAGCAAGCTATTACAGACTGTACGTTGTCAAGGTTTCTTAGTGTTCTCTTGTCATCTCCAAGCATTCTCCTCTCTCAAGGAGACAAAAGTAAGGATATCTGAGGAGTAAGATGAAATGATAAAAAATAAACATGTGGACAAACTACTGAACTAAATTCCTCTGCAGCTCTTCCAGTTTCCCAGCTAGTTATACACCTTTCACAAGAGCTCAGTTTATTCAAGTGACTATGAAGGAGCTTTAATTTGCACAAATAGGGACTGAGTATTTAACAAATCAGTATACTAGGTATGCTTGCCCCACATTTGAGAAAATGGCTACTATTTCATGCTGGTGACAGAGATGTTGGATCACAAAGCCTGCTATACATTTCCCCTCCCTCCTCAACACATAATTTTAAGTTCCTCAAGAAAGGAGGAAAGAAAAAAAAAAAAGAGAGAGAGAGAGAGAGAAAAAGTCACTGAATTTCTAAACCACTTGCAAACGACTCTTCACCACTGGCAATCATATTCACTATGGACTGGAAGCAGTTCTTCCTACAGCTTCTTTTTGAAGCTCCTCATTTTTCTTTTAATAGGTTTTGTTAGTGAGTGAATATTTAGCTGCTCACACAAAGAAAAGAGAAGGAGCTGCATTAAATGTCAATACTCAAAACTGTGAGTATGTGATGGATTTTTGCTCCCTCCTTTAGCTACTATTTTTTTTTTTTAATAAGAACATAACAGAAATTAGTTTTACTCTCTTCATCACAAACATGATGATCATCATTATAAAGAAAATACTTTCCAGATTTTTTAAAGATAAAATGTACTAAACAGAATTCAGCACTGTTCCCAGAGCCACTAATCCTTCCAGCTCTTCCTTTTAGCACTCTAGTGGAAATAAATGAATCTGCTATGGACCACACACTGCATTATGTCATGGTAGACAAGAGGGGCTCTTTAGATGACAGACCATCTTTGTCTATCCAGTTATACAGTCTGCAACATCGGTTTATTCTCCAATATTAACCCTATCAAGTAATGCATGCAGAAGTAGGCAATTTAGGATTAACAGGGGAGATGTGGGGTTTTTGTTCAGTTGAGCATAGGTCTCAGTTATGAATATTTTAACAGTAGCACTAAAACAACATACTTTGCTATGTATTGCATAACAAAGTAATAAATACACATACATGAGCATATGGTTTGCAACTCTGCAGACACTGCTCACATACTATTTTTAAGTAGACTGAAGGAGTAACCAAAATACTAAGAAATCCTGTCCTGAACTGCTTGGCACCAGTACGTCAAGCATCTGTTAACTTTGCATACTCAGTTCTGCTTAGACAGAGAGTTGTCCAAATTCATCTAGACACAGGGATAAGCACGATATCTTATACCTAAAACATCTCTGAAATGATCAGCTGAAAAACATGCAGGAAGCAAATAACCTGCACGTGGAATTTCTGTTAAACATTTGCAGTACAGGACCTAGGGAAAAATCACTGATATAAGAACATGTTGACTTAAGACAGATCAAATGAAATGCTTCTTTACCCATTATTTAAACAATAAGTTCACAAAGTACTATGCATCTTTTTACAAATAAATTTACCAAAAAGTTCAATACATCCACTTTTAGAATAACATACTACTACTTTCCCTGTCCATTCTGAACTGAATTCCATTTTTTTCCCCTAAAATCCTCCTGTGATATTTAGACCCTCTTATTTGTCTTTCCATAGACTTTCCTTTATCTTTCCCATTTGCATTGTAGAACACTATTGTACAAAACGTTGAGGCCAAAAGTATAAAATAGTTAAAGAAGATTAGGAAAAAGAAAAAAAAAAAAAGAGAGAAAGGAGTGGAGGAAAGGTCATCAGTTGTATCTAAACCCCATTATCCCAAGGCAGTCCTCAGTTCCAGCGATAACTGCTGATATCTAGACGCTGAGAGGTTCATCACATAAGGGACCTTTGTTCCATATTATTATCAGATACATCTTTGGGCCAATTCAGTGCAAGTTGGGGTTAAGAATATTAGATAGACTTTTGTGCTTTGCTCCTGTTCAAGTACTCATGTCCTTTGCTCCCCTCTCAGAACTGTTCTTTGTACAATCCAGCCCAAGAACAAAAAGAACATCACGTATTTAGAAATTTGGGGAAGTGAGAAGCAAGCTGGATACCCCACTAATAATGGATAAGGCCTAACAAACAATTTAGCAATCACAGAAATAATAAGGCCTATGTTATTTTAGCACTTCTCCATGACTAATTGTCAGGCATTTTTCATCAGGATCATCAGCTTGATGACAATGACATGCGAAGGTTAAATCCTTGGATATCTAATCATCCATCAAACACAGTCTTTCTATGACATTCAAGCAGAATCCGGAGAGTTTTTAACCAAACACTAGCTTTAGAAACTCAAAATACTGTCATTATTATAACAGAAGTAGTAGAAATTTTTACTGCAGGAGACTAGAATTAAAAAAATGCCATGGAAAGGTTTTCTCATAAATGAAAAACAACTTACAAAGGTCAAATTGACATGTCATATATTCATCAATGTAAATGACACTCTTAAAAATCTCTTCATTTAAACTTTATTTTCCTATTAAAATGAAGCTACAGTGCATTTCAAGTATTGAACATTTTTTCTCTATTCATAGTTCAATCTTGAATGGAGAAACGACTCTGGGAATATACAGTTCTCAAATTACACCAATATCTAAAGAGACCACAGTGCATAAAAACTCTGCCTTCTGAATTATTTCTCTTGAAACCCTACATCATACGCATAATACGAAGAAAACCTAGACATCTTTTAAACTTTTTTTCCTCACATTATATTAGCCATGCAAATATTCAGTAACATAATAAAACACATATATTTGCCTTCTGTTATTTTTTATATAATACATAAGGAACTACCCAGAAAACATACCGAATGCTTGGACTAAGAAAGTTAGTCTTGCAACTAACCTAAATGCAGAAAGAATTTTAAGATCATTTCTCATCTCCCCGAAAAGAATAGTATGTTTGGGAGAAAATAATTTCCACGGCTAAGAGCAAAATATATTGGAAAAACTATTATTTGGGAGCAGAGGACAAGGAAGCAATATGAATGCAAGATTTTCAAAGTATGACCACATTATAATATGGCTTAAATTATCACCAGGAAAAAAGAATATAGAATCTTCTCTGAATTTTAAAAGTGCTGTTATAATACATGTAAATATGACTTTGTATTTCAATATTGTTCCTATAGAAGTGTTTTAATAAAGACACAGCTTCCTAAATATTTACACACTATCAGAAGAATTAGTGAAATTTTGAGACAAAACCCAACAGAGAGCAGCAAATAACTAATTAGTCACAGAAACACTGACTCACTGCTCTTATTTTTATTGGCTTAATGTTTTTCATTATATATTCTGTGGTATTTCTCAGTCTTTTTATTGGCTTGTACCATGTAAACCTTATTTGAGACTTGAGCATAATTTCAATGATTACAGAAAGAAAACATGCAGTAAATGCATGCAACAGTTTGTCATTAGAACTTTTAAGTATTTTCAATATTGAAAATGTTGATAGTCCAAGGTAACAAATTAATGAATTCCTTTCAGCTACTGACTTATTTACATATTGAAGGAAAGGTTGAAGGAAAGTATTTAATGGTATTGGCTACTTTTTATTTTTAAGAAAAGATCAAAAGTAAACTTGCTTTTCAATTTACTACACTGTCAAGATATTCCTCGCAGCACTCCACAGAAGTTTATTGCTCTGCTAAAACATACACACATGGCAGAACCTGCTGTATATTTCAATCAATAAACAAACACAGAAATACATATATACTGCATGGAGTCGAGGAAAAAATATATAAAAAGATACTTTTCAGATCTCACAGTTATTTGGCAAACATACAGCCTTCCTGGTTGGAAGGAGAGGAAGAAAGCAGTGCCATTGCTTGAAATGCTTGTGCCACTTGGGAGGACTACAGTCTTGGCAGCATAAGCAGTACCACTTAAAATACCTGCAGCAACTAGAATACAAGTGCTGAGAAATAAGCAAAGGATGGTATTATATCCCACTATCAGTCTGTAAAGCTTAATAGTTTTCTCTGTTTTATTACTTTTCAACAGAACTTTGCATCCTTAAAAATTGTTCTGCATGTTGTGATTCCTTAAGTAATATAACAATTACTATGATTGTGGGCAGACTAGCAGAGAAAAATACTTCAAAGCTGCCTTTGATTTTTCCTGTGAGCCTTCTGAGAAATATAAGCACTTTATAAGTTTAAGAATTGAGATTAGATGTTGCTTTACATATTTTTTTTTCAAAAGCATTCTAGGTACTATGTATATTAATATCACATATTCTATGAAATGATATAAAGATGAAAAACTGGAGGGGAATTATTATGGTTCTGCAAAACTGGAATACAGCTAGACAAACTGAGCATTAATTAACACAGACATTCTATGCATAGTCAGAAGGCTATTAAAACAAAGACATCCACATCCAGAAGCAAATTGCAAACATTAAAAAAAAACAATTCTCAGATGCATCTATATTCAAATCTTGTGGTATTTCTATCAAACAAAATGCTGCTTAAGTGACAAGAAGCACTTCAAATGGACATATTTTTTCTTTTAAGGGCTGTATGACTGACCAGAAGTGCGACAGAAGCAAAATAACCAAATACATGATTTTCCTTTGAACAAGTGTTGAAGTCACAAGTCTCTGTATTACTCATATACTAATGTAGCTTTCTGCATTGTTCCAAAAGTGGCACATACTTGCAATGATTTTTGATTACTTTTATTAAACCTTTTAAGCATAAAGTATCTTTCATCACTTCTTAATATTTATGAAGATCATTTTCAATTCTAATCACAGAGAAGTTAGTATTCTATGTGATTTTTGTCCCTTAATCCATGATTTAATCAAGGAACATTAACCTATATATGTAAACACTGGGTTTTCCATTTCATACCGCCTATTTGATAGAAGTTCTCTGTGTTAATGTTATCACTAACTGTCATCTTCCCAGACTGCAAGGAGGCTTGTCATTTAAAATGCTTGAAGCACATTTCTGGAAGCTGGTCTGCACTATGAACTTTGTTATGCATCTCTCTCATGGACCTTTCCTACTTGTGACTACTTTTCGGCAAACACCTGTCCACAATCACAGCAGCCAACTAGCACATCTGTGTTTCTCTGCATTACATCTATAGGAAACAGGCATAGAAACTCCAGCCTTCCTGGTTAGATCTGTCCTCACAATGGCTTTGCTGAATTAATACAGGACTGTGGTAAATTAGCCACCTATCAACAAATCTATCAAGCACTGAAGTCGAACAGCCAGGACTCTGGGGTTACTTTGCAAGTGTAATCCCAGCAGCAATTCCGTGGAAACGTTAACATAATTTAGCTAATAGCTTGCAGCAGTTCATGAATATTTTATGGATTCACTCTCCACCTCCTAAACCACTTCAGTGAAAACCCTGCACCTTTCTTTACATTTTACATTCTTCTGCCCCTGAAAAGCTGCTGTTCCTGGAAGTGCCAAAGCAATGGCGCCACCGCTGACCAAAACCACCAAAATCAATGCCAAAATTTTACACCATGAAATGATACAGGAAATTAACTATGATGTGATGTGCAGCAGTGAGCCATTGTGTGGGGTACTTAAACTGCAACTCTCTCTCTCTCTCTTTTTTTTTTTCTTTTTTTTTTTTCTCTTTTTACAGTTAAGCTGGGGTAAATAGCCTTAATCTTACAGGATGACCTTTACTCTGCATAGGATGATATCCTGCAGAGTTTCTTGAACTCCTTGTATTACTGATGAGGAATGAGCTCACAGGGAGCAGACGCTTGGTGACCTGTCCCAAAATTCCCATACAGAACCATTTCTGAAACACGTTCGAGGAAAATGCTTTTGCATTGATGGGAGAAATGAAGCAATCAATGTTTCTTTACTTAAAATTTAAATAAGGGTGTAACTTTTATTCTCTATTTCCATTCATTAAATAGGAGGAAGCACCACTCTCAAAAAAGGTGAATTCCTCAGAAGAATTGCCATTAGAGTACTTGCTAGAAACACAATTTGCTCTTTTATGGCAAGTAGGAAAATCATGTATTGATTTAAGTGTTATCTATGTTTGAATAAAGAGTACTGTTGTTGCTTTTTAATTAACAGAATGCAACTGCCCAGTCTGTTGGATATTTATTACTATGAGAATGAAGTATTAAACAAGCTCCTAACACAAATAAATAAAGTCTTGTTTCTTGATATTGTAAGTAGGTGAAGTAAATTTAAAATACCATATCTTTATTTTTGTAATACTCTACTTTCTAATCTGCAAAGTAGGGAAGCAATATAATTATTTTCATATACTTTATATTCAAAAACAATAAGCATGAGTCTTAGATGAGGTTAGAACAGACATCTATGGCTGCACTAACAACTAATAACAGCAGAACACAGCACAAACTTTCAGTGAGGCATGACTTGCTTCCACTGCCGAAAGGATAAAGAAACTGAACAGACACAAGAATCACTAACAGAAATAAAATCATAACTTCTGTTAGGTATACATGCACATATATGGACATACAGTGCATACTACTGTATAGATAATGCATATATATGGACACAGTATATATTACTATAAGAAAGGACTCTTTTTGAAATCTTATATTAGGACGTTTTTTTTTTCTCCCTGATATGCATCAGGATTGCTAAGGAGAGCTTTTGCTTTGGTCCATCTTACTATGCCCAGCTAAACTTTCTCTAAGCTCAATGCATTAAACACTGATACTGGCTAATGGTTCTAGCAGTGGTTCCTACAGCTCACAGAAAGAGCATGACAAGACAACGCTCTGGTCTAGTACAGCTTTCCTGCAAGCAGAAAGTAAGGCTAGTGGGGAGATGAGGGCAGCAACAAAGCAGCTGCCATGCTGTTCCACATGCTTTTCATAAGACACTTAGAAGTGATGACACTATCCGGCCATAAGTAATTCTGCCTTTGGTTGCTTTTTTTTTTATCATTTGTAATTAGTGATGCAAGTCAAAAGCTTGGCTTAAAAGGGTGACAAACTCAAGTAAATCATCAAACTTGCCTGAGATCTACAAGGCGTTGACCTTTACTCCAAGACTGCAAAAGGCAGCATGGAGAGTTGCAGTGTAAATACTCAAGTATTCATCCTATTGAGCCACATACTGCAAATTTTAATTCCAATTTCAAAGAAATACTTGCACCACTAACACGTAGGCACTCAGTTTATCATTAGAAATGTTCTGATGGAATAAACTAAAGAAAAAAATCACTCATGAGAGGAATATTTCTAATTTTTAGCTAACAGCGTAAAATTAAAACTACGAAATCTATAGCTGAAAAAATATAGCTCTGAAAACGTGATTGGAAATATATATTACTCCAATTCAAAACTGTTTTGTAGATGGGGAATTAGTATTTTCAATTTGAAAATATGACTTGAGAACTACAAATATATGCAAATCTTCATCAATGTATTAATAATTATTCACTGAAATCTGAGTAATTGTAGATGATGTGTTGATGAATTTTGTAATCCATTCATAAAGAGGCCTCCAAAAGTAGAGAATTTTAAGCAGATGTATACAAGTTATCAGTGCAAAAAATACTAAGTGATGAGTTAAAAAGTTACGAACTTACCATTACCATTTTTCCTAAGCATAAAACATTTCCATTAAATCAGATATTATAGCCTGCATTTTCAAATGGATAGAGAATATAATCTTATAAATTTCTATTTTCTCCAACTCTGCTTGCAATACATCTGAAATCTTAGTGAAAACAAGTGAATAGGATGAATGTGCTATGAAAAGACCTCAGAATTCAGATTCCTATGTGAAAACTTGTCATGCAGCACCTTCAAAAATTAAAAATTATCATTTGTTCTTAATGATAGTTTAGATTAATTTGCTGCACTGATTTACAACAACAAATATGTAGATCCGAGGCACCACTAACACTTAGCTACTCTATCATCAATAAACATATGACATCTTCATCAAAAGATTGAAAATT
>JAUBOD010000143.1:999474-1072494 GCA_032353885.1 Nothura maculosa
TCAAGCAGGATTTCCCCTTGGTGAATCCATGCTGGCTACTCCTGAGCACCTTCTTCTCCTCCATGTGTCTGGAGACATCAGCCAGGATGAGCTGTTCCATCACTTTTAGAGGGATGGAGGTGAGGCTCACCAGCCTGTAGTTGCCCAGGTCCTCCTTCTTGCCTTTTTTAAAGACCATAGTGATGTTGGATTTCTTCCAGTCCTCTGGCACCTCCCCTGTCCTCCAGGACCTTTCAAAGATGATGGTGAGCGGCTTGGCTATGACATCTGCCAGTTCCCTCAACACTCTAGAGTGCATCCCATCAGGGCCCATGGATTTGTGGGTGCTGAGCTTCCCTAGATGCTCTCTGACATGGCCTGAAGAAGACTCAAGAAACGCATAAAATCCAACTTTACAGAGAGAATTACTAGAACTTCAGCACAAGAGATTACAACAGGAGAAATCATTCACATGAAGTCATCTATTCCTAATTAAAAAAAAATATATATATATGCTTCTCATGTCTGAATTCAAGGATAAAACACCTTGAAAAAGAACAAACAAACAAACAACAACAACAAAAAACAGTTTCAGAGGTTGTTACAAAAGCCTTCCATCTAAAGGATTCTTCTACAAATATGACTGGATTGAAATGGACTGGATTCTTAATTCAGCTTCTTTTGAAATAAAGTATTTTTTTGAAACATTCAGACATAATACTAACATTCTATACAATTTTTCAGTGTAGCATATGACGCAAGACGTGGAAAAACTGTTGGCTTTTCTATGGTATTATATTAATGACTAGTCTATACAATAACAAGTCATTTCCCCAACCTCAATACACTCATATTCCATTAAATCCATATGTCCAAATCTCTAGCTGATGCAGGTTTCCACAAAAGACAGTTATCAACAAAATTCAGAATTGTATTGACAAATAATGCCTTTATTGTGTAGGAAAATAAATGAATGTATATGATTTTTAAAGCTTTTTAAATGTATTTTTTTATATTTCTTAATTTCATATATTTTTTTTCTGTAGCCATGTTATTTTCTTCCACATACTTTTGTTTGCTTGTTTTTTTTTTTCCTCCATGCACAAGATTTATTCTTCCTCTAATGCTGCCCATAGTTTTAACATGTTATCTTGGAGTGGAAAATATTTCATCTCTTTTACCAATTACAAATTATATTTGCACTGGAATTGTAGAAGTCACACTCCAATTTTATTTGTATTGTGAAGTAAAGAAACATCCATTATTCTTCTTTTAGGCATGGCTCAGCTAAAGCTATTTAAGGCTGCCAGTGCATGAAGGCACAAAGCACTGAACATGATAGATGCATACCAAATTAGAAAATTTAAAAATATATTAATGAGACTAGTAATTTTTGCTTCATCTGCTGAATACGTTTAGATATGCATATTTCTCAACCAAATGAGTGTTAGTACAATCCCACAGTAGAATGTACAAAAGAAGTTTTATTTACTGAATTATCATTGTGATTAGTGTCATCAAAGGATTATTGGATCACTGAAGACATTGTTCAGAATATGTTAGGTATGATGAAGGGATTAATTTTCAATGTAGTATTTACACAACCTCAACAATGTTCTCACACTGAAGAACCTCACTACAGGAACAGAAAGTACCTCTCCTCATGCTCTGTAATACTACGGGATCCATGCCAGAGTAGCACCTGCCAGGGACTACCAAAACCCTAGACTCCAATATGAAATAGAGTTAATTAATAGCTTTTCATACTGCCTATAAAACCCAATGTTTCCAAACTTGCTCTACCATTTGGTGCCAGACATGTACCCTAACTCCAACCCTACCTGCGGTGCCCATGAAGCAGCGATGCCCCCATGGATTAGACCAGGAAACACTGAGGAGGACTCAGGAGAAAGAGTGCGCAAAGATTGCCACAACATTGTGAGTACCAGCAATCAGCTCTTAAGCATTAGTGCACTTATTACTTAACCTAGTTCTGTCAATCTTTTCTCCAATCTTTGAAATGGAAAGGAAAAAAAGGCCCAACTAATGAAACAAAATATCCATCAACTTTTATTTATTTTTTTAGCCAGACTTCATCACTATTTATTCTCAAAATTCAGTACACTATCATCATTTCAGATTCTATAGCAAGAACAAAATATAATCAGATCCTGGCCACAGAAATAGGGCCAGCCTCTGAGAGGAAAGGGAGGCGGCCCTCCACAGAAATCAAGTAGTTGTGAAAGCTACCTGCATATAAAGCTCATCTGGAGATAGCTACTACCTTTACGGCTTTGTGCACCTTCAAATACAAAGAATGATATTTAAAAATAATGCTCAGACATATGCAGCCGAAAATCCATCACTTCTATGATAAAAAATAAAATTTTAATGCAAGTCACAGTACAACATTGTTTCTCCAAATTGTACACACCAAGGACATGAGTATATATATAACAGCATCCTGCCTGTGCCTCCTGAAAAGTAGCTCTCATTCAGTACTTTCATTCCATAAACTTATTATAGCTACATGAATAAAATTCTAAACAGTCTTTGGAAATTAATAACAAATAGAAGTAGAATGAAATGTAACAGGTGATCTTTTTAACTGTGAAACTGCACTTCCTTTTCCACTTAAATACTATCAATAACCAACAGACTAAGCTTTTTACTCACAACAGGTAATCACGGTGCACACAGTTCTTCATTTTCTTTAGTTACAAAAACAGAGAATAAAGCACCCAATTATTTTCAGAGCAAAACTAATTTATTTACATGCTAATCAACTTTCCCAATATCTTTATACAAATGAGCATTTTACATTGAAATAAAGCACTGAAGTCAAGGAAATTATTTGGTTCAGGTTAGGAGAAAAAAAAAAAGTCATCACCTATGTGACCAGGCTGACCTGTTTTGGAGCGCTTCCTTAGCTGTAATACCAACTTTTACTGCTAGAAAATAGCTTTGTTACCCTCTCAAAAGTCCCCTAGCAAAACAGGGCTTCTTAATGGCCAATTATAGCTCAACACCTGCTGTTGGGAGGAGAACCTCATTACTACCTAATTGGAAGGACAGCAGCTTTAATGATTTCTGAAAAATAAGTAATAGCTGAGCAGCCACTTCACCAAGCAAGCTCGCCCCAAGAAAGCCTACTCCAAGATGGTCTGTAGAAACTAGTTAAATAAAAAAAGGCTGCTTTGCTCCCCATTTAAAGGCAACTGTAATCTAAGTCTGCGTAACTCTTAAAAGAAAACAAAAGGATCCATCATTGCTTCTCACTGCTTGATTAGCATAAACTCAAGAGGAAAAAATATAAAAACTCTAAAATTGCTACTGCATGCTAATAGATATGTAAGAAAAAAACCTAGAAAAATGCTAAGGTGAAAACAATTTAAACAGAATATTTTTCTAAGCTATTCATTTGACTAATTTATATTTCCACTAAGTGTCTCTCACTATAAAGTGGCTTTCAGTATATTAGCAGATTGAGCATAGTTGCTTTGTTGAAAACAGTTCTGTTTTCTGAAAACAGAAACTAAAGCAGGAGGAAAGAGGAACAGTAAGCCATGGAATACCTACTACAAAGTTTATGCTAATGTCATCATCATGCAAATGAGCATGATGCATTACAAACACCATATTGTATTAACTGTTTAAATGCAAAAGTAGATTCTTCTCCCCTAACCTGAAATGCATGTATGTATTTTTTTGTTAAATTATATGTGAATGACAAAGTGATTGAAATATTTTTTCAGTGCTCCTCATGCAATAGTTGCTTCTGGCTAATATTTTGGCAATACAGAGTAAAGAGCTTGAATTAAAAGATGTTTATGCATATCAGTAACCTACCCCACTGCAAGAGATAAAACATCCATGTCCCATTTAAATTTATGTATTAAACCCACCATTTCAGAGAAAGGATGTGCAACATAGACACTCTACTGTGTGAAGTTGCACACTCTGTGCTTGAAATGATCCTAGAGATGATAGAATCCATGTGAGAGGCCAAAACTACTGATTTAGTAAGAACTTGCATCCAGAGGCAGCATACAAGATGGTGTTAAAATTGCCTTTTGATTGGTGTGAAATTATAACTAACTGGAATGGAATACATTTACTATAAGAAATGGATTGTTCTTTTAGTTAAAACACAACCAAGCAACAAGAACCAGTAATTAAAACATCTGAATTCTGTTCTGCCACAAAATACAAGTTAAGCCATTTAAATTCTGTACTTTAGTTTCCATTTCTAAATGTAAAGCCACTGATATTTATCTTAATTTATTTGTGTTTGTGAAAGATGCTAAGATCCTTCTTGGTAAAGCTATAAATGCCATGAAATATGATTAACATCAACAGAGTTGATTGTATAAAATCTACTTCGAAATCTTTGATACTCCCATTATGAGGTTTCCATTCCACCTCTTTATCAAGTATGGTCTATTCAGGTTGAAAGTTTCATATATTTTTAAAATTTACACTTGAAAGTAGATTAGCTGTTTTTGAGTGTCAGCCTAAGGAAAACTTCCTCCTGAAAAAAAAAAAAAAAAAAAAAAAAAAGAAGAAGAAGAAGAAATCCAAGTATTTTCCTGAGAGGCTTTAATGAATCCTTGGAGTGGAGAATTTAGTGTGCCTGGCTAGGATACATTCCTTCTTGTCCCCATAAGGGGAGAGGGAGGAAATAGTGGAGAAATTGTGATCATGAGAAGAACGTGAAGATGGTGTCTTCAGGAGACACATTCACTGTCTCCTGTGCATGTACACCATGGCAAGGACAGAACATATCTTTTTACTTTTTTTGTAGTTTATGTTGGCTCTGATGACAATGTACATAGAAAATGAAACTATTATTCTGCTATTTCCCTCTGCCAGCACTTCCATCAAACACAAAATAATGGGGAGAAATGAAAGGAGAAAGCAATCCTGGAAGGGAACGTACAGATAAATACAGGGGAAAAACAGGGGAGAACAGAACGAAAATATGTCTTGGCATAGAGGCAATGGAAAACAAAACAGAAATAGGAAAAAAAAAAGAAGAAAAATTGACAGAACATAAAACTTTTTTTTTTTAGGAAAAAAACTGGAAAACTGGAGTTGCTGGAATATGATCTTAGAGGGCAGAGCTTGACCTGGCCAGCTAATGGACATGGAGACCAGCAACCAGGAAGGCTGGGTGGGTGGAAAGGGGGAAGGGAAACAGAACCACAGAAGGGAAGTCAAAAGAGTCATTAATTAGCAAAGTGGAGTGATAACCTGTTCCTGAGTTGTCAAATGCCTGTGAACCTCACCCTCATGGATACATTTTGCTCCACTCCAGTAGGTAGTCTTCCAAGAGAGCAACAGACTCCTGGGAATTCAATTCAAGGGCTACAAACTGCAGGCTCAGATGATGCAAAGGCATGCTGGCCCTGCTCCGCTCCTGAGGACAAGGAAATTTCTCATGTTCCTTAGAAAAGGAAATCCACTTCTACACAAACGAAAACCACTCATTCACAGCACAAATGTTCAAGAACTGTGCCCTAAAATAAAATCAACGCTATGGGTTCAGAAGAGATGAAAGGGCATCCAACACTCACTAGTCTATAAAATCAAACCTCAGCTGTTTCTAATAAGAAATCCAAAATGAATGAATTTGATCCTAACTTTAATAGTCCTGTGCCTTGGCTTCTGATCTGTATGAGGCAGGTATATTAATGCCACATCACCTTCTCAGTAGCATGAGAAAAGAGATTGATGTCTGTGAAACACTGGGATCATGTAAGAATGAGCACCCATATGTCATTGAGTACTGAAGGGATATATTATAATGCACAAAAGCAACGGTAACAAATAAAAGTTGCGCAAATATAGTGTTTCCTAGCTACTGCCTTCAAAACTCAAGGCCATCTTGAAGTGTATACAAGAAATATATTGAAGGAATCTTTCAAATTTAACCTCATTTAGTTTACTACAGACTTCCTTGAATTTTGACATTAAAAAGTTACAGAAAAGAAAGTTGCCATAGAGACACATGGACTGTTTTCCAACCATTTCAAATATAGTTAGACTCAATTAATTATTCAGTTCATCACAGAATCATTTATACTTTTATAAGAAACATTTCATGGTGAGAGATATTTTTCAGTTATGCAAGAAAAATCAAGTAGTGGTAAATGGACTGAGGAATAAAAGGTTAAAATTGTGAACAGAAGTAATTTTGTTCAAAAATTAGGAAAAATACTGAGTAGCTAGAACTGTACTCTTAAATTATTATCTTGCCTCATCTTTCTCTTATATAGGCCATTTTTTAAAGTTTTTTTTCCATTTATTTTACAAGCCAACAAGAAAAAAAAAAAGAAACATGATGCTTTGTATGCTTATTTAAGAATTCCATTTAAATATTCTTTTCAAAAAGATATTGTAAAAAATAAGGATTTTTTTCACACTCTTTTCAGAAAGTGAAAGCAAAGCAACACGGATGGAGAGAACCTGGAGCTGTGATACAGGATCCTGTTGATTGGCAGATACAGTCTAGAAATGCTGAGACCTTGTACTATTTGATTAAAGCAACATCAAGATGGAAGGATCTCTTCAGAAGAGAGGTCAAAAACATCAGCTTGTTTTTTTCTGCAGTTGTCGCAAGTGATACAGGATAATTAACTATGTCCAGAGTAATGTCAGACAGGTGGTACTTTTCTTTTGCAGCAATTCATTAGGGAAAGCTTGTCACTTGTGATATTCCCATATGAAACTCAATGTCCAGCATCTTCTCCAAATCAATTCAAAATGCTCTTGTGAATATTAAAATATTTTAATGGTGACTACTCAGCAATCTAACTGCAACTATTTAGAATTTTCCTTGGTAAAGCTTTAATAGATTCCAAGCTTCTCCAACATAAGTAATAAACATTTTTAAAGTGAGAAAATCCAGAGTAATGATAGGAAGAAATTAATTTGCGAGGAAATCAGCACAAACATGGTTAGGTTACATGGCCCACTTGGTCAATGCACAGTTATCATTTGTACTCCCTCCCCTGCTATGTCAACAACTTCCTAGGCCAGCTGTTCTTACTAGGGCAACAAAAACATATCAAAAAAAAAAGTTAATCAGGGAATAAAATGTAATATTATTCCATATTATACTTAATGTGTATAGAACTGTATTTTTTCTTACTCTTTAGAGAATTTGTTTGAAGGCACTCACAAAACTTGAAGATGTGGCACCTTTCATGAATATGAGTATTCAAAAGAGAAAACATCATTAAGACAGAGAAAAGAAAGGACGGGATATCAAGGTAACTTTGGTGCACAACTTTTAATTGATTCCTCCAAAAAGCTTATATGGTGTTTTTCAGAATATAAATTTTTACTTCGAATTGAAAGGAAATTTTGATGAAAAAAAAACAAAACAAAACAACAACAACAAAAAGGAACACATGTTCGTGAAAGAATGTTTGAACCAGAGAACAGAGCCCTTGCTCATAATGAATATAGCAGCTTTTAATGCTGCAGGAGTCTTGCTAAAGAAACTCATTACAAACATAAGCAAGACAAATTTTTCTCAAATAATTAATTGGCTCCACTACTAGAACTGTTCTGTCTTACAATTAGGCATATTTAAGTTTTCAATAGCAGTTGCTAGTTGGAATGACCAAATTTGGAAGGATTTTATATGATGAATGCTTTCAAATACTAGATTTATTTCCGAGTGTCACATATGGACCAAGGCAACCTTCCAGACTCCTTAGCATGGTATCTTCAGAGTTTACTCATGTTGCTGCAAATATATGTGTGGAAAACAGAAGCATAATATATTAATTACGTCTGGGAGTTTGAAGAATATGTTAGAGCTTGCAAATTTATTTACTTCGATTTTCAATACTCACATTAATTTCTGGCTAGAAAGCCTTTGATTTATAAGCAGAGGTCTTGGTGTCTTACCTGAAAGTGTATCAATTGTGCAGTTTTAATTTGTTCAGGGATTTTCAAGGAACAATGATGTCAAAGATTAAGAGGCCGTTAATTTAATATATAAAGGATGTTCTAAGTACTATTCATTCAGAAAAATACACAGGCCATGATTTTGCACACCTCAACTCTACTAATAAATCTGTTTGTCAGGAAATTACTGCCACGCTAGGTGTCTTAGGAAAGTCAATTTTCTTAAATGCTACGTGTAAATGGACTTTCTCTATGAGAAGTCACTTCCTTCCACTGCATAGTAGCTTTCTCCAACTAGCATTCACATCAGCCATCATTCTCTGTGGGAGAAGCTTACATCAGCAGTCAGCTGCTGGATTAAAAAAGAGAAAGTCCTTAAATTTACATCCACTTTTATGAATGGCAATCAACTTTTAGCAACAGCACACTTTTCCAGGTCTAAGCAGAATTGCCAGTTGCAATGAAGTATCACAGAAAAGTAGCTCTAATCTATTTGATTAGAGAAAAAAAATCACTGGTCAAGGTTTGTATTACTACTCCTATTTTGGCTTCCACTGGAAAAAAAAAATAGGAGATATTGTGGAAATAAGTTTCAAGAGACAGTTTTCTCTTGGTTTTCATCACTACTATTTTTTCACCATTTTTTCAGCCATAAATGGTTCACTTTCATCAGATCACAGGATACTTTCAGTAATCAGCATGTAGCAAGAGAGATTAAAAGGTTTGCTTGCTTGTTTGAGGGAACTAGAATAAATTGTATGCTATATCAGTGGCTATATTTTTCTCTTTATATATAAAGGTGTGTGTATGTGCATGCATGCATATACATATATATCCACAGGTTACCCTTTCCTAAAAAAACTCATGTTCTATAAATTGCAGATGGTGGGAAGCTCCCATTTCTTCCCCTGGATTCAAACTCCTGTGTTTTGTTTTGCTTTGTTTTTCCATCATGCTAAAGTTGTATGTTTATTCTTTTTAAATTTCTGTTACAGCTTTTTGTTTTTTTCCCCCCCAACCCCCAGCCAAAAATTATCTAGATCTTACCTATACTGCTTCCGGGAGTAAGTGATGGATCTCAGTACTACCTTGACTATTTAATGGCAATAATTACAATAATTACAGAAGGCCGGGGAGGAGAATAAGGCCCAAATTGTTCATTTGCCTTTCCTGTCATGTGTGTAACATCCTTGGCAGTATGAGAATTGCCCCTAAGACCAAGAAGACAGAAGATGACAAAGGTGAGCCAGGCAAGTCAGTTGTTTAAATACTGGATAACCTAGTATCTTTTTAATATAGCTCCATTGTGATGCTAGAAACTGCCAAGGCAAACATTTTCTCATTCTTCTTCTTAATTGAAGATTAACTATCCCATTCTTCTCAATTAGTTTTTTCTATTGCAGCTAACAAAGTGCAATGTTCATCATATCTTTTATTATGTCTCACAAGATTTTTTTTTACATTACAGTGTATGTAGATGATCCAACTGCAATTTTCACTTTGGTATGTACACGCATACACCTGCAGAGTCAGATACTGCTTGTAGTGTACGAAATATGGCATCTCAATATTGGCATGCAATTCCCGGAATATTAGTAAAAGAAATGGACTAAAAGACTGGCTAGAAGAACTGAGGCATAAAGATATTAAATGTTTTTGTCCAAATTCAGAGACAGCATTTAAGTAAAGGACAAGAAATTAGCATTTTCATTATGAACCTCTGTCTTTATCACAAACATATTGCTGTAAGTACCAAAAGTGTGATCTACAGATGCTAGTAGATAGAAGGATACAGCTGCAACCCAGAGCTACAACTTTGCTCCTTAATGTTGCTAGTCCTTGCTAGAAAGAACAGAAATTTTCATCAAATATACATTCCCTCCAAAATCGTTCTCATATATGCATTATTTTGCATATTCAAATCCATTATATTAATGAAATCCATCATATATATGGAGAATGTCATTTTAAAATCTCATAATGAACAGCTTGTTATTGACATACAAAATGCTTATGTGTCTATGAACTCACTTCAGAAAAGCTATTCAGCTTAACAGATAGTTTAGTTTCCCTACCTGTCTCCACTCAAAGACTCTGCAGCTAGCTAACAATTACTGACTGCAAACAAAAGAAACTGTGATAAAAACAAAACCCTGATTCTTTCTCTTTCAACAAGAATTAGGAAAAAAAAAAAAGCGTGACATTCTTACGGTAAACAGCTGTCACTCATAACTCTCTACTAAAATGAAAACAAAGATCTCTGATTTAAAGAGATACTGAAATTTAAAGGCGTTTATCGGGAGACAGAAAAGAAAAAAGGAGCTTCAAATGGTGGGTTCCTTTTTTTTTCTTTTAAATCATTCATTTTAACCAGACTCCAATGCAATGAGTGGAGCCGGGGCTCAATGCCTTGGGAGGTGAAGATGGTGGAGTAGAGCTGAGGGCGAGCAGATGAGCAAGGGCCCCCTGTCCTGCCAGACTGGCCCTTTAGCTGCCACTGAGGCTTCAAGGGAGAGCGGAGGAGCCGCCATGCTGCGAGCAGCCACAGGGCCTCTCCGTGAGCCACTGCAGGGCCACCTCAACTCCTGCCTTGCAGCTCTTGGCTTCAGCAGGCTTTTCAGAGCCAACGGTGGGCATTTTCCATTAAAGTTGTTATGCACAATTTTCACCATAGGGCAAATAACATCCTTCACTTAACTATGTTCTAAGAAAATTGTCCTGTAGACTTCAACATATAGTATCACATATAAAAACCTGTATCAATTTTTATACCAAGCCACAGGGAAAGCGTAAAGCTATTTTAAGCAAATAAGGTCTTGTCAGTTCATTATAAAACCTTCATTTCCTTTACCACTGCAACAAATCACTGCCTAGAGTGAACATAACCCAAAGTAAGCATACACTCCCATTTGCTTAAAAATATTCATGTATCAAATTACATTTTGAATTTTACATGGCTTTGCATCACTTCTACCAATTCTAATTAATGATTAGAGTACCAACAGCTTATATTAACACAGCACTCTCAGTCACAACTTCTTCAAAGCAACCTGACAAGTAGAGCCCTTGCCCACCACCATAGTACACACCCCAGTAGGCCAAAATATCCTTCTGTGCTGCTCATGTTACTATTTGAGTGGGAGATGAAGATTTTGGGTAAAACTTATAAAAAATAGTCAGTACAGCCACAAAAACAGTTTGTGCCAGGCGATGGAGGTTAACACTCTGAAAACCCAACCAAAAAGCAATAGCATATCTAATAGCAGAAAGTCATACCAGTCATACTAAAAATAATCTATTTAAATTTGACACAGAGTATGAGGCATGCATATAAAAATAGGGACTTCTGACTTTAGATGGTATTATATTTGCACATTACACAGTGGACTAATGTTTTATCTGCCTCTATTAAAAAATCCATAGGTTCCCTTTAAGCAATTCAGAGTTATCAAGGATAAAAGAGCTCAGATATTATGAACGCTAAAAATGCTATAATTTCATTCTAGTGTTTAACATAAATGACTCACTAGCCATTAAAACAATCACCTCTTATTCTCAATTACAAGTTTATCAGAAATGCAAAGAGGTAAAATTGAGCATCTCTGTAGATGGATTACGTTTACGGTCTAATCATTGACCTACATCTAATTGGTATGAGATAGAGATAAAATTACTGATGGAAACAGTGCCACACTGTTTTCACCTCGCAGCTTGAGATAACATTTTAGGGTGGAAAAGAGAAGAGGCTATTGAGGTATTTTGCACAGACCTATGCATTTCAAAAGCTGGTAATATCACACTTAAATCCATCTATATTAAAATGTAATACCTATATTATTAATGTCTCCTCATTCTTTTGCCTCCTTAATCTCTTAAATTGTGTATAAAGGTCTAGGAATCAAGAACAGTCCACTTCACACACACTCTTAGTATCATGGAATATAACACCGCAATAGCAAAGGGACCAGAGCCTGCATTTCTCTCTCTCGTTCCCCCTCCCCGTAATTACTCAAAGATTGTTCTATAAAATACTGGTTTAAACTCCAAGCTTAGTATAACTGACAAAGATGTGTTATTGTTTATGGAGAACCTGGATATAGCCAGTTTATACATAAATATAGAATATGAAGAACATAAAAATAGTGTAAGAACCATCATAAAAATATAAAACTTTGCCTCCCTATTGGCTTTCCAGTTGTACTGAGGATGGACAGAGAAAACCACCGCAGAAACAGGTGTCCCTGTCTCACGTGCTGGGTTCCCTAACATCTAGAGAACATATAATGTAGCTGTTCTTTCAGGGACCTGTGTCCATTCTGACACACTGTGTGTTTTTTTTTCCTTTCCAAAACCTAATTCTATGCAAAGTAGGCCTATTCTCACTGCTACCTCCATCCCTGCTGGGCCATCCACAGAGATTTTAGTCTGGTCAATGTTCCACCATCTGCCAAAACAATCCTCAAAAATCCCTAAACACTGGAGTTACCTGAACTATTTCTGAATTATCACATCATGCATTAGAATAATCTTAAAGCCAAGTGTCGCACTAAACATCACAGCTTCAGTTTGTTTAAGAATTCAAACCTAACCTTCAGCTTCAAACTATCTTATGTACTGTCACACTCAATACTCATAAACCTACAAAAACTCAGAAAACACCAGCTCCAATCATGAATCAGTTCGAAAATATTCTTTCTTCTCAGTGCAAACTTAGGTGACTTCTATATCAAAATCCACATGCTCTACAAACTCATAATTCATCCAAGTCAGTCTTAAAAAACGATACATTGCAGAACTTTAAAACCACTCAGATTACCACACTGAAGAATAGATGGCATCGAGACAAAACTGTAACCAAACTCCAGATTTCTGTTTCTCACTGTCTGCCCTTACCCTTTTCATGAAATGGAAAATGCTCTCCAAGAGGAGGCTACAGGGAAGATGTCAAAGACAAGAGGACAGAATCTCTTATAAAACAAACACCCTGGACAGACCGTTGTCTCCAGGACACAGGAGAGCTACAAGGTGCATATTATTTCTGTGAGACAGCTGATGGCAAGCGTCTGGGAAATAGAAACTATGAAATCCAGTACAATAAATCCAATAAATTCAAAAGATTTGGACCACAGTACACTGTCCAGCTCCTTTATGGGCATTTACAAGAGTCTGAGTTACTTGAAATCAAATTAAATATCTAGTCATAAGTAACTCATTCCCTCAGTAGATGTTCCTGAAGTAACGCTATCATTTCTTCTAAGAAAGCCAATAAGCACTGCTAATAGACTTTATTTAATTAAAAGTCCACCTTATGCTGTGTAATGATTTTCCACATCCTGATGAAGCAGTGTAAAATCAAGTAGAGTAAACCTCACTCCTCTTTTTGGCTATCAGCCTTCCTGCTAAAGAAATTAGTAACAAAATAACATTCAAGCTAGTGCAGGTCCCCTCCAATTATTCCTTCTCTTACGTCCTGTATGCCTGTTTATATTTCTTCCCCTTGTTATCCGAGGAGCAGAAGCTAGCAGTCATCTTCTTGTCCCAGTGAATCAGCAAAATGCACTTCACTTCCCTCCACCAATACTACTAACAATTACCAATGCTAACCAGAACCAACCGTGCAATGTTACATGCTAACATCGCTCCATGCTTCAGGCTTACTTCATTTATGGTTACTGTAATGCTCTACCCTTTTTTTGATTTGCTATTTTAAAACAATAGCTCTCTTCTGTTAACTAAGATTAGAATATTGGATATTATTTGTAAAGATTACATTAAAGCAATATCAGGATTGCAGAGAAGATCACCACCGAATTTGAACAGAGCTTTGTTTAGTAAGTGCAGCCTTCCCCCTTTACATCATTTCCTCCACAGACACTCTTTTCCCAGAGAATGCAACCACTTCATTGACAAAATGTCAATGTTGTCTTTTCTGCCACAACAGGGAAACATTTTTTTTCATCCTCTTATTCTGGGAAATGGTTCAAACATTTTAGATGAAGCCTCAAAATAACCAGGCAAAAATAATGAGCGTGAAGCAGCCAAGTAATCTAGAAAATTTTAGCTTACACTCAGCACAGCTTTGCAAACAAAAACTTGCAATGGAAAGTTTCATATAACCTAGCCTAAACTGTTACTCCATAATTACAGTGTGGAATAAATGAACCATAATTTGACATTATCCTGAGTAATATTTTCTTAATATTACTGCTGCATTAAGGTTAAAATCAACAACTGCAAAAAAAACTCAAAAGATGAGTGAAACAGTGAACTGTTTTTTTTTCTCCTGTTAGAAAATTGAATAGATATTTTAAATGAGAACCAGCATTCAACTTGATAGTTTATGTGTCTATTAATGTAATTCTCTCATTAAATAGAGTTACAGCTCAAAGCCAGATGGGACCATTCTATCATTTAATACAGCCTCCTCACAAATCATTGTTTCACCTACTTATCCATAAAGTGAGTCAAAAAATATTTGTCTAAAATATAACATTCAGAAAGTATTGTTATTGATTTGAAAACAGTGAAAAGTGGAAAATCTAACTTGGTCATCTGTTTCAGTGGTTAATTATCTTTGTATTTAAAGAAAAAAAAGCATGCTTTATTTATCACTTATGTGTTTAGAATTTGTCTCCATTCCTTTTCTTCTGCTTTTCTTTTCCAGTGGAGAAATGCAGTACAATCTAGAACCATGTCCATCCACATAGTGTGAACTTTTGTGCTTCCTTTTACTTTGAAAGGACCTCATCTGAAGTCTTTTCTTCAGTTCATTCTTTTTAGAAAGAATGAATTCTAGAATGAATTCTAGAATGAATTCTTTCTAGAAAGGTTGACTGTAGAAAGAATTAGAAATCGGACAGCCACTGTGTGCCCTATGCCAGACACCATTGGAGTGTGAAGGGAAGAAATATCTCCATACAGGAGGTGCCGGTGCTGGCCCATGGCTCCCTCCACTCTGACACCTTGGTGCCAGAAGAGGTCTGTCATGTAACAGAGAAATCTGGACATCTCCTGGCAAAGGACATCAGGGCAACATCCCCAGCCTAATGACATGGACAAGCCGTTTCCCTCAAACACTCACTGGGTACCTGTCACCAAATAGTAAATCACCAGTGAGGTCTGTGAGAATTTTTTAACGAAGAAAGAAGCAAGAAGCTGGTTGTCTTTAAATTAACCTCATTGCATCCGACTCCCTGCCATGAACACTTCAGGCCTGTCATAGAACACAAAGCAAAAAGATGCTTTGCAGATTTGGATGAGATGCAACTGGCAGAGCAGATGGTGGGTGAATTCCTTCATCCTTGGTTTTCACAGTATCAAACATCTCTCAGCTTCTTCTGACAATTTCCTTGTCTATATACATAGAGATTACAAATTTTACTGACAAGATTGCACTGACAGCTTGTGTTTAATTGCAGATTCACTGTGATCGCCATCGAGACAATTAAAAATTTATGCCTATATTTTTAATATTTGCATGTCTGAACATGACATTTCATTCACTCACAGAAATGGTTGGAGGCTAGCTTGTTTTGATACCATTTCTATTAAGATAAGGTAATTCTTTGCTCAAGGACAGGAACTTGAAGACAGTGCTTAGACTGATTCTGAGCGGGCACCTGAGCTAGATCCATCTCCACTCCAGGGAAATCCATAAGCTTTGGACAACAAAACCCATCTCTATCTTTCTCTTTAGCCAAGTAAATATTTATTTTTTTCCTGGCAAATAATGGACTTCCTAACAGAAGAGAGAGAGAGATCTGCACCAGAAAATTCTGCTGCCACAATGTTAGGATTGGGTGGCAAAGGCTGAGGCTTAAGATTGGGGTTCAGAAGAGGCAAAACAAGAAAAAAAAAAGAAGCCTAGTGAGCTACCAAAAAGTCTATACAACATGGTTTGCTCTTGTTTGCAAATAAAGCTCAGAAAATTCTTACTGTTGTTCTGATGAGTAACAAACAAAATAAAAGTAATTTTTTCTTGAGGTAAATTAAATTCTGATCATCTCTGTACCCAGGTTCTTACAAGGCTTATATTTGTGAAGGCATTTTCCCAACCATTTCTTATTGAATCTAGCCTACACTCAGAACTATAAATAAATCCTGCTACACAAATATTTATGTTATAAAGTGATTCAACTGCACACAAAAAAGCAGTGTTCAGAAACATTACTATTTAAATAAGAAGCAGATCTGGTTTCCACTTGATATTTTCATAACAGGGAACATTTAAATAATATACCATATCAACCATTTCTGCTTTAATAAAATACAATAACTTTCTGGTTTGTTTGTACCTGCTGCTTTAATAGCAATAATAATAAATATTTTATCCATAGTAACCATGAATGTTACATCATTTTAGTTATCTCATACAATTCAATCTTGCAACCAGAGGTAGAATGGTTCATAAGCAATGCTAAAACTACATCTTTGTAGTACAAAATGTCTTCTGTATGCATGTTATTCATTACTCAAATCTTGGGGTATTGATTACTGAAATTAACTAAAAAAAAAAAAAAGTGCCAATGTATTCCTAAAAAATCTCAAAACAATTTGTCCATTCTATCTGACCTTCAATTTTAAGGTCATTATCTTTAAAACTAATCAACTTTTAAGGCACCTGAGTATTTAGCTCTCTCTTATGTTTTATGATTTTATTTTAGTCAACAACTGAAGTGTAAACTGGTCTGTCTTCACTCCAAATGAAGTAACAACTAGCAGTTACAAATAGGAAAGTATTTTGACTTGTTTTGAAAACTGAGCCCTTATCTGAATTAATGAATCACTTTTCTAAATTTTCAATACATTTGTCTTCAGGAAGAAGATTAGATCTGTTCTTTAAGATTTTAATATTATATAGCACAATCCTATCAGAATAATTTTCCAGAGAGTTCCATGGGAAATCATTAAACTTTTAATATGCTATTGAAACATACACTACTGACCACAGGAAGGCTACTGGCAATTGTACATACATCAGGAAAAAGGAATTGGCCTCTTCAGAAATTTAGCTGCTTAGGAAAACTGTTAGTAGGAGGAACAGAAATGGAAAAAAGTGATTTCAGGAATGATTTCTGGATAATTAATTTTGTCAATGAGAAAGTCATTTGATTTTGGTGTGCCAAGTAATAAAATGACAAACCTTCAGGTAGATAAGCGTGCTGGGAAAGACTAGATGCTGATTGTGGCAGTGGGTTTTGAGATAGTTTAAAAGGACATTTGTGAAGCTGTTCTGCTCTAATACCAAGCTGGCAACAAACACACATCTTGCTAAGACAAAATAAACTTCTAACAGCTCAAAAGAAAGAGCTACTAAACATTTAGAGGAAATGTCATGTAAAATACCTTTTATTTAATCACTTGAAAATTCCATAATAGTAAGCCTTACACAGCCCTAATAGTCTTGATTTAATCAATATACACAGTTCAACATACTGAAAGGTCTTAGAGAATCCATAAAACTCCCCAGAGGAAAAAGGCAGTTTAAAAAGGTCTTGTAAAACCTATCTGTTGTAACATTAACTATAACTTCACTTCCTTTAAAATCATGTTTTTTTCAGATATTGACTTTTGATAAAAATAAGGCCTGTTCATGTATCAAAGGAAGAAGTATCTTTAAGAATATAGTTTGAAGTATATTTAAAAGTACAACTAGATTTCTTTAAAAACATGAACTCTAAACTGAAGGTTTAGATAAACCAGTCATGGTCTACCAGAATCACTGGCAGAAATCTTGAAAGCATAGGTAACTTTCATAACAGCTTTCAAACCTGGAACATTAGGCCTGACTGAATGATGCAAATGAAAAAAAAAAAGAAAAAAAAAATCTCTGATTTGTAGTCTGCCAGAACACTGCATTAACAAATATACCTGAAAAAAAAGGAAAAATAAAAGCCTTTCATACTACCAAAAAAAAAAAAAAAAAAAAAAAGCTGAAAGAATCCCAACAATAATCAGGTTACAAGGACCCAAATATCCAAATTTTCAGAATTAAATTAACCCAATTGTTATTTTTCCCTTCCATAAATAAGTACAAGTTCCACAAGGGAATAATTCCACAAGGGAAGTTGGGGTTATTTTGCGAGGGTTTCATTAAATTCTGATGCTGGAAAAGGACAGATAACACTGATTCTGGAAGAACTTAGAAAATTTTCAAGGGGGTAAAGAGAGGCATATTTTCAAAAGTTGAAGCACTTCCAGGTAATCCTGACATCATGATGCCCTCAATATCCTTTTTTCTCTAACAGTCACACATTTCCAATTACAGATGATCCTTACCACTGTAACCAGTTGTGAATGCACAGGACATACAGCTAGCAGGCTGAAATTCCTGCATATACGGGGCAATCTTTCACTGGAAATACATCCATAATCTCCCTAGGCAGATACATCATTTCACGCTGTATGATCACTAACACAACAGGTGCTCCTTGAGGAGGAATAATATATAGTAGTGCATCAATAAAACAAAATCATTTAAATAAATACTATAAGCAGAAGAAACTCTACAGCATGATATATAGTTTCTTGCTTGCAAATGCTGCTCTCCAGCCATATTGTATTTTGTCAGTACCGGAAACAATGCCATACCTAAAAAAATATATTTTTTCAGACATGATTTCCTAATATAAAAGCCTCTACAATCTTGAAGCTGGCCAAGTTGTTATGAAAGCGCAGTCACTAGTATGTGAGAAGGAGCAGCCGTGATCTCTGGTCTTTCCAAACATCCCTTCAGAGCTGACAGCTGAGTAGCCCTCTTGTAATTAGGCTACTTTTCCCAGCAATCAGATGATAGTTACCCTTGGAAAGGCTGCAGGAAAGCATAAATCACTGCTGCTATTGAACTTTTCTATTAATCAGCCTCTTTTATTCTCTGCATCATCCAAACAATCACAGAAACTGGAACACTCCAAATCATTCTGATGCAAGAATACAGCAGAAACACTCCTTGCCCCACCACCACAGATCTAGAAGTGCCATAACACAGGAGTACCTTCTCAAGAGATGCTCCCAACACACCTAACTGCAACTGGTGAGTATTGATATTAACACAAACCTGCTATGCGACAGTAGAAAAGGATTTTTTTTTTCTTACAGCTCTTGCCCTATAAAGCACGAGACTCCCACTCCAGTGTCCTCCACAGAAGCCCACAAACGGGCCGTCAAGCTGGGGACAACATTCCTGCCAATACGTCTTGGAAGCCCATGTAGAGAAAAGCAGACCATTGCTTACAACGCTGTTGTGATTTCCACGTGCTAACCCCAAGAGAAGTGAATGGGAAAGTACATGTGCAACCTGCTTTTTATCAGCCAGGAAACCAAATAAGAGACAATAAAAGCAATCAGTAAGTCTCCTGTAGCCTGCTTCCAGTTCAATTATTTCACAGCTCTCACAAAAAAAAAAAAAAAAAAAATCAAACAAACAAAAAAAATAACATTAAAAAACAAAGCCATTTCTTTTACTAAGAGCACATGGAATGATCACTGTTTTCAGTCAAGATACAAATAATGACTGAAAGCCTCATTTATAAGCATTCCATATCACAAGTTTAGTCATGCCTTACTACACCTACTATATGATATTTCATTATGTTTTTAGCATTATTGAGCTAAGCCAGAATGTGCGGAAGCATTTAAATAAATCAAGATCTTAAGACCTCTTTGCAAAGCAAACACATAAACTTAAATCCGATTAGCTTTCATTGAGCATCTCCCAAGTCATTTTTGCAGCTGGTACTCAAATGCTTTTGATTTAAAGCAAGAGCCTTGTTTTTCTTTCATAGTTCTTACTTCTAAGTCATCTCTGTTTACTTATACAACAAAGCAATAGCACAAATTGGTTGAAAATGAAAGAAAGCTCTTGCAAATGTCTTGAAAACAGCTGAATAGTTATAGGGACATATCAAATAATACAGGCTAATTTGCAATACCATAAAGAAAGTATAATACAGCCAAACTGCATGTACATCATAAAAAATGAAAGACCTGAGTATGAGACATATTCCAAGGATATAATCACACAAGCCAAACACATATACAAACTTGACATATTTGGGAAAGAAAACATATTAATACCTTGATCAGAGAAGTTTCACCATGAATAATACTATCTCCTTTGGTTTTAGTCATTTCTTCAACCCTTATAATTGCATATATTACCTATATGTTTACAGATTTTAAAAGTAGTTCTCCTTACAGCTCTTCCTTGCTATAAAATAACCTGCACATTTATTCCTGAAACTAGGTTATTCGAATGTTCTATTAAAGAGATAAGGACACAGAAACTCCCAAGCAAAAGCATAGATTCTTGGGTAAGATTTTTGCATATACTTATGTATCAGTAACCTACTTTTCTCTGGACATTTGCCAATACAAACAGTAGATAATAATTCTTACCTGTCAAGCAGTCTACACTGGAGTGTTTCTTCTCAATTAACAAAGGCAATTAAGAATCATGAATATTAAAGGAAGCATTAAAACCTATACTTGCTAATTGATACTACATCAAGTGGTGAAGACAGGAGAATTAGCTACAGTCAATTCACAATCTGCATAAAAGTGCTTCATACTGTTAACTCCTTCTGGCCAAGTTGAGAAGCTCAACTTTGAATATGTCAGCTCCATTTTTCATGTTACTCAGACACCACTTCTGGTATAAAATTGACAAATAACAAATCCATCATCTCACAAAGGGCTGCATACTACATCTTTCAATAGCATTTTATAAAACCACTTGAAGAATTAGGCAATTAGAATAGCATCTTTTCCAAACAAAAGTTCTAAGGATAACTGCTGACAGAAAAATAACATATGATAATAATTAAGAAAATTACAATACACAAATGAAAAAGGAAAAGGATACACAATTTAACTACAATTAAGAAGGAAAATAATTTAGTCTCCTGTACTATGTAACTTGAAAGAATTTTTTTTATGTTTCCCAAAAATTTGGGCTGTCAAACTGACTTTTTATGATACCTGGATTTATGGAGATATATGCTTAGATCATTCCAAATTTTGAAAGGATAAATAACTTAGCACAATGTCATACACTTCCACAATGTAATAACAATTTGAGCAAAGTGTATGAGTTCATATTTCCCATGAGTGTAGCTAAAAAGTTGCTAGCCCATTTTGATAGGTATTTCCTCACAGACTGAAAGTTACTTGACATAGTAAATGTTCTAGTAAAATGCAGATGAATGGAATGAAAATTTGTTTGCTTATAAATCTATCAAATTCAATAGCTGAGCTATGACAGTTTAAGACATTCAAGAAAATGGCTTTTTATTAATGGAATTACAACTTTTTTAAATTTTTGCAACTAGACTTTCAAGATGATAAATAGCCAGTCCAGCCAAAGAGCATAACTTTTCATAATTTTTCTTTACAGTATCCAGTTAATCAAAAGGAGTCTAAGGAGAGCGTAAATTTGATGCATGTTGCTCCCTATACTGACAGCCCAAAGCATGCTGAGGGGGCGAATCTAAACGCTCCATTGAAATGAGGTGGGCTTTTGGGGTTGTAATCTTCTTAGCATATCTTAATACTTTATTAGCACTGAGAAATACAGCCTGGGATACAGTATGACATCTGTACTAGTGTAGCATCACCACACACAACTCTGTTGGGTCTGGTCCTGCAGTATATATAAAACTTGTACTTTAAGGAAGAATGAATATACAAGCTCATTCTTACCACTTCACAGCATCTCACATTACCTACCATCCCATGAATGAGATGCAACATGATAGCAAGGGAATCATAGCAGGCAACAACCTCCTCATCTGTGTGTTTAAAGTTACTTCAGGAGAATTTAACTCAATCCAGACATGCCTGAAGTCTGGCCTTGAAGGGCTGTTTGCTCAGCCCTCAGAGCTGTTCCAACCCAAGTAACAGCAACTACCACAAGGGATTACAAGGCCAGGGAGGAGCAGACCATCTCCACTACTGCAGTGAACCCCACAGACCACAGGGTTCCTCTTTGCTGTCCAGTTGCACAAAAAACAAACAAAATACTTTGCCTCCCTGCACCCAATAAAAGTCTTGTGTTCCTAACAATACATATCTGATAAACTTTGGTATGAGGTGTCCTTTGGTATGAGGTGTCTCCCACTCCAAGCAGGGGTAAAGGATGTCAGCTCTTACTATTCTTGGAGAAGTTGGAGCAATTTGAAGTTCCTCATTATACAGATCATCTGCCTCAATCTGTTGAGGGATTGCTTTGGCCTACTTTACTATTCTGTTATTGAGTAAATTAGGATACATCTAGGTGAATCTTTGCACAACACAAGTATTAGTGTGATGGAGACAAGCAGAAGGATTAGCACACCATCTAGAAAGGTTAACAGGCAGCCCTACACATCTTGCTGTCAACAGCCTCTTCACACAAGGACAAAGAGTCAAGCAAATAAATCAAGTGGACTAAACCGTTCTGTGGTCAATAAGACATTCTCCCAACTTGAGAAAAGTGAATGTCTTTGAACCAAACTCCATGTATCCAGATCCAAAGAAAGATCAAACCAGGAATGAGAAAAGACATTCAGGTCTTTCCCCAGCTCAGATGCAGGCAAAGCCCAGTTAAAAAAGTTATTTGAAGACTCTCATCGGTGAAACAGATGATGTTAACCATGGCATCTTTCCAACCTAAAAGCATCTAGAGGCTTCTAGGTCCTTGGCTTTTCAGGCAACATGACAAGGATGAATCCATCTGCCATCTGAACAGCAAGTAACTCTTTGAAAAATCATCAGAACAAATATACTCAGAACTGAGGTGGATCTATAAAATAATGATTCAAAATAAATTGTTTTGCTATATTCTTACATCTCCTCTGCCAAGTTCCCCTTTTTAGAATTAAGCTGTTCAAGGCTTTCACTTGAACTGCAGTGGCTTAAGAGCCCCGTAACCTCCAAATCCTTCTTCTGCACTGTCCCTGGAGGCACCACAGAACCCCATGTGGCTTGATGTAATATATTGATAACCATCAGCCTTATGTAATGCCACAATTTTCAGTATAATATTGTTTTAAATAGGCTTGAGAACAAAAAATGTCACTAATACACTTCCCAGAACCAAGGACTCATTCCTTTACAATCACAATCTAACATCAAGCTAATTTTATATGCTCGTAAGTTCAGGGAAGCTCCAGCACTAAACAACTTGATGACTCTTAAAACTGAGCACAATGCAGCTGAAAGCTACCAAACAGCTTCTCCTTCTCCCAAGGTAACCTTTCAAATAGCAGTGAAAGGTAATCATTATATGAAGAAAATACTGAAATAAGAACCATGACACTGTGATTGTACTTGTTCCAAGCAAACTATTTACTCTTCCAGGAGGAAATACTCATTGTCCCAGATGCAACAACAAAAAAGAAAAAAAAAAATAAATAAAAAAAAGAAATCCCCCACTTTGTCCACCTACATAAAAATTCAATGGATATTGTGATATACCAATACTGTGATACACCAGTCTTTAAATCTTTAAATTTAAATTTGAAAAAATCACTAGTTCTTATGCTATTTGGCAACTAGGACTTCAAAACTAGTTGCGTAGTACCATATACATTTATGCACTAGTGTGACTTTTCATTGCTTAGTGAGACATGTAGAACAGTGGAAACCAGAATGCACATGGAAGAAATTGAGCTGAAGAGTGAGAAAGCAAAAGAACAAGTGTCTGAAGCTCTGTCTATAAATCTAGGGAAACAACCTTGTGTGAGTAATGAAGCCTGGGATGTTGAAAAACGTCATATGATGAGACTGTAGTGAAAGTTCATCTACAGTAGTCAGATCTTCATTGGCTCTATCTATAATGGGATGCCATTACTCCCATGGACAGAGGTAGAGTCATGTTTGTACACAAACTAATTAATGAGGAACTCTACCTAGACTTTTAGTGCAGAAACAATCATGCACGTTGACAGTTACTAATAGCACGAGGGAATTTTCTTTCATGAGGGATGAGAGCTATTCATAGTATTTAACTGTAGGCTAGTCACTGTAGTGAGAAACCATAGTTAAATCGTTTTTATTTCTCAGAAGATGTAAGACACTTTATTGAAACTATTCCCATTTTATTAGTATTCAAAAGTTTCCATCTATTCAGAGATTCTTTCACCTCGATATTCATGAATGGATCTGTGCTTAATATAAAAGATTATGCAACTTTTCCTTGCCTCTTGTTCATTTCCCTCTTTCTTGGCCTTTTTGCTCTTCTGCCTTTGTCTGTTTTCTTCTGATTTGCAAAATGAGAGACTGAAAACTACATCACAAATGAAGTCTGAATGTGTCTAAGTTTCCAGACACACAAAAACAAATACAAGAAAAACGTTTTTGTTAAAACTGAAGAAATGAAACTTCAAAGAGTGAGATTCAGTTTGAGATTAAAGATCTTATTTAGGTATCTATCTGGATAAGAGATATCTAAAATCTCATTACAGTCTAGGAAATGACTGGCTTAAAAAGAATATTGGCCCAACATAAGCACTTCATGCACTTGGGATGTCTCAGACGGGTTCACGATACTGGCAGACATGATAGTTGTGAGATGCTCTCTTCTACCTCAGCATTTGGAAGCCAAACAAGGCAAGCTACAGTGTCCCAAATAGCAAAAAGAGAGAGCTGAATAACCATAAAGTTTATATTTTAAAGTTTCTCTCCATATTTTTTCAGCCTAGTGGTTATAGCCCACTGCTCTAGGCAGCTGGTGTGTGAGTCAAGATCCAAGAGACCTCTGCAAGGGGGACCTAGCAATAGAGAGAGCCACTCACTCTGCCAGAGTAGCAGCTGGATGACAGGCAGGACATTTCAAGGTCCTTAAAGCAATGCAAAACACCTGACCTGAGGTAACTAAATGATAGAAGATCTCCACTGACTACAGTGGAATAAGATGCATTTAAATGTGTCATTTTAATATGATGGCTAATAAGATGTATTTAAATAAGATGCATTTAGGTGTCTTAATCAGAAGCTGAAATTTGACTGTAAAACTGCAACATGACTCTGACTCGCACACAGATCAGCTTTGCTTCTCATGAGATGATTTGGTTAACATTTCCAATTCAGCTAGTCAAAGCATCATTTAGAGGGGTCATGTGCTCTTTAAATTTGTGAAACTACAAAACTGAATTTTTGCTATGCTTAAAAAAAAAGAGAAAAGAAAGAGAGCGAGAGAGAAAAGCAAATAAGCAATTATTTAATAATGACCTTAAATGGACTATTTTGTCACTTCTGTGATCACAGATCCCAATTATTAAGTTGTTTAGAAAAAAAGGAGGTTATTTCCTGTCCAAAATATTTGGGGGCAGACTTGCAGGGAGAATAGCTAATCACTTTGTCTTTAGCTTCCCTGATAAGCTTACATTTCAATAAAGGTTTGGCTAGTACTTGACCTGACCTGAAAACCACTGGATAAAAGCTGAAGCACACAGCCACTGCCAGGAAATTCTTTCATAAGTGTTCAGTATGTGTTTAGTACCCACTAGTCTTGAAAGCCAAAAGCGTCTTCTTTTGTCAGAAGCTATTTTAAAAGTAAACATTAATTTTTTTTTGAAGAAAGTGATGCCTTTTTATAAGCATTAAATTTAAGATTACAGGAAATAGTTAAAATTCTCTGCCTTATTTACATTGATAGACCAGATGGATGCATATGGACAAACAAGCAAAAATATTTCCATAATAAGCTCTATTATTTTTGTCCTTGTAATAGGGTCAAATACCTTTTAAATGTAATTATCAATTATTCCAGTATATTACTTCTACACAAAAGAAAGCAATACTACAACTATACAACCAGTAATAAATCACATTTTGCCTGATCTATGTAATAAATTATAAAATATTTAAGATGGCTGTAATGCTATTCAATTACATTCTATTAATAGTAGGTGATTATTAACTTAACAATTGCATTTTGCAAAAAAAAAAAGTACTTTTCTATTTTCAAATTTAGAGATTTCTTTCAAGCTATAAGGGAACTCTTAAAATGCTACTTCGTTCCTACTCACAGCAGATAGAACAATCACATATGAAGGGAAATTGTGATAACAGATCTGTCCTGTAACAGAAAGTGCAACAGCACTCACACCTCTATTTTATTTATTTTTTTTAACTTTCTCTTTTTACTAAGAAGCTGGCAAGGATGGCTGTGGAAACACATAATATGATCACAGTCTTCATGAGTTATGACTGCCCCTGCAATTAGCCATAAAGACTGATTGCTTCCTTCTCATAAAACTTTATTCAATGCAGCATAACCAATTAGATCATTGCACAAGGCTAGTAACGCAGATATAAGGAATTTAATAAAGATAGATAAATATGGAAGGAAACAAAACATCAATGCAAACACTAGCTATGAAAGGAGATAAATAATCATTTCTGCTTTTTAAACAAAGGTTTAAACACATATAAATTAAGACATTAATAAAATTATTTCCACTTATAAATTAAAATATTATTAAAACGATGTCAACTATCTAGATCTTCATTTCTATATCTCATATAACTTCAAAAAACTTGTATTTATTAAATGGAAATCCAAATCGAGTACCTGTGGTTTTTCTGTGACATAGGCGAGCACAAGGACGACCACAAAGCAGAATTCCAAGCATAATACAGACTGCATTTCTATCCAGGAAAGAAAATGTTATCCCTTTAGCATCTGGTGCAGCATAAAACCATTATAATGTAATTAGGCAGCCTAAGGACCAGCTGCTAAGAAACCAAAATTAAAAGATGAAGACTTTAGTAAGAGTTTTTTCAACACACTGCTCTTGCAAAATATTTGCATGTTGCTCAGCTCAAGACACTGATCTGGGTTAAGCTCCTAAGGTTCAGCATAGTAGAGACCAATAATGTCTGCCCTTGCACATAAAGATTTACTGCACATAGTCACACACTCAGTTCTCAATTCTTTACACTTGCCTATTCTTCCAAATATCTGGAAGAATCTGTCTGGAGTTCAAATTTGTTTGGAGTTCAAACATCAATGGTTTCTTTCAAGAAAATAATTAAAAAATATGCTAGCCAGGATATTAGCCAGAGCTATTTGTTTTTCAGATTGACTTTTCTCTTGGTTTTATTTACTCAGCCCATATAGATCTCTGATTTCTAAAAGAGCAAAAGAACACATTCTTTGCTCTAGGAATGTTCTTTCACTATATATATATATGTTTATATATCTTGCTTATATATATATAAAACAAGAATTTTGTTATTTTAAAGTTTTATATGAAATCTGTTAAAATTATCATAGAATAGTTGAGGCTGGAAGTCTCAAAAGTATTTGGCCCAACCCCTCTGTTAGCAGGGTCAACTAAATAAGATGATTGCTAATGGCCATAATCACTTCATGTTTTGGAAGTCTTCAAGGATGGTGGCCCCAGAGCCTATTCCCCTGACTGATTCCCCTTGTGGAGGACTTTTTTTCTTTCATCCCTTCCCTCTTGTTCCATTGCCAGGCATCTCTGAGAAGTGCCCCGCTCCATCTTCTCTACAAACCAGGTACTTGTAGACATCAGTAAGATCATTCTCCCCTGAACCTTCCTTCTGAAAGCTGAATAAACCCAGCTCCTTGACTTCAAATGCTTCAGCCCACAACCATCCTTGCCAGCTATGTGTTGGACATGACATATTCCAGTGCATCAGCATCCTCTGGGAATCCCAAAACCGGACACAGCACTTCAGATGGGATCTCAAAAGCATGGAAAGTGGCCCACTATATGGCTAACCTTCTGCACCGAGATGTTGCACTACTGGCTTATGTTCATAACATAATTTTGCTATGCTACTAAAGCTGTAGCTTTACTTATTGTCCCTCCTACATCTCCAAGCAAGTTCTCTTTCTCTTTACTGCTGAAGGGAAAATAAATTCTTATAGCCAAAAACATATTCTATCATTTTTAAAGTAATCACACTTCTTTCATGAAATACATTAGATTACTTGGCATCTCTTTTACTACAAATCACTCGAGCATCTACTGTGTTGTCACACGGCGGTGAAATTTACTGCTTCTCAATACCAATCCCTCACAAGTATTTTCATAATTCCAGTGATGACAACAGGAGTCTTACCTCTTCCTAACAGCTTTTGCCAAAAGGTGAACCGTGGCAACAAGTCGCTCCAGCTCAAACGAAAAAAAAAAAAACCAAAAACCTTGGTTTAAATTTCAAAGAAAGCAACATAATTCCAAAACAAAATAAACTTTTTTTTTCTCAGCTCATAAATAGTTGAGAATTTAAATGTGGGTGTTCCAAGGGCACCATTATGTCACAATTGCAAATGCACCCCATGGTGATCTCCATGACACCCTTCAGAATACTGCTTGAGGAGGGGCAGAGGGGGGCAGGGCTGGTCTCCTTTTACCACAGATCTCTATTGAAACCTGTGACAGCCACGTGGCAACACACTACCAAGTTTTGAATTATTTTACATGGGAAAGCACTCTCTGAAATTGTGGACATTTCATCAGGATGGTGAAATAGGGCTTTAGTAAGCTGAGGAACTTGCTGCTCAGAGAAATCAGCACTGTAGTCAAAAGAAAACCACAGAAATAAAGTAACTTGATATGTCTGCTAGGTCTTTAATTCTCTGCTAGATCTGAGCAAGCTGACTCCAGGAAGATTTAGTTTCCCCTCTCTGAAGATGAAGGATAAAGTAATTCATTTTCTTCTCATCACTGACACGAAATTTAATTCTGTTTCTGGGCAGTTCCCAGGGTCTGATGAGTGCTAGGTTTTGCTGTGAGTGGAAAAGTTTGCCTGAACCTAGAGGATTTATGCACTGCTCTTGCTTTGTGAGGTCCATGCATGCCCAGCCACTGCCCCATCAGCCCTGCTGGCAGACCGAGCCTGTCCCAAGTGGGGACCAGATCTTTGGGGTGCCCTGCTCAGCTGTACACCAGACCAGGGCTCCCCACATGCTCAGGGGACACATATGTGGGAAAGAGGAACAACTAGTAGCACAGCTGAATGTGGATCTCCAGCATGGGTATCCTGAACCACTGCCTAAAGCTCAGGATAGATCTAGCCTTGGGAAAAAGAACCACATGCCAACCACAGCCTGTCTGAGAGGTAGCACAAAGCAAAGATCAAAGCTGAAAGAGGAATGAATTTTAAATATATTTTTGATGAAGTTATGAAACTAGGAGTGCCAATAAATATGAAGATAAGGCATCTAGAAGATAATTCTATTCAGATTGGATATGAATCATTTAGGATAGGAGTTGCAAACATGAATAGTCTGCAAATCATTGCTGACCAGAGCTAAGAGATTCTGCATCTTACCATCAGTGATTATGAAGTCTTCCTTTCTATAGGTGACATATACATTAATCATACAAAACAATAAATGTATAGCATTTTCTTAATACATATGTGCCCCTTCAGTTTTCACTAGGTCAGAAATAATTCTACTAGTGGGGACCAGTTTGCTTAATCCCAATAATTTCAGAATATCTTGGTATATTATCAGATTAAATAACAACATATAAAAATAAAGAACAGTCATTGGCCTTCATTTCTTTACTGAGGTATTTGTATTTTCTCAATATTTTATTTCTGTCTGGAATCATGTATTTAAAAAAAAAAAAGCGATGTTATAGAGATTAACCCACAAACCTGTCTCTAAACATAGTTCCTGTGACCTAACACTACCTTCTGAGAAGAAAATCCTGAATGAAAAAAGAGGCTTCACATTTGTGTTTTCAAAATCAACAGTTTTTGCTAGACCAATGTAAGGAGATAAAAAAAGAATAACAGTATAGGTTTTTCATGAAACACAAGATACTGGCAGACTTTGCCCTCAGATAATATGGCAAAAGATTTTCCACTGACTGTGATTCTTAGCAGCAACACATCCTGAATATATTGCTACAGTGCAATTACAAAGAAGAATTACAAGAAGTGCACCTTTTTATTAAAGAGAAGCCATGCCTTCATTCAAAGCTATGCACGGCCATGCAATAGTTTTTTCTCAGGAAAATTTTAATGAAGATTATCAATAGTGAATGAGTGAAATGAACATAAATTCATGAAAAAAATCACCTCAGCAAATAAACAAATATTATATACTTGAAGTTGTCACCAGATGTCTCACAGCTAATTTCCCTAGTTACCATCCAAGGAAACTATACACTCATTTCACATATTTTAGCCAAGTTTTCAAGACCTATTCTAACTTTTTCAGTTTATCTGATTGCATTTCTGAAATGGTAAATCTTTTTCAAAGTATATGTTATATTATTCATAATGTTTGTGTTTGTTTACAACTAGCACCTAGGGGACTTGGTATCTACTATTCTAGGCAATATAAAATACATGAGAAGAATAGCTTCTGCTTGAAGCATTTACAATGTCAATAATGTATAAAACAGAACTTATGTTTTCTTTCACTACTATAGTTATAAAACTGGTAGTATGACAGCTTGCCTGAACATGGACAATTACCACCACATAAATAAATAAATAAATAAAATAAAAAAGTTGGAAATAGACAAGTAATTCTCCAATTATTTATTCTGATTATTTTTACATTCCATTTACTGCAAGAAAATTGCTTACTCACCACTTCCCCCCTGCTACGCACTCAACAATGGTACTTCCCTGATTCTATCAAAGATTAAATTTTATCCACGAAAAATCAAGCTTTTCAGAAAGCTTGCTCCTACCCTTGACCCAAAGTAAAATCTTCAAAACAATCCATTGTCAGCTCTAGTCTTTATTTTGTTTCACAAGGGCATAAAAATACACTCTTGTCCTCTTTTTATGGATTCAAATGTCTTAAATACATTTTTGCATACATATAGAATCTGCATTGAAGAAAAAAAAGTTCTGAGAATCAACCTTGACTGTCTCTATTACTTTTTAACAAAAAAAATGATAGCCTGACCTTTTTATTATAACCTTTGAAAGACTAGCAACAACGTATTATCCTTCCACCTAAGTTCTGCACTGAGTGCTCCTGCATTTATGACCTAACCATCTATAACTACCTGAACTGCTGACTTTAACATGCCAGGTAATCTTTACTTTAAAATTGAATTTCATGAGATGGACATCCTATTCTTGTGGGTGAGGAATATACTGCAGAAAGACAAGATGTTTTCCTCAGAAACTCTGCCTTCAATCCATCATTGTTACGTTTAGCTAGGCATACAAAATTAACTCTTAAACAAACTGAAGTGGAAAACCTCTAAAAGGGCTTACAGTGATTTTTTTTTTTTTAGCAGCAATAACTATTCCTGCAATGAGCATTAATGAGATACCTCATCTGCCACAAGAGAAGTGATTGGTATCATAAGGTACCTGACAAAACCAGGTATTATTTTTTTCATTTTTTTCAAAGGTTATTCATTCTTTTAAGTATACATTAAGTAGAAATAACGCTATCAACATTTTTAACACCCTAAGGGCTATCTATATTTCAGACCTTTACTTTCTTCAATGTTTTATACATACTCTTAAGCACACCCAAATATACCATGTTTTAGCATAGGATTGCTACCATTTTGGTCAGAACCGAATATTGTCCTTCATCACACTGCCCTCAGCACCTTCCAAATGACTTAATGGCTTAAAAAAATAATCCAAAAAAGTGTTACATGGAGATTTTTTTCCATACACAGTACCATTTACAACAGTCAGTGTAAACTGATGAAACTCAGAGTCCATGTGTCTGCCTTTCTTTTTGCTGAATGCTCACATAAACATGAAATTAAGCTGGAAAGCATCACTACTACAGTAGAAAAACAAATTGGCCAAGATGGCAAGTGACTTGACGAGTAGGTTACAAGGTAGGAAGGAGTTAAAGTAAGAAGTATTCTTCATATTACTGAAAATGCAATTCTCCTAGGAAATACATTTAAATCTAAAACATCAAAATAAATTTTAAAGTCAGTTATGAGTTTCTGTAGATTTTCCACACTGATTTCAGTTGTCCTTCTCTTGCACGCAGCATGCTAGGAACTGGCATCTCTTTAGGGATTCCTGTTGCAGTCTTGTTAATTTAAATGCCTTTATCAAAATATATTTAATTTTCTATAAGTCTGAGAAACTGCATGTAGCTATGAGAGATGCTGAATTTAGCAACATTCTTTGAAAAGTAGGTATTTCCTGTATCTGCTTATACTCTCATTTTTTAATCTGATTCAAGCTATTCATAGAAAGGATGAGGTAAAATTTTCAGAAGGTTCTTGCTGGTTCAAGTGGCCAAGGAGACTTGCTGTGGCACAAGACATGGAGGAAACAACATACCAAAGTTAATTTCTTGCTTGTCTATCATTTAAGGCTAGCAAGCCTTAGCAGGTTAAGTTACACAGATCTAGTTAAGTAAAGTAAATATGCACCCTCATGTTCCTATGATATTTTTCTTACTGTACCCTTCGAGCACAAACTGCATTTAAAAATCAATACGCAATTAATTCTTATTTGAACAACACACGCTCTTTGTTTTATAATGAACCTAATCTTTCCATTAGGAAGAGTCTAGTCAATGCCTATTCAGAAGTATGGAAAAAGAAATTTTATAGTTTCAATTTTCCTTTTTCATGTTTATATTTGGCTGCACATCCAGAAATCTAAAAAGAGAATGAATAAGTAGGCTGAGTAAAGGATAGCTATAAGAATGTTTGAATAGGAAAAGTTTCCCCTGCTATCCCCAAAATAACCAAACAAATAACATTCTCTATTTTACTGGTGTTGAATAAATAGTGCCTAGTTGCTTGTTGTTTTTGCAGAGATACTAGGCAGTCGCACTAGCTTTGATCTATTTCTGTTCAAGCTACATAGAGAAATATCTGAAGCCATGATAATGTGCAATATTGATCCAGGAATAGTAGAGGATTATACAGCAAAATATATATCTTATTTTTATTATCTAAAAACAGAGGCTATGCAGACAGGATGTTCTGGAAAGTAGCAGAGAAGGTGGAATGTGCTCACTGTTAAAAGTTGAATGATTTTATGGTATTTATAAGCCTCTGATTCAATTTGCTGTTTGCCTGTTTGATAGATCACTCCTCGCAAAATAAGACCTACACGGAAGTAATATAATCACATTATTTTGAGCTTCAAAATAGCCTAATTTTCTTTCCAAATATAAATAGTCTCGTAAAGTGAAAAGATTGGTTCCATTTATGAGCTGTTTTTTAAAGCACTTAAGATGCTACTGTCAAATCTTAAAGTATCACAGAGAAGGACATACGTTCATCTAACCGAGGTGAGGTCGCCTTTGACTACTCAGATCCCTCTAATGTATCGTGGTCAATGAACAAGAAGATCAACTTCATTGTTTTAACTGCATATTTTATGAACTGTGACAAGTTTGTTATAACTCATTTGTTCTAAACTTTTCTTCTGAGATTGCACAAGCACCAAGAGATAAACTCAGCAATGTCAACAAGCTTGGTAGCATAGTTCAAGCTGTGAGGGTTCAATAAATAGGTCCGTAAACATTGCAAATCAACACAGCTTTTGATGAAATGTCGAGCAAGATAGAGTTTAGCTATATTCCGCTCAGCTTGAACTCATAAACCATTAACCGGCCTCTGTAGTTTCCAGTGAAATGTGTCTTATGAATAAAGCACAGATGTTGAAATGGAAGTAAAAACATGTTTTCCCTTAAAATGGAAGATTAATAAAAACCATTTAATAATGGGAAAGTCACCCCAATAAAAAAATGGAATTATAAAAACAGGCAATATCACAATACAGCACAACTTCATGATGCAGCAACTATCACCTTATACCTCCAAGTTAGCAAAGGATGAGAAAAATAACAAGAAAAAAATATTTTGTGAAAATCCTAAGGATATTTCAATTTTGAGTGAAGATTAAAATGATGGGGTTATTTATCCTTCAAAAGAGATTAAAATATTGCTCATTTCAGAGAAAATTAATATTCTCTCTCCTTTTAAGAGGATGGATATTTGTGAGAATGGAAAATTTGTAACAATGCAGAAGTTAGTAAATTTTTTTTAATTGATCTCTGTATTATATAGATAGAGTCAAATATCTCTCAAGATTTATTTCCAAACATCTGGAGAGATATGAGGTTACTCTAGCTACTTTTCAGAATAAACTCTTTACAGACATGTCTATGCAACTACCCTTCACTTGATGGCCCAGTTCTCAAGCTCTTCCTTCCTATATAGAGAAAACTCATTCGACCACATTCATATTTGTTTGCAGTTCACTTCTTTCTGTTGTCTTTATAATGACAAAAGTATTTAGTAAATAAATCTTTTTTTTTTCTTTTTTTGTTGATCAGACAGCATCTATTTTCTGCAACCCTGCCAATGTTGCACCACTCGAAAATACTACACTGCCCTTTGTCATGGGAAAAAATCTGCTTAACCTAATCAAAGTCAGACCTTAACAAAATACTTGGACTCTGTTGCCCTCGTTCTGTATTAACATCCTGTTGATATTGTGTAAAAAAATACAGAAAGTTATGCAAGTCCCAAATACTGGGCACACCTGGGCGCACTGAGTGCTCTGCTCGCTCCCAAGCGTCGCCTTCACTTCGGTGTCCTTGTGGAGCGGCGTCGTCAGAACACTGCGCGCCAGCACGCAGCACAGCACTAAGGCCAGGCCGTCCCAGGAGGCACGGAGCTGACCTACATGCTGTCTTCGGAGTTATGCTGTTGCTGGGCAGGCTCCCGCGCACGGGCTGCCCTCACCACGGCCCGGGATCCCCGCTGACTCACCGGACATGCTGCACGTCGCAGCTCCTCGCTGCCTTCATGGGGAAGCTCGCGCTCAGTTTCCCCGCTTGCCCCTCTCTCCAACACGTTCTTCTGCGTGCACACAGCCTGCAGCCAAAGGCATAGCCGGGCGCAGGCAACGCACACACGTTATCTCCCTCCGGCCTCACAGGCACAGGAATGGAGCATGATCTCTTCAGAAGCTGACAGGCGCATTATGTCCGATTTTGTTTTCCCAGCCAGCAGTCAGGTACTCTCCCAGGGGCCGGAGCCAGTGCACGCTGCAAACCCTCCCTTTCCACAGCAATGGTTTCTCCCTACATAGCCTCAATCTACCTGATTATGTTCTCGCCTAATCAGTAATCTTAGTTTCCCCGACAGTGGCGGACCTCCTGTTTCGCAGAGGATTTCTGCAAAGCCAGCTGCAGCAGCAAAGCAGTAGCGCTCCAGAGGAACTAGGGCAAAGGAACAACATTTAGGAAACACTCATGTTTCTGTCTACTTCTTGTTTAAATATTGGAATACAGTGTGTTGCTGGACACTTGTGTGTGAGAGAGATTACGCTTCCTGCTTCTACAATCCTTTTGAAATAGGCTTAAAGTCTCTAGGAAACAAAATGCTACCTTGCTTCATAAAAGAGCTACTACTTTTCAATTCAGTCTTATTTGTGCATATGTTTTGTTTGCTTGTTTTTCCTCTAGTACCCTCTTGCATCTCTTTAGGTATTATAGCATATTTCTATTTGGAGCATGTTCTTCCCTAATTTTAATTTGCAAAGACTGTGAATCCCTCTTCCTCCTTTCATATTTTTTAAAACAAAAGAAGAGAGGAATGATACCTATTATTATTACCTATATCTATTGCATATAATATTACCATAAACAACTACAAAATGATCTGCTATTGTCCAACAAACTTCACCAGAGTACTTGCTCTAAATCTGTTTTTTTTTTCTTTCTGATTAACCTGATTATTATATTATTATTCGCTATTATTCCTCTATATAACTTCAAATGCAGACTTAATGACTGTTTCAAAATCAGTTCAAGTCTCTTTTACCAGCTAACAGTCTTGTTTTAAAACCCTGGGCAAAGTGTTGCTTTGGGGACAATTTGTGGCAGGGCTGTAGAGAGTATGGTCTGTTCAGACACAGTGCAGCATAAAACCACAACAGCAAAGACACTGAAGATGTGCAGACAGTAAATATTTCGCACCACTCCATAGGTTAGCATGGTACTATCTTGGAGCAATTTGAAGATCTCTAAAAGCTAGTGTTTTTATTTACTGATCTTAACTGTTCTTGGGCAGAGTGTCAACTGGAAAACACCAGCAGCGCTGGAAGCTGAGGAGAAAAGGGATGTTACTGCTACTGTTTGTGCTCCTTTGAGCTTACAGAGACACCAAAGCCACAAGGTGCACAGCAGCCTTGTAACAAAATAAATAAATAAATAAACAAACTTTTAAAAATCTAATGAATATGGCTAGGCTCATCTTAAATTAGTCTTGTTTTGTTCTTGTCACCAAAGCAAACCTTCTCTGACTCTTCATTTGCCATAATGGTCCACTCAGTGGGAGCACTGACTTTCAAGTTCATTGCATATCCTATTCAGGGAGGTACTCCGAATCAAGACTTAGCATCATTTAAGATAATCTACTCCTGAATTCAGAAGGTTACCACTTTAGTCTAGCTAAGTAGCCATGGAAAGCGAGAGAGCAGGTAACATTTCTTAACTGAATGCACAGGACAGGCTCTTTCTCCTTAATATTTACAGTGATGGAAACGCCAGGGTGTCTTCAGCAAGGCTGAGAGCTTCTCCTGCCAGAACACTGCTTTGATGCTCTTCTATAAGACTCAAGAGATGCAATTTCAAACATTCTCTATGAGCAGAAGATGAAGGATCACGTCACATGTTTTCTTATTTTCATCCATTTTTCTGTTTAAATCAGCAGAAACTGTGAAAGTCTATACATGCGTATGATGGCAAGTATATTTCAGTACTAGCAAAACACAGAGCCAACATTACTAACTAATTAGGAATAGGGATCTTATGATTATCTTCATGCATTAAAGCTATTTAATCTTTGCAGCTACAATAATACAGAGGTCTCTGTCACATTTATGTCTTGGAGAATCACAGGTTTACTGTAGAAACACATGACAAGATATGTTTTCTATTCCAAAGCCTCTTAGACAAGATTTGATGTGCTATTGAAAAGCAAGAAATAAAGACAGAAGAAAAATGAATCACGAATTTACATAAATTAATAGTTCCAAGTAAAATAAGCTTGCAGAAGGACTCTCTACTACTGGAGAGAGTAGTTCCTCTCATAGAAACAGCTACAGTTCCTAAATTCAGTTTTTTGGTGTTTTATCAAAAGTGCATCCCTTCTCTGTCTCCCTTCCCACCACAGGAAGGGCTCATTTTCTTAGAGCTGCAATCCTTCTTAAGAGACCAAAACCACCACAAAACATTTAAGTGTCATTGTCTAGCTTGCCTTGCACCTAGATGGTTAAAGATATCATCATTCAAAAAGCATGTATGAAATGGTAACATTTTATTTATAAAATGAATATTTTCTTTATAAAAGATTATTTTATGCAATAAGTATTTTCTTTATAAAAGAAAATGTTGTACTGTTCTATAGCCAACAACCTTCACTGTTGGCAAAAGGGTCCAAGATGGCCATGGATGTGTGGGCCCAGGAGGGTGCTAAATGCAGCACATCTTCCAGTTGGTGCTGGGCCACAGCAGAGGAAACCGGGAGAGCCCCAATTAACCTCCCACTGGCTGCTGCTGCAGGGAGTTCATCTACTGAAACATAAAACCCATGGAAGTGGTTTAGTGTCAGAACAGAGATTTTGTTAATCTTTGTCTCCCCAGCTAATCTGCAGTAACGCAGAAAAATCTTCATGCTTTGCAAGAAGATCAGAATTTATACAGAGGAACTGCAGTAGCCCTCAAGGAACTGTTCATGAGAAGATGCTTTCTACAAGGCAAGCAGTTACATGTTTCTGTAATTTGGAGGTGTTACTACCAAATAGCCTTCTTACTGAGAGATACAAATTAACTTCAAGGTTTAAGAGATTTTTGATAATCTAGGATTAGGAAAAGAATAGTGTAGAGGAAAAATAAAAGAAAAAAAAAAAAGGCTTTCAATAAGGCTCAATTGATAAAATCACAGGCAAAATCCTGATTCTGCTGAGGTCAAAGGCAAAACTCCACTGGAAATTGATTTTGCTTCAAAATCACAAGTCAACATCTGCTCTATTTAGTGGTGCATTATGGAGAAAGATAGCTACTCATTTTTACTGCGCTCAAGAGGCCTTGCTGAACGCTGACAGCATGTCTCTACGTTTTCCTGTAAGTGCATAAAATAAAGCTATCATATTTCCACATTTTCCTCATAGTTCTGTGTAATTTCTATACATATGTATGCAATACACAGAATTTTAACATGCCTTTTATTTCAGGGTTTCGGGGGGAAGAATTTTTGAACTGTAAAGTCCAATTTTAATCAGCTCTCCAGTTTTTATATTTCTATATTATTCTTTTCTCTTGACAGTGTTATGAGTGTTATTGAGCAATATCAGAGCCTGCAAAGTGAGTATGCAGCTTTGGAAACAGTGTTTTCTTAGAAGTTACAAGCTACGGTAACATTTTCATGTTTCCCTAAGGCAAAAGGAAAAGAGATTATTACTATTCTATCATACTTAGAGTCCCTCAAAAAACCTCAAGCAACCCCAGAATTTCATTCCCTGCATCAGCTGTATTTTTTTTTTCCATTTTCAAATCTTTTATCCATCTGCAGGTTAAACTACCTGACAATACTGTAAGCAAGCCTAACAGGAACATGTCTATACAAACTGTTTTTTGTAATAAGAAAACACTGCCTCATTAGATCTTGAAATCAAAGTGTATAAGTTTAGCTACACAATTATGATTAAGCATCAAATAATTACATATCTGTTACAAGGGTTTTTATCTACCCAACAGCTGAAGCATGACAAACTTTATGTGCTAGTCAGCTTTTATGGCTCTTACCACTGTAATCTGCCTGAACACTAATGCACATATATACGAGAAATAAATCTTTGGAGCCAGGGGTGTTTTCAGAAGGAATAATGTACCAAAAATTTAAGCTACAAGAAAGATTTGTTAGCTCCACATTCCTTCCAGAATTACTTCACCTTAATAATAATATATGTCCTAAGTTGTTCAAGAATGCAGAAGTGCTGCTATTACTGTAGCGGTATGATGACTACTTGGTTGAATGGAGATAAAAAGCAGTTTCTGCCCCAGAAGCCCATACATATTGAATTTAAACTGTGCGCATAGGAACTAAAGATATTATCAGATACAGCATAATGTACTGAAGCTTGTCCAATTGTCAGCTGGTGTTGTGATAAAGTAAAAGAAACATTATTAAATCCCTATCTCCATGCAAACCCACTCACATAGAGCAACAAGACTTCCCAGGGTACCAAACTACCAAAGGAACCCAACCTTATCTACAGACAGCTGTCAGAAAACACCATGATACAAGTATTACCACCTACTGGATGCAATTATTTCTGCTAATTTTGCAAAGCAGTTTCTCCAAGTTTATAATTCTGAGTACAGTGGATTTGCTTTAAATTAATGTTTGCACAGTTTGGATAACGTAACAGTTATGCAAGCTACATCAAAAGAATTAGTGAAAAATGTTCCAGTTTATACTTTCTCTTGAATAACTTTCCTATTACTGCTTCCTTCTTCATACACAGGAACTCTCTCGAGCAGATTTCCACTGACCTGGGCACTCCTTATTGCTGCTCTGCACCATGGTTCTTCCTTACACTCAGGACTCTTTTCTTTACTATTTTTTCATGTGAAGGAACATCTAGAGCTGCTTCAGGGGAAAACAGTCTGCAGTAGTTTGATCACTGTAGTTACAGCCTCATCATCCCCCCAAATTTGCTTTATTTTCTCTACAGTTTCCTAAGCCAACTAAGATAAATGTAAGGTTATTTAGCTACTCTTACATTATGGTTACATTCAATTGCCCTAGTGAGACATGTTTTACAGGAAGATTCCTCGCAAAGAGAGAGCTCAAGGCCAAGTTGACCCCGCAAAGGCTCAACCTCAACCACCCCTAGGGAGAGGTGACTAGCAGCAACCTCTCCCCAGTGGGCTCCCTCATTTGTTGATGCTTCACTTGCCTGATTTTTGGCTTTGTTTTCTTCTGGTCTTACTCTTTTGCCCAAAACACTTATTTGTTTGGTATTCCTATTGGGTAGTCTGACCATCAAAAAAAAAAAAAAAAAAAAAGAAAAAAAAAAAAGAGCTTGTCTGCAAGAAAATTAGAACTTACATTTCTGTTCAGTTTTATAGCTGGGAGAAAACTTTGGTGATTTCTTTTTTCTTTTTTAGTTCCAAATGATTTATTAAACCAGAAAAAAAAGATACTGCTGCAACAGCAAAAGCATCCATTTACATTCAGGAACTGCATTACCTCTGCTATCACTTCAGAATATATTGTTTTATTGTTTCCATTCACCAGAACCACTACTTTGACCCTACAAAGTCTGTACTTTGCCAAGAAAGTAAAAATATGAATGACCACAGGTACAAACATCTAAAAATTAGGAGGTAGCACATTTCCAGCAGCACATTACAGACCCATTCTGGAGCACCAGTTTAGTCCTGAATTACCAGTTTGTCTTAAACATATTTCTATTGCATCCTTTCAGGTAGCAAGCCAAACATTGTGCAGCCTGTGAAACCCTATGTGATTCCATTGAGATGTATAGCTGCAGGCTGCAGTAAAATAAACCTATTTAACATACATCTCACTGGTAAGACTTAATTCAATTAAACTGACCATTAAGATTAGTTTAAATTGAATTCCTCTATCTCAGACATGTTGATAAACTCTTTATACAGATCAATAAATAAGAGGTCTCCAAGCATAAAGAGTTATGGTGCTTGATTAAATACCATCCCATTGCTCCATTAGTTCTTTACCTCCGGAACTCAAGAGGAATTATACAATTATTTGCCTTAAAATATTTGTTAAAAAATTTCTGTTTGAATCTCAGTAACTTAGACAGTCTGTGGCCTGTGCACAGAGAAGAACTTGCAAATGTTCTGTATGACAATCCAAGTTTCTGAATCATCTAAGATTTGTACTCTAAAATAGTCACCAGCTAAGTTAAATGCACACAAAAATCAATGCAGAATCCAAAGACAGAAATGTTAAAGAAGAACACAATGGGAGAACTAATCTATTATTCTTTTTTTTCTTTAAATAGAAATTGATAATACTGTGATAAAAGCAGTTCTTTCCATCATGCTTCCTAATTTTGTTTGTTCTTTCCAGATGATAGAAACATTTACTGTTCTACTTTAAGGAAACAGTTTGTGGAAATAGTAAATAAGGGTTTTACTTGAAGAGTTTTAGGAAAATCATTTCACTGGATTCACTGAACACTACCTATCTCTAAAAGTAAAAAGAAATATGAGAAATGATGCAACTAGGCATGAGTTCTCCAATTTTCATAGTCATTGAGACTTTGATCCTATGCTACTGAAAACAGGAAGAACATTTATCCAAAAAAAAAACCCAGAAATGTTATGTTTGGAATTCAGAGATTGGCATTTATCTAAAATGGATCAACCGATAGATTAGGTTAATTCAATTCAATTAATTAGTTAGGTTAAAACTAATTAGTTAGGTTAATTGAATTACTGGCTATAGATTAATTCAATTATTGGCTGATAATAATTTCAAGTCTGCATATTCAGATTAAATGATTATTACACTAAACTCAAATGTTGCTATTTGTCTGCACATTCCTTTCCTTCACTTACACATAGCTACTTTCTCATTTTCTAAATGATGCACAGATCAGAATAGATGCTATTTAAAACAGACACAGGACTTATAACCTGGATATACTTATGAAAATAGAAGTCTGTACTATTGGACAGCTATTAATCTAGCCAAAAGGAATATTTTTATCTAATGACTACAAGACGAAGCTGGACAAGTTCAGATCAGAAAATCCATTTTTTTTTAGTATGAATACCTTCAAACAAGAATTTATGTTCTGATATTCTTTCCAGATCTTTAAATCATGAAGTCATGATAAAAAAGGTATAAATCTAGGTTAAAACTATGGATTTGGTATAAAAGCTATCAGATGTGTTACAAAGCAGTTAGTCCAATATTAATTCCCTTTTAACCCTAAGGAATCAGTTTTCTTATAGTTTACAATTGACTTTGAGTCACGTCTTTAATTCTCTGCATACATAAAGAATTTGTAGAGTAGTAATTACCTAATTCCTAAATGACCTAAGATTGATTGAGGTCAAGTTACTTTCAGGTTGAATGTGGGCAATTCTAATTAAGAAAGACTCTGAGCTTTTGAGACACGCTCCCAGATCTATATTAAGAACCAGCATTTTAGAGTTTATAAAGTTCCATATAAAAATAAAATAAAGATATATATCTAACATCCTAAGCATAAAACTTTACAATGGGACATTCTTTATCGAATATTTGTAATGATATTGTCCACAACAAATATAGCTTACTCTCTGATATAAGAGAATTCATAAAAGACTCTTATGAATCTATTAGAATATAAAACATGGTAATGACTCACTGAACTTGACAGATACAAAGACTCCCCCACATATAGAATACAATTAAGATGCAACAATAAAACAACTAACAGAAGGAGATTGCAGTTTTATGGCCACTTCAAACTTTAGTACCCCTAATAGCCCTTTTTTTTTTGTGGTAGCATTCATGGATCTCAACATAAAACTTCCTGGAGAATCCTACTCCAATCAAGATGTGTTAATAAAAAAAAAAAATAATAATAATACAGAAGGCTGCTGGCAACTTAATGAAAACTAAATGTAAAACTACAGAAGGTGAAGCATTAAAAAGAACATATAAAACCAGCAGGAACTATATGTGCTTTGGTTTGCCATCTAAATATATGTGCTTTCCTTTCTTTTTCTTTTCTTTTTTTTTTGGTCAATTATTCTAATTACACCTTTAGATCCCTATCATAGCATGGCCTATTAGCTATTACATGCTTAGTGGTAGGCATATGAGTGATTTCATATGCCTATGTGAATTCAAAGTTAAACATGAGTGTAAACAACTGTACAATTAGAACTTAAGACACAGCTACGTTTATATATATAAATACAAAGTTCAGTCCTCTCCTAGCTCTATAGGCAGTTTGCTAAATGCTCTCTGAACATGCTGAAAGCAAGCACAGATACCCACAAGACAACCTGATAAATTGTTAATCACAGACAAGCTTTTTTTCCTATTGATCTAAAATACCAAGAATGTCTAAAAGTAAGAGCAGCAATCTAATGTTTCTTCTCTTTATAACAGGAGATTCTAACCATAAACAGGCACATAAATCTTCACTACTAAGTAGGTCAAAAGATATAAAGAAACTGCAATCACAAACATTCTAACGCTAACAGATTGCTGTACCTGTGTATGAGAGTTAACAAAAATATCAACTTTTTCCCTACTCTTCTGGGTGTTTTCTCTTCCATTCTACTCTCTAACAGCTAAATACTCAGATAAAGAAAGGCTCCATTTCTTTTTCTCCCTGTTTCAACATATTCTCTGCTTTCTAACAGATGATAGGTCGCAGCTCACCACAAAACGAAGGCTCCACCATGTCCTTTCCCTGGTACGTAGCACACATGCACTCCGAACTGTGCTTAGATCAGCAGAGGAATGGAGATGAGGATGTTGCCGCAACTGGAAACAAATTTCCTTGAACATCCCTGAGAGCTGCAAGCTCCCTTTAAAGTGAATCAATGTGCAGCCTACTGGAACTGACACCCTCCCTCTCCCCCCACTTTTGGATAATACTGATGGACGTAAATACAGCAGGCATTAAAGGATATTACCATCTTGAAAGCCTCTCTCTTCCCAAGAGCTACAAGTATTGACCAAGCCAAAAAGGAAAGGAAGAAAGAAAGAAAGAAAAAAAAAATTGCAGGCACTGACAGCTCACTTTCGTCTTCAAACTAGGGCATATATTAAACGGGTTTTTAAGCACCTTTGGCAGACTGTCAGCATTAACCGACTTTCACTGCTTGCTTTAAAGAACACGAGAGGGAAGAAATTGCTGATCCTTTCTATAGAGCCAGAGTCCTTACTATTGAAGCAAACTGAAAGGTTCCAGCTTACTTACTTATTTATATTTTCCTTGGAATGAAACCAGTATCTTTGTAATCGATTTGAAAATAAGAACACGTGGGAATATCAGATTCAAAAGTTTCAGTTAATGGTAGAGTCCGCTTTATCCTTATCAGGAGAGGAGAAAGCACCTCGGGATGTGGGAGCTTTCCTTTGCTGAAGAAGCTGCATCTCCACAAAAATTTTGCTTTAACAAACCTAAAAGAAGTGATTTCTTTTTCATGATTTCTTTTTAGACAGCTTTTTCTTACCTGCTTTCCCTCACCTCCGCAAAACCACTTGGCCATGAGCTAACGTTGCCATAGTGCCCTCTTTTTTTCTCTTGTTATATCACAGTGCCAAAATTTCAATAGAGCTCTGCCATGCATTTTTTAAAAAATACATATGTTACAGAATTATAGATTTGTTAAGCATTTTGATTAATTGAAATCTTCCTTAATATTCATAATATTTTGTTTGAGACTCACTTGAAACGGATCACATCTAGGAGCAAATTATTTAGTGCTGCCATGGGAAATATTTGAAGGTTCTCAATATTGATCAGAAAATGCTTGTCGACCTTGTATGAATGAAAGAAAGAGGAACAAATTATTCTATGCCAGATTTACTTCTTTTAGGCACAAACTCACTGCAAAGTCTAAAGCTAAAGGAGAAAGAGAACAGCATTAATTTGGCTTCTCTCTCTTTTCCATGGGCAGCAAGAATCAAAGGGAACACAAGATTAAAGATATATTCATAGTTAAAATGCACAGAAGATGTAATGCGCATTTAGAAAAACCTGAGTTTACAAAGTCTAGAGCCTTATATTACAGTTGCAGATATGGTGTTATATAAAGTTATTTCCCCACTTTATTTTTCTCATTGAATCTGTTTCATTATATAGCCCTGCTTCTAGTCTTTCAAATAGAGAGGTAATTGGAAGATGGAACAAAATGAAATATAAACTTGCTAAAAGAAGATTGCACCAGATTAAACTGATATCTTCCTTTGAGAAGATAACTGAACTTTTAGACAAAGAAATGAAATGGATTTAGTTTCTCTGAATGTCACCATTTGGCAGTGCCTTAAGTACCTAAACTCCAGATGACGAGACTTCACCAGCAGAAGGTAGCTATTAAAAAAACAAGGCTAATCCAAGTCAAACTTGAGAAGAAAGGGAAACAAAAAAGAATCATAAGGTTAGTAAGCCGGAGGGGAAATAACAGTTAGCAAGTAGAAAGAGAATCACTCACTGATAGTAGTCATAAAACTACATGGGAAGTTGTTTTCTTTTTTTTTTTTTTTTTAGAAGCTGTTCTGTGACAGACGCATCAATCATCTTTGCGCAAAACGTTGATGCCAATGAAATCAGACAATGACCCCAAACTGGGAAGCACTGTCAAGGAGGACACAGATTGCAATATCACACAGAATGACCTTGACAACTTTGAGGGCTACCTCAATAGAAATATGCTGAAATTAAATAGAAGAAAAAAATGATTTGAAGAATAAAGAATTTAAGCTATGTATTGCCAAATAGAGAAACACTGGAGTGCCTCAAGGGTACAACTAGACTTAACAACAGAGTGGCTATAAGGAAAAGTAATAATTAGATATATCAAGAGATACATTTTAATTACAGGTAGTGAAATGTTACTAGGCTTAAACAAGGATAGTACTGCAACTATATCTAATACACCCAGCGCAGCCGTGGCATGTACAGGAAAATATGTACTCCTGCAAAGGCATGATAGGACTGCAGGGTGAAAGGAGGCTAAGAGAGTTTAAGCATTATAAGAAGAGAAAAAAAGGAGGAAAATAAGAAACCAGATGAAAAAAAAAAAAAAAAAAAAAAAAAAAAAAAAAAAGATGAAGGGGAGCATTTTTGAACTCTTCTGTAATTCCGACTGGAAGAACTTGAGTTAAAGAGCTAAGGCCGCCTTCATTTGCTACCTGAGTCAAGTGGAGAGGAGCCAGGCCCAACCTAAGCAACTCCATCAGAAAAAGACCAAAGTATTTTAGCTCTTATGCACTGTTTCACTGATGAGTCTCCTGGCTGAATTTGTCTCACAGCCAGGGACAGGACAGACCTTCTGCTGGTGCCGAACCATGTCTGTGAAGCCTTTGAGGGCCTGTCAGGTTTCGTTTGGAAAAATAGATTCTTTGGTGCACCCGTAAGGAAATAGCAGAGCAGGAAGAACATTTAAGCTAAAAGCCAGGTGGTCCTAGAAAGAAGAGATATAAGTGGCTTGTGAGAATGTTTAGGCTGACATTTCAAGAAGGATTTGTAACCCACAGAGCAGGGAAAAAGATGCCTAATAGGGGCTACTAGGAGCAAAAAGCCTGACTTCTCTTATGGCAGAGAGTTTTTCATATCTGTAGTACCACAGAGCTAGAGTTGAATGACCCAGAGTTGTCTGACCCGAATTGTTTAAGCTCAAGGAGCAAGTTCTCATTCCTCCCAAAACATTATTACTATCTTAACACTAGACTCTGTCCTTACCTCACAATAGATATCTAATTCTTGAGTCTGAAATAGTTGCCATACCTGGAAAGTCTGGTGTGCATGGATATACTCCTGTGCATATGCACAAATACGGAGATGCCTAAAGCTGGCAAAAATGCAGAAGTTCTGGAATGTGTATATATAAGTAAACAGAAATACATATGCATAAAGTCTATGTGTATACCTATATTAAAAAAAAACATAAAGGTGGAGGCGTGAGTATTAGCCAGTGAACTGGCTGTGGAGCAGAAAGACTCCACAAGACATTCCCCCAGCAGAGGCTGTAGCACTACATGCTGCTGACAGTGAGTGCCAGCTTGCAAAATGGCGATGAGGTACAGTTTAGGAAAGTAAGTTAGTATGCTCCAAATCAAATACAGTTCTCTGAATGCATTAATGCCTATTCCTTGAAAATATCCAACTGTTTACTTCCCAGATGTTAAAATAAATTTAAAAAATCTATTTTCACCTTGAATCCATTTGTAGATGATTGACAGTCTTGAAAGGCCTCTCATTTAGAATTTTAATAGCCTGAAAAACTGAGAAACTCTCTCTTATGTCTGAAGTCACTTTTCTCAATTTTCTCCTATTTTAGTTTACTCTGTCAAGAAGTAGATTGCATGACACATGCACCTCTGTCATTTCTATTATCAAATGACTATTTTAATGTAGTGTTTTTTTTAAATAAAATCATATAGTTTGAGTATTGTACTTCTTTACAGCCACGGTCAGCCATACTCTCTTTCTAATTCAATACAGTCATTAGAAACCTTATACTTTCACCTTTACCATGAAATTGTTATATTATGATGTCTTTATTCCACAGTGGTATAGTGTCCACCTTTGTTTTCATACATGTTTTATGACAGCAACACGGTTTCTTCTGACAGAATTATTTTCCCCAACTTTTTTTTTATAAAACCCATTAAAGCTTGTCATCAGTTTCTCAGTTGCTTCAAATCAAGCTTTTACAGCCAGTCATGTCTTGAAATCATTTATGGGTACTCTAAAAATATTTTAAATTTTATGTGTAATTACTACTTAGTTCAATTATTTAAATTGTTTTTATTAAATAAAAAAAGTTGGTGGAAAGTTAATACTTCTTAATATAACTTTATAGTTTATAATAAATAATTATTTTTGAAAAGTTTCAAGAAGGGAAAAAAACTGAGATCTGATCTGTTGCCAATTTAGCCATTTTTAAATAACACCTTCAACCACACAGGACCATACACAAGTAGTAGCAGGACACAGAAATGCAACTGACAGACAAACAGAGACATGAAGAGACTAGACAGGATGATAAAAAGTAGAGCTTAGAATTTCTTTCACTTAGAATTTCTTTGATCCTTCTCCAGATTTAGAGGATGCCAGGGACAAATGCAGAGGCAATTTTTCTAAGAGCCCAACCAGTGATTTTACCAACAATCTAAATATTCTCTTCCAATCATCAGACTTTTCTGGAGAGTAGTTAAGTTCATTGAGCCCTTTGAGCTCCATGTGGAAATTAATCTATGCAAAGCAGTTTCACTGCCATGTAATGAACTCAAAAGTAAATATTTATACAATATTCACAAATTACATTTTCTGATTCTTTCTGAGTAAGAGCTTCTTGCTGCAGAAAAGCTGTAGATCAGCTTCTTGCATCAGTACTTTTTACCCATAGAGGACAAAAGATTTTAATCTTTATATTTAAGAAAATGTTGAGGATTAAATCATTTTACAATATACCATCAATTACAATTTCAACGCAATGACTGATCATTCCATCTTTATCCAGGCACATTTCCTCTTGATGTCATGGTAAATGCTCTACAAAGGCTTCCTGATCAGCTTCACACAGAATAGAAATAAGAAAAGCTCTTTCCCGAGGGCTGTCAAACACTCCCAAGTGCAAGAAAACTCGATGTATCTTGTTCTAAACAATTATAATGTATAAAGGCACAACTGCTTCCTCTTCCTAGTATAGCCCATACTTTCGTTATACAGGATGTTCCTTTTTCCATTGTTCCTCTTCCTTTTCCTAGATATTCTAACTTAATATCTCCTTTTATGTCATCTCCTTATTTCATTAGCTTCTTTCTGATCAGAAGCAATTGGGTACTTCTTTCAAAAATGAAATGCCAAAAAATCAGAATATATTAAAAATATAACAATACTGGAATCTTTGTATGTGTTGATAATTTAAATGTCACCTATGTACTCACTTATGTACTCATGAACCGCCTTGTACATAAACCAATATTTTAAATATTTCAATTGCTACAGCATCAAAAACCATTCATTAGCTATGGACCACATAGAGTAGCAAGAAGGAAAACCAGTATGAGAATGAGCAGGTACAGGGATTACTGTTCAAAATCATTGTGTACTATCTCCATATTGCTGGAATTGTTATTCCTTAAGAAAATAAATCTATGTTTTTAAAAATATAAAAATATATTTCTTTTACTTCTATAAAAAAGATTTCTTTTAAGATAAAAATGAAGAACAAATTATGAAGAAATTAGGATTAGGATGTCATTGATGCTTAAGCTTTGAATATAGAGGAATAAAATTATGTATGAAGTTGACATTATAAAGAAAAGAACTACATAGGCAGTAAATTGTAATGTTCCTTCACTCACTGTTCTGTCAGTTGACTATTATGTGTGTAATCCTGCTAGTCTAGAGTTATTTCACATTAATATTTTAGTTGCCTCTTCTATTTGCTAAATACTTTTTCACTTATACAATAAGAACCCAAGTTAAGCAACTTGATCTGTGATTCATAAAACAAAGTCTCTAAGTAAAACTAAACATGGGGTTAAATGTAGGCTTTGACTCTAGCAATTGAAGTAAATCTAAGTTGTTCACATTTATCTCCATCTATAGCATATATATTTTCTCCATACAGAAGATAAGGCCTGATTCAATGGTAATTTGTCATTGGAAATCTCTGACGGATCAGTTATCAGCAGTTATAAAAGGTCATATTGTAGTTTACAGACAATTGAAAGGATTAGGTCTAATTAATTTTTTTTTGTACCTCGGAGTGAAATATATCCCTGGATAGCAAATACCATGAAATTGGATTTATTTCAAAATACACTGGATGCATTTGCTCATTTGTCTTTCCTGCATTTACTGTCTACAGTGATTTATTTCAATATATATTCCTTCCAAGATTAATTATTTATAGAAAATCCAAGATTAATTACATTAAGAAAATAGCTGGATTACTATTCAGTGTTTGTCCATTTTCCATTACATGTTGATATTTTATCCAGTAGAAATATACAGAGCATACACACTAGCATCAGTTTGCTTCCCATAAATATTTCGACATGAGAGTTTGGTCAAGAAACAAATGAAGTGATAATAAGATCTTAAATTTTCCTATGTCTTGGCAAAATTTATGCTGTAAATTTTAGGAGTGACTTTTTGACGAAATTAGGATTTTTTTGTTGTTCTTGTTCTAAAATCAGAACAAGAAGCACAAGGAACCTGAAAAGAATAAAATTCCTTGCCTAAGGCTGGTATTGTTTTTCTATGTAAAGGGGTAGTGAATCCTAAATCTAGTCAGATACGTACTCCTTTTGCAAGGAATAAGTGTGCTAATTTGCTATTATGTTTGCTGTTTTTTATATTTATGATCAATTCTATTCAAAACATTTTTAATGTTTCAGTATCTCATGTCTCCAGTTCCTTTGTTTTTTCCTAGTATTTTTGCCCCACATTGCCATGTTTATTCTAAGATAGAATTACTAATATTTCACATCATCTTCCAATGCATTTGTAAATTAATTTCCAGTTCTATCCTATTTTGAATGTTAGGCTTTCTCATATGTTTTTGGGACTAAACCTGTGAATCATTTTTATTTGTCTCTCTCAGTCTCACAGTCTCTCTCACAGACCCCATTTTTAATGTTCTTAACCTCTTTTGAATACTTTAAATTATGCTCTATATATTACCAGTTCTACTAAAAGAACTGTTTTATTCAATATTCTCTGCAATGTCTGGACACATTATACAGAAGAAATAAAAAAGCATGGATTTTATACATCTTTGTGATGTATACTGCTCTATGAATGCAAGGTCCTCCAAGGATTACAACAAACAATGGGGATGTCCCTGAGCCATCTGATTTTGCATTTGAATTTTGAGCAAGCTTCAATAACATGAAATCACATGCAGTGGAGTATGGCTTCTCAACAGATATGGGCATAAGTCGTCACTTGCATGCTGCTTATTCCAGCAAAAAAACTTGAGAGCAAGTTACAATCAGAAAATAATTTATGAGAGGCACTAATTAGATGATAGTACGAGTATGCTTAGTTTCTGTTTTCTATTTGAAACTTAGTCTCTGCATGAGCAGGGAGAGGTTGTGCTAGATGAGCCCTAGAGGTCCCTTCCAGCCTCAACCATTCTGTCATTCTGTGATTTTGACTGTAACCAGTGAAAGAAAATGTAATCTGTATTAAACCCTGTTCTTCAATCTGTGACCTCTTTTGAACAAAGACTTATTTTTTTCTGTTGAGAAAACAAGGTCTAATTGGATTTGAACCTAAAGTTACATTTTTCATTGCATTTACTTGTCCTCGGAATTCAAATTTTGCTTTCTCTTTATTTTAAAATTCTAGGTTATTCCAATACTTTAACCAATTAAAGTATATATTCCAATATATACTCTATATCCAATAAGTATGAAGTATATATTCCAACACGTTAACCAATTAACCAATTCTTGGTTATTCTCAAAATGTAATGCCATATATTTTTACGGAAAAAAGACTAAATGAAACACTATATGCATACAGCATAATCTAAGAAACCAAGCATTGTTAATTGTTATACAAGGCCACACAAAAAATGGGATTGAACAAATGTAGACCGACATCTACCTCTGACTAGTAATCCAGAGCTCCAGTTTGTCCCAGAGAAAAGGGGAACACGTGCATAGCTCAGGATTACTTTGTAAACCTATGTTGCTATTAGTCTTCTAGGCTCCTATCATAAGCAAGCCTTCATAATCTCAGCCTAAAGGAGACATCTAACATCAAATGAATTCCTCTCAGAAATCTCCTTTAAGTCTTCCGCCCCCACACCCGCCACGTTAGCAAGTCTAGAATGAGTAATTTGAATGCATGGTTTTACACCATAAATACCTAAGTTAGGCGGGGAACACTTCACCTCATGTTCCTCATGCTGTTCTAGTGCACAACAGAACTGAATGAACTTAAAGAAAGCATTTAAGAAGAGAGTAAACAGGATATGCTTGGAAGATACACTCCCACAAATCCTTCCAACTTTGAGTAGTTCTTCAATGAAAGGATGTGTCGAGCCCCAGGCACTGTGAAACACCCCAGTGTTGCTTACAGGACATTTTCCAGATGCTTTTCAAGTCCATCAATGCTTTGGGTTCTAAAACATTCCTTAGCAATAGATGCCACATTTTAGTTATGTATGCACGGTTCAGAGGAAGAAAAAAAAAAAAAAAAAAAAAAGAAAGAAAAAACAGCAAAGAAAACTGCTTTGTTCTAAATCTGTTGCTTGGTATTTGTTCTTTGAGTCTTGTCATTCTGTAGCTCTGAGGAAGAGCAGGATCTCCAGATCTTTAGGTACTAAAGCAGAGAAGGCTCCCTTCATCCTCTCTGTGCGCTCACTGCTGCTTCTCCATTCTCAGAGGTAGAAGCATTTCATTAGGCCTCAGTGCGGAATTATTATAAAATTTAATTTGGAAATTCAACATTAAATGCTGTTCTACACTGTAAATTAGCTTCTCTTGCTAAACAGTTAATTTGTATTATTGAGTCACTATGTCCTACAGGCAGCAGTACCTGAAAGCTTGCAAAATTGACTGAAATGTGAAAGAAAGAAATAAATGGAAGGAAAGTCTGTCTAAATCAGGCAGAACTGCCACTCCTAAATTTTCAAAATTACCTCCATTATTCACACTTCATCAAGCCCACATTCCAATAATGTCCCCAGGAGTGGGCAAACAAGATGAGAGCACTCTCTCCATGTGTGTATGTGCATCAGTTTAGTGCAGATGGCCAATGACTATGTCCTTGTTACCCAGGAATATTTCAGTACGCAGCACATTTGTTCTAGCTTATTTTTTTTTATTTTTTTTTTTCCTCTAGTTTGTGTGGCAAGATAAAACCGAGTCTTTATGATTTGTCTGTATGGCACACAAGGTCTAGGCTCAAATGCAATATTCAGCAAAGAAGTCCAGGAAATTTCCCTCTTAACATAAGACTGCCGAAAGTCAACCAAACATGACAGAAAAGACCCCATGAAACCTTCCTTCTTCCATAAACCCAACAGCTTCCAGTGGAAAACTGTTCTACTAGAATATTTTAAACCAGTTTTACAGCTTAATGTAACATAAGGGATTCATTACTGCAGGGATTAATATGACAGCTTAATATCATGAGAAGCATTCAGTAGGGGATTTGAGATGGAGTTCACTTGCTGGACAGTAGACCAGCTGAACTGTATTTACTACAGAGTTACATTATCACATACAGCTTTGGAAAGATGGGGCATGGGAATTAAAGACTATCCTTCACAGATATTTAATAATACTTATGTCTTATCACACAGAAAAACTAAAAATGGATCAACTGGGAAATTTCTAATAGTAGGGGAGTAATGGCACCACACAACTAAAAAGCAGAAATTCATGACCACAATAAAACCTTATTAAACTCATACTCCACAGATGTTACACAAACGATAAGCAGATGTTTTTAGCTAGACTGAATTCTAAATATTCCCACTGTTATCAATCAACATCTTTTGCATAAATGCAATGAAAAATGAAAAAAAAGAAAACCTATGCTCTACACAAGCAAGGAGTTAAGCTACACCACAGGAAGATATTTGTAGAAGTGATGCTGCAAATCCTATGAATTGCATTTCAAACTTGAAAAGCAACAATATTGTGGGACTAGCACAGAAAATCCAGAGAACTAATCTATAAGAACGTGAATAATTCATGGCTTCAGAAACACACATCAGACAGATGACAGGAGCACAATGAGGTATCCAGGTGTGCTCCTGCCAAGTGAAGTGACATGAGCACACTGAAAATCTGCTAGAGAAGAGCATATCCTCATCTTCATCCCACTAGAACATACTGTGAATTGGCTTCCTGAGGACATATAAGCTCTTTTAACATCAAAAGAATGAAAGGCTCACAGAAATAGATTGGCTATTAAAACGACTTAAATTTCTGTGAAAAATAAAAAGGCCTTGGGTCAAGCATATATTAAAATTGACCTTAAGGTAACCTTATTTGTCTCTTCATCTTCCCCCATCTCCCTATCTTTACTCTCCCTTTCCCATTCCCAAACACGCACTTTGGGAAGTCTCTTCTTCAGAAGTATGGTAGTAACTTTTTTATCAGGAAAGTAACTCTCCATTACAGTGCTTGGCTGTTGTTGCTCACAGCGAGGGATTAAACATCAGTTGAGTTTCCAGTTCTAAAATAAAGCAATTAAAGCTTAAGTAAATTATGAGAGGTCTTTTTCTGTGAAATACTAATACGTAAAACTATGTTCTGAAGTGATACAACTGACAGACTGATGCAAAATTCAGGAAAGGTAAGATAAACCTTAGGCCAAACTTTTAAATCCATAAGGACCAGTAAGACAGGTGGGTTAAACACTTAAAATATTGAACTTGTCCAGTTCATGCTGAGTGATTCTTCTCCACTTGCATCTGCTAAATATCTTCTAGCTTTGCCAGCTCATGAATGTGTGTCCCAGTAAAAAGGTGTTGCTTCACAGGTAGTAAGTCATGTTTTGATCTTCTCTGAGGTAATTTTATCATTAATTCAACATATGACAAAAGCTTAAGATGAACAACAACAAAGAAAATCCACCAAACAATTCAGCAGATTTGTCTGCAATTTAGTTGTGAATATAGGAGAGAATGTGTATTTGTTACTATGAATTTCCAAGTGTTATTATAAAATGATTCTGCCTAATTTCATCTGCTACATCAGAAATATTTTACAGCTAAGCAGTTGCAAGAAATGAACATGCCAGATTCCCCTGAAAACATGATGCCTCCGGCATGTACTCATAATATCAAAATTGAACTGTTTTCTACACAGGGATATGAGAAAGACCAGAAAAAGATGCTAACACAAATACATTGTTCACTCAGTAAAAGCTTAAATAGACAATATCATCAGCAATACTACAGGCATCCACAGCTTTTACTGTATGTTATCAGGCTAAAAAATATACAGGCACATATAATATATAGATATTAAATGAAAATCAATTAGCTATTAACTTATTTTATTTTTTTATTAATCAATTAATATATCATTAACAATATTAGACCGACTGATCTTCCAAAATTTTCTTGACGGCTTAACCTTGGTAGGCTTGTAAGATTTTCATTGGAATCAATGCTATTTTATAACTGTTATTAGATAGGAAGACATATTAATGCTCGTTGTATGAACAAGCAGACATTTTCATTTCTCTTAGACCACACTTGCCTCCTCCCAAGTCTGACCAGACTGCATTACTAACTTAAACTCTACTTTAGTACCTACATTTGTCTGCTTTCTTTTTCAGAAGAAAGTCTGGATACACTATGGTTCCACACAGAACCATAAGAGAGGACGACAACACAATTAAAGTCGTGAGTTTTCCCCCACATATGTTGTGTCCCCAGAGAGGCTGCATTCAGCTTGCTTGCTGAATGCCAGCACATCTTAATTGCTACAATTAGACACCTCAGCTAGATGATTTCTGATGAATGCCAAAACCACACTTCCCTTTGGTTCTAAGGACATCCACATCAACATGGCTGAAATGGGTGACCAAGAGAAAACTACAGGTTAGTTTCACACTCTTTCAATATAGGAAACTTCTTTTTACCATGAGTGAGATTCTCAACATCTTTGATGCGAGCATTTTATGCTGCCTGTACCAAGAACAATGTTAATCTCTTCATCCAACTCTACCTTCCCAAGGGGCCTCTTGGATGCACAGTCCTTGACGTTGACATCATGGCAGCAATAGACCACACCACAGCCTACAAGATGCTGCATGTGCCCCTGCTCTCACATCTCTTTCCCTCCAGAATCAGAAAACTCTTACTACCAAAGTCATTCAGGAAATCTATACGATAAATCTATTTTTCAAATAAACTGATTTAAAATAACCTAATTTAAAATAAACTGAACATCTGAAAGATAGTGTAAACACTTCAGGTCTCAAGTCTGCTATGAGATTTGGTGCTAGAAATGTGGTAGTTGCCCCACTGTAAATTTGGTTTTCCTGACAGACCATTTTCTGTTTTGAACCAATTATCTTTTCTGCCTGAAAATCACACTGTATGAATAAGATTGATAGATTTTACTGGCACTGAAGGAAGCAGGAAAAAGGGGAAATGAGTAGAATTACACTTCACTCAAGGATTTGTCTATCAAAATCCTTCATTTGAAAAGCAGATGTATTGCACGTATGCTCCAAGTGTACATACTTTTTATTTTTTATTTTTTATTTTATTTTATTTTACTGTCAGGAAAACAATTGCTAGTTCTTGATCTACAATATGAACAAACACATTCTCTTCCAACAGCTGCATCAAGCTCTTCTGGATTCAAATTATCACATCGCTGCTGCCTACTTTGTTAGGGTCTGCTTTTCAGAATGTATGTGCCCTTGCGAGGATGAAGGTCTCACAGTAGGCTGCGTTGACAAGAGGCTGAGCCAAGTGATTGCTCTATTGTGCTTCTACAAGACCACATTTGGAGTATTGGGTCCAGCTTTGGACTTCCAGGACAAGAAAGACCCGAGCAAATGGGGCAAATTCATGGAGGCCCAAGATGGTGGGGCCAGAGCAGCCAGTGAGGCTGCAAGGCATGGCTGAAGCATGGGCTCAACTTGGCTGGGGAGAGCAGTGGGGGAGTCCCACAGAGTCTCCAAATTCTCGGTGAGAAATGGGAGAGCAGATGGAATCAAACATTTCTCAGAAGTGGGCAGGGAGAGGATGGAAGGCAACGGGTACCAGCTAGAGTTTCTGGTTAGACATTAGTAGAAACAATTTGTACAATGAGGGTGATCAGACATGGGCTGCTTACAGAGGCTATGGGATCTCTACCCTTGGATATATACAAAACTCAATAGAGTATGGCCGTGAGCAAGCTGATCTAAAAATAGCCCTTCTTTCAACAAGTTTGGACCACATGACCTCCAAAGGCACTGGTTCAATCTAAATTTTTCTACAATTCTATGCGTGTAATATTTGAAAATAGTCAACCAAATTATAAGAAACATCAAGGAAAATCTAAGAAGAGAAATACTAAGATATAATCAAGATAAGATTCAGAATTATGGCACTGTAATCACCTCCCTGGGATTCATTTCTTACCTTATCTTTTCCTGATATTACAAAATAGCTGACAGCTGGTGGAAAAGGGACAGAATTCATCTGTAGGACCTGCTGTATAACCAAATTATACCGAGACTAGTTTCATAACCAAATAAAGACCTACCACACAACTGCACTATAGTATGTTAAAACATCTTCTAATTAATATCGTAGCTGTTAACTACACTGACCTTAATATATATGTCCTTTAATGCATACACCAGAAAGATATTTCCTTTTCTAGAAGGAGAAAAGTTAGGAATTACTAACTTTTATGACAATCTGTATAGGATCAGGCCTTTGATTGACAGTTATCTCAAAGAATCAGTTAAGTAAAATTAATTTAACAAAGTCTCATGTCACATCATGCTGTAATATGATACACACTAATTTGATACTTAGTTTGTGATTGCAGTACACATTTCTTTCTGATGCTATTCACATTGTCCAGTCCAGTTGCTTGAATTAGGAATCCAACCCGTGTATGTCAGTTATGGTACACTGGGGATAATGCAGACTACATCTCAGCTACAGGACCACAGAATATTCCCCCAAAGTGCAGTCCATTTGAGCAGACTAGATCTCAGGTCTGTATTAGCGTAAGAGACAAGAGCCTATTATTGTGCTCCTTCCCTATTTTTTCTACATTTGCAGAAGAAAGAGACAGGATGCCTGGTGGAGCAGTGATTACTGTATGTGCTGGCCAGCTTTTGCAAGGTTTAGACAAAGGTTTAGATTGAGCCTTCCCCTCATAAACTACATAGCAAGTCTAGTATCCCAATCTTGGCTTTTAAATAATATGTCTGAAGCTGGAAGATGTAAATTCCTCCCTAATGACTTAATTCATACACACACGGACACGGACACACAGGAATCCACCCGTTCCTACTTAATAGCTGCAATTTGAGAGCCCAGTTTCCAAACAGAGTATATGAGGGTATAAATTGCCTAGAAATTTTGTGCCTCCCTTCATACTTGCATATGCACTTATTATTCATCAGCCTCATCAATCACAGCACCTGCATACAAAATTATATCCACTATCCTATGTACCGGTATACTGAATCCTCCATGAGTATTTTCATCTATGGGACTTAATATTTAAAATTCTTGTGAGGCAAGCAAGGGCAAGGCCTAGTCTCTGATGTAACTTCTGTTATTATTTTTTATCTTGTACCTTAGGCGTAGCAGCTATCAGGTATGTTTTGTGATCATTACAGAAGTTGTCAACATAACAGATCATTAAAAAAAGCCCAATTTATTTACAGAAGTGTTTTATAAAATGTTTTATAACTGTTATATTTAAATAATAAGTCATAGCATTGAGAGCAAAAAATGAGACAAAGCTACCCAATCATCACCCAAATCATCCTAGAAAGTTATTCTTTCCTTTTTTCATTTTTTTAGAGGCTGTATAGAAGTTCAATTCTTTTATTCTAATTCACTCTCAAGAAGGAATTCCCATTTGACTCAGCTGTCTGTGCATGGAAAAATTATTAACTGGCCTGATTTGCTTTATTTAGAATTAAAAAAAAAAAAAAGTGTATCTGTTTGCTATCATTACTATTGGGAGCAGAAAGTATTGCTGTATCAGATTAACACAGTGCTTAAAGGCTTCTTTGTCCTTATTATGACCTCTTTTTAACTAAATTATATACTAAAAGTCAAAATGATCCAAAAGGAGAAACAATAGTATCTTTATTTAAAGGAAGATTTATCACAGAAATTTCTTCTGTCAATTGATATAAACATAATACTTTAGCTACTTCAACATACACAATAATTCTTTGAAAGATAAATTTGTCTAGCAAGAAAATTAACACTTCTCTATGTTTCAGTCCAGCATGAGTTTAGTAAAATACATTTGCAGGTTATGAAGAAATGCAGGTTTTACTTAACACTGTATTTGAAAAATACATGTAGCATTTCTAGAAGACTCTCCTAATTAAAATTCTTCATTGCTCCACACTGTTTATAATTTAGCAAAGCACAACAAAACACACACTTTATGTGACTACAAGTAATCCTCACTTCAGGAAGACTTTTTTTAAAGGTTAAAAAAAAAAATAAAGGATAAAAAAGGAAACAGCTCTCCGGTGTATGCAATGAAGAACACACATATATTACACCTCCTTTTTTCATTTACAGAGAGGAATATGATTCATTTCAATAACAGTTAAAATTTAGTACTGCTATTGGATTAATATGTTAACTCAATATCTGTTTCTGTGTGTATGCGTGTGTTGTCTTTACTGGAGTGGTATGCTTTCCAAATAACAATTGCTTTGAGTACCTATGACAGCATCTTAGTGAGGGGAAGGTCATAAGGATTTTCTCGTAGTCTTCTGATAGCAATTGCTATGACTTGGGTTACAGAAGTTAGTCAGAAATTAGGCTTTTCTAGTTTGTTTGTTTATTTTACTTAAATGAAAACTTGACTTCATTTAGCTCAGTGACTACTTTGCTGCTGACTTGTCACATGCATGTCAGCAACTTGAAGGAGGGCATTTGTTGCCTGTTATGCATTAGCATTTTTACAGTTTAAAGGCTGATATACTTTATCTGATGCTGAAAATACTAGTCACGTGCATCCTGAATCAAATTTGAAAAGACAGCTGAAAGCTTAACTTGATGTAAATGCAATTACTAAAGATTCCATTCCCCTGAAAGGAAGATAACTCCTTGTCGAGGCAAAATTTTGTCCCTTTAAAACATATCAGGCTGATGACAGGGAACAGACAGTGCTGCACTGTGAATATCCTACATTGCTGTGCCAATTTGCATCAAGCCTGACCTCAGTATAACACCTCTGAGCAGAAGCAAAGTTCAGGCTTGCTGCTTGTTCTGCTCATTTTCTCTGTGGTGCTCACTGTCAGAAAGCATACCAGTTAGCAACAGAAGAAAATAGCAGCTTGGTTATATGAGTCTGTCTCCTGGGAAATGGGGATTTTTCCACACAGAAATCTCTGTACAAGAAAAATAACAGGCACAACAGAGGCACGTTCTGTTACACACATTGTGTTATGTTTAATGGAAGCAAAACACCATCAAATGCATGCAGCATTACTTTCTGTTAGGGAAGACTATCTTAGTACTACAGCCATTCAACACCAAAGATGCTCATAAAAAAGTACAACAAAGATATAAACTTAGGGCTATAAACAAAATCTCTCTGAAAGTTTCCAAATTCACATTTTCCAAACTCACATGAAACCTTGTTTTCTTAGCCTATTCAAGTTACTATCCTAGGTAGAGGTAAAAAGAGTAAAAAGAGAAATATGTTGTGAAATAAGTTGGAAAGCATTGTGTGGCAGACCACAATAATAATCATTTACCATAAAACCATCATTCACCATAAAACTTACTATTAATGACATGGCTTACCATATTGAAATGCACATTTCTCTTAAATAACCCACGCAGTACAGGTGCTGATCCTGGAGAATATGATCCAAATACTGTTTTCTTTACTGACACACAAAGGATTGTGACAGCTCTGGACATTGTCTATGCTCTAAAAGGTCACCTTCAATTCTTGGACACTGCTTTTTCTTTCTTCAGACTCCACAAGTGGAGTACACCGATAGATGCAATTTAATCTTCAGTTAAGAAAATTTACTAACAGTACTTATATAAAGATAAATTGAACAGGTGAAGTTTGTCTTTCCACTAATTATGAGTGTTTTTATTTTAGTTTTATTTCTTACATACTTCTAGAGTGAGCATCAACAGTAATTCAATATATGATCCAACTAATTCGGGTAAGCAATGGAACTTTCTGAAACTAGCAAAGGCACCAGAAAGAGATAGGTCTGTCCAATCTTAAAACAAAATATTTAAAGCACTCATGGTCAGCAATGTCCTTTGTGTTAGCAACACTTAAACATCTTCATTCATAGAAGAATAGTGTTCAGCTCACTCTACGTTATATTCTGTCTTTATAACAAGGTACCTTAGAATTTACAAGTGCAATAAACCTTATTTTATTTTATATTTTGAAAATAATTATACCAAAGCACTGCAAATACTTGCACAAGTTTAATTAATAAGAGATATTATCTCAGTGTTGGAAATGATATTTGTAATTTCAATCAACAAAATCAAAGCATCACTTATGTACTGAATTCATGTTTCTATTCATCAACTGACATATTAAAATAGGAGATAAAAAATGTTAATTATGGAGAAATAATACCTTATGATGTTCTTTTAGTCCAAAAATGTCTATTAAGACTAATCTGGAGCACTGGAATTCTAAGATAGGGTGACATTTGGCCAGCAAAGGCTACTATTATGTGGCAAGATTACATGTCCTAAGATTTTTCATGACAGTATTAAAAAATAACAAAAAAAAAGTGCCTCAGTTGCATTTTCCTTTATCTTATACTCCAGGATAACATACAACAATTTGCATAAAGCAATGATTTGAGTTTAAGAAATCCATATCTAAGGATTAAAATTGTAAATATATACATATATACAAACTGAAGTCTTATTTGAAATATATAAACAAATATACTCTCAATTTGCTAAATGAAAACAGAATACTTGTTTCACGACAAATCTATGTTGATGGAAAATAAGTAACTCACTTAGCAAACATAATAAAGGTTAGTGTACAATATCAACAGGAAGAGTCAAAAAGGCCATGCTTTCACTTCATGCGTTGACTCTGTAATTGGCCTATCGTGTAATGGAGACTAACTGCATCTTAAGAAAGAAAAAATAAAATACACGCTCTGTAATAATAACAAAAAGATTTTTAGCCCACTGGGATTACAGCAGTCAAACATGATAACAGCATACTAAAAGCTTTGGAAGTGGAGAAAAAAAAAATCACCTATGATTTGCAAAACCTATTTAGGAGAATACTTTTCTTAGCTATCTTTTAAAATTTTAAAACAAGATGGCTCAGGGGACCATGTGGCTGGTAACACTCATGAAGACACCAAATCTGGTCCACCAGCATCTATGTAGTTCTGCTCTTCCCTTGCTCTTACAGGCCCTTAGGAGTAACGTGAAATCTATCCAGCTAAAAATCTGTGCAATAGATTAAAATAGTTACTTAAGTTACTTCTATAGCCAGGCAAAAAAAGGTGGCTACAGAGAAAAATGAAGAGTAGGATAAATTTTTCAAGATACAAGTGAGAGAGATGACCCACCAGATCCACTCTTCTTTTCCCCCTCTGTTTTGAATGGGAATTCAGATTACTTTTTACATAGAAAAAGTCAGTGAATACAATGTGCTAAACAAAAAAGCTTGTACCAGTAAAAAAAATAATCACCTTGAAATATTTGTGCTAGACCCTAGTATACACTATATCAGCCCAAAAGTGAACTCACTTTTACCAGATCTGGTTTGAATTGACTGAAGTTTCAATGACATTGAAGGAAAAAAATAATTCAGAGAACACTATAAAAGCATCTCAGTGATAATGAAAAAAATCCATTAAAATGTCCTCTGCATTTAATTTTTAAAGAGACTTAGATTTAACAGATAAATTTAATTTATTGCTTGGGTAGAACCTCTGGGCATTTTATAAAGGAGTAAGGAACTAGTGTAGCGTCTGTTGTCAGTCCTTTGCAGATTTCATTAGAGTGCAAGATGCTTGTGCATGAAGTTTTATTTTTCTTTCTGATCCTATTTAACAAAGGGTAAAATAATGCCTAAATTGACTTCCTGAATTAAATGGCAATATATTTTCACTTATTTCAAGAGATCTGGAAGTAAGTTCTTAACTCTATATAGGGTCTACATACTAGAGTTCCTTTTGTGCTGGGATAATTGTGGGACATACGAAACGGTGGTCATCAGATTCAAAGTGGATAACCTTCCTGTGTACTGGGGTCTCTGTAGGGGATAATTCAGGAACAACTGCAGAAACAGGTGAAAAATAGAAGGAAGAATAACATGGCAGTTTCCACAATTTTCCTGTTCATGAGTTACAGAGGTAACTGACTTCCAGATGACCTAAGGAGGGATAAGTAAGGGCAGATCAAAACATAGCCTAATGACACTCAGGAATGAAGAGGACAAAAAGTAAATGTAGATGGCCAAAACCAGTAAAAAGTTTCAAGAGCACTATACATACAGAAACTGAAGAGGTGGCAAGTAGTTTAGGTAGGGAAAAACAAAGCTGGGCAATTGAGGAATGTTACAAAAGAGAAGTAGAAGGAATTGAGAAAACAGTAATAAACATCAATCTTTATTTTTCATTCTTTCTCACTTATTGCAGGCCACAGGTCCAAAAGCAGCATGACAAACTTCTATTTACTATCAAGATAAAGCCTTGGCATAGCATCTTCCTATTAGTGTCAATCAAGAATAACTGTCAAAAACAGCTGTGAACAACGAACGTGCATGTAAACAGAGAGGACCACAAAAATAAACAGGATAGGAGATTTTGATAGATTAAAATATTATTCTGCCTTCCCTCTTTATTTATTTCACTTTTAGCAGTCACATTTAACAGTCATTTGGACAGTAGACCAAAACATCAATGTATCTGTGGAACACAGTGGGCGATAATAAAGCAGAGAAACTCAAGGCTATCTTGCAAATTGAGGCAAAGACAAAGGGGATGTCAACAAAAAGGGGGGAAAAGAAAGTTAAGAAAACTTTATATAAAAAAATTCAGACATCATGGCCATAAGCAAGAGTGCGAGAGATGAAGACATGCTCTCTTCATTTACCCTGCAGTCATGGACTTGCACCCATGTAACTGGCACTATCATTTGGCTGAGTATTTCTTATCAGCAACAGGGAGAAATGAATAACAAAACATACAAATGGAAAAGGCCTATTTGTTCATCCACTTAATCCTCCTATTAGAACACAGTCGCTCACTGTTACATATGTTATTTTGTTGTTGTTTTTTGTTTTTTAAAGTTTGAAGAAATTGAGCATCCAGGATTTATTAATTCTTCTAAGGATTTTTCTACAACTAAATAATGTCACCATTAGGAGATCTTGCTTTTCCACTTTATTAGTTTGACATTCATACTGCTAATTTTCACATCCTCCCAATATCCTTTCACAAATAAGCTGCAAAACTAACTGCAAATAAATACTTTCCCAATAAAAATGCTTTAGGCATGGTAATCTGCAACATGAATTAACTTTCTGATCATTTTAATTACTCTTTATAGCACTTAATTCAACTTCATGCAGTCTATATAGCTGCAAAGAGGTAACTTGAGTACTATCACATCTTGAGTACTGTGTCCAGTTCTGGGCTCCCCAGTACAAGGGGGATGTGGAGCTGCTGGAGAGAGTCCAGTGCAGGGCCACCAGGATGATTAGGGGCCTGGAACATCTGCCCTATGAGCAGAGGCAGAGAGAGCTGGGCCTGTTCAGCCTGGAGAAGAGAAGGCTGAGGGGGGACCTGATCAGTGTCTATAAATAGCTCAAGGGAGGCAGTGAGAAGGAGGGGACGGCCCCTTTTCAGTGGTGGCCAGCGATAGAACTAGAGGAAACAGCCACAAGCTGAGACACCAAAAGTTCCACAGGAACTTAAGGAAACACTTTTTGAGTGTGAGGGTGACAGAGCACTGGAACAGGCTGCCCAGAGAGGTTGTGGAGTCTCTTTCTTTGGAGATCTTTAAAATCCGCTTGGATGCAGCTCCGTGTCCCGTGCTCTGGGTGACCCTGCGTGTGCAGAGGCAGTTGGACTAGATGACCTCTGAGGTCCCTTCCAAACTTAAGCATTGTATGATTCTATCATTTTACATTTTTTAAAATAATTTTTGAATAAATGAATTAAGAATTACATAAAAATGAAGTTGAGTTTTCTCTCAATGTTTCTATAGTTCAGACTTCAATCCACACTAACACTCCTTTCACCAAGAGAAGAAAATCTATAGTTAAGACATGTTGCCTTCTGTTATTTTTCCATTTATGCTTGAGTTAATATTCACAAAATAGGTCTTATCTAAAAAGCAATGGAATTTTCCTATGTATTAGCTCTAGACTGTTAATTCTGGTTTGCATTAAATTGCTGACTTTTATAAATATCTTTATATCTTAATATCTTTATAAATATCTTCAGTTATTTTGTATCCCAGATTTTCTCCATCCATTGAACATCTGTGAGTCTTGGAACATTCAAGTTTTCATCCTGAAATGCATCATTTTTTTTTTTATTTTCCAAAATAAATGCCTTTGTTGTTCCTTTCTTTGTAAATTTCTCAATGTTTCTTTCTATTCCTGCCTAGAAGTGCTTCTGGCTTTTTCATGTATCAGAAAGCCTACACCTGTATTTCTTCTGGAAAAAAAAAAACAATGGAAAATCAACTAATCTTAGCCTATATACTACAAAGAGATACTAACCCTTGCTTCAGATGAAGTGTTGGTTTAACCCAATGCTAAAGGTTAGCTTATACTTCTTATCTATTATTTTAGTTTCAACTAGAAAATAATATAAAAAAAGAAAAACACTGGAATTTTTGCTGACATAAATAAATCATTGATGATTCTAGCACAAAACGTTATCATAATATCCTACTTATTTTTTTTTTCTAATCAGACTAGTTTTTCATCAGCTTTGCTATCACCTCTCAGTCAGTTTTAAAGCTATACAACAACACTGAATAGGAACAGTTAATGTGGTCAAAGTTAATTTTGTAAGTATAAGAAAAGATGGAGAATAATGAAAATTATGACTTTACTATCACTTGTAGTTGTCTCTCAGGGTAATATTTTTTCCATTGTCACATTAAATCTAATAAATAAAGCTAATTAAAATATATCTTTGGCAGAAATATTATGATTTTTTTCTATGTCCCCAGGAAACAATTCTGCTTATCCATAAAGGTTGAAATTTAAGTGTAAATATTATTAACAACCAAATCATCGCCTTATGTAAAACATTAAGAACTTTTCAAGTAAAAGTAGCTAATCATTGAGATGATGTAAACTATAAACAACTAAAGGTCAAGTAACAGGAATATATACCAAAGTTTTAGGTTTCAATGTCATATTGCCACTGACACACTGTTGGGCATCAAGAAAATTTTATTTATAATATTCATACAGCACAGTCTTTATATACTTTCTCAGTTTTGCATATATTAAAGAGATATATGAAATTATATCAAGACATAAAACACCGAAAACATCCAAAGGAGAAAGCTCTTTAAATTACTGGAAATTAAACTGAAGAGCTCTCTCCACATGCTCACATTGTTTAAGTGTTTCTCCATACCTCCATGTCTGGCCAGTATTGGATATTGGACCAGACGGATGTGAGATCACATTAAAAAATAAAAATAACAGAAAAATCCCCCCACACCCCAAATATTAATAATAAAATGCCTAAATGCTAATTGTCAAGCTTTTCTTTTTGTATTTTTGGCATAGATTGTACCTAAACATAAATTACAAAACTTTCAACGGATCTGAAATTCAAAAGCACAACCTCACACTATTTTAACTGCTGGTCTGTGGGCACCTTTAGTGTTAAAATAAAATAAATAAATAAAAACCTAGGAGAGGTACATCAATACATTATTGCAACTCTGTACAGTGCTGCCTGGCTCTTCTCTCCTCTACTGACTCTCTGGTCAGGATTTTTACTTCATTAACAACAACAAAATCCATGCAAAATGCACCTCTTCAGGGCTGCACTTTTTTAAAGGTCACTTCTCTGCTTGTCCTTTTGGATTAGAAAGAATTCCTGGTGCTTCGCTCTCTTCCATTACACACAAAAAGCTTTTAAAAAGTCCTAAAATGAAACGAACCCCGGAAAGGCCACACAGATTAATTATTTGAACCTAAACGACTCGGCAAGCGCGCTCATCTTTCTCAGGGGAATTGGATTCTAGCCTTGGTCACAGGGGACGAGGATATTATTTCTGATCCTTGCATCTACTTTCACATAACACAAAAAGAGCAGGAACAGTTTGGTGCAATTAGCACAACTTGGCTATCTGCTCAAGAAGAGCTCCAAGTTTAATTTAAAGAACAGCACTGAAGCTCAGAAGAGCTCTCATTAGTTCAAACTTTGTCTTGGAGGAAGATACTTTCCCTCTTTCTCCTGCAGTCCTGATATCTCTAGAGTTAGAGCAACGAGGTCACTGCGGTTCCTATCCCTTGGGGTTAAACACATCATGATGGGCCCTAGTGCTACAGCAGTAGCTCATATAGAAACCACAGCTCACACATAAAGCCTGAGCAGCAGCAACACTCACTTGGCCTGCACACTGGAAAGCCAGAATACGAGTAGAAATACAGTAAAATACTTTGTTCCCAAGCACACTCTCTGATTTAGAAGTTATTTTGAAGAGCCTGCTACAGTTTACGCTTATTTCACAACATTCTGAAATCAGGCATTTTCCAAGAAAAAAAATAGAAGTGTCATATAAAACAACTTTATGATAATTAAGATGAGATCACAAAGTTGGAATCAATTAGATGGAAATATTCTCAAGTTATTCATGAACTTTCTTCACCAATCCACACTATTTTCTTTTTTTGTGTGCAAAAATATATTTTAAGAGTCACTTATTTTAAACAGGTATTTCAATTATACAATAATAACTAACAGAACTAGCAGTCTTTAATGTTTAGAAGAAAGGTATACCTTTAAATCGAGCAGGCATATATGAGAAAGCTCAAATTAACAGAGATCATAGGTAGATACCTATGACACTAGGTAGGGACAAATGGAGGAATACAGGGTATCTCTTTACAGCTGTTGACAGTACCATGGGATATAGTAAATGAGGGTACTTTGTCACTGACACAGCAATTTCTCCAAAAAGATAACTGCCCTGAGAAGAGAAAGGACATTTCACTGACTTCAGTGACTACAAAGTCCAGTCCCAAGTGCCCTGGACCATTGCGATATTAACTGAATTCTGATTAACTGAGCATCATGCTTTCTAATGAAGAGACAATTGAAGCGCCACCAGAACCAATAAACAAGAAATAACTGACATCATAAGTCAGGTCTGTTTTAGTTCTAATTTCTGCAGAAATCTCTACTAGAGGATCATTTTTTATTCCTGATCAAAGTTATGCAACCTAGGTACAGACAATTCCTGAATGGAAGGGATAATGGCAGAAATATCTTCATGAGATAGGAGACAGGCAGAAGGTGTCACACTTGTGTTGTATCACAGGCGCATCCATTGGAAAGGATGGCTCACTCATCATGTCAGGTAGTGATATAGAGGCGCCTAAATTGCCAGTTTCTTCTGCCACAAATATTCAGCTTAAAAGTTTGAACCCTTCTGCTCTTTGTGAACCTTGTTAGAAAGCAGGCTAACCAAAAAAATAAAAATTACCTTTTACATTAAGCTCAAGTTTCTGGTCTCTTGCTGAAGCCTTTCCTCCACACACTCAATACTTAGTGCATATTCATACCCATGCAAAGTTTAAGTAATTTATGTGAGCTTTACAAGTCAGAAACAACTTCTTCCACTATCACTTATTCAACTTATCTTTTTTTATGCTTTGTTTTACAATATTGTTCTATTTCCTAAGTGTGTGTGGAAAAGAAAGGTAAAAAAATATGAAGAAACAAAATATTTGTCTTTTGGAGATTTTACATGCTCAAAAATATGTGAACATGAAAAGTCTCTATACTGTCACACTCAATTTTTGTTCTTGGGTTTTGTGGGCTACCACTTAACAAGACCATTATTCTCAATGAGGACCTAACAGCTATTTGTTTGTATAAAAATGATTTTCCAGAATGTAGTTTATGTTGTCTGAAAGTGGCTTCCACAGTATTATGCTATAAAATAGGCCTCTTCCCCATTCCTCAAACTATTAGAATATTGCAAACAACTATTTGCAATATTTTTCTCCAACTTTGTAAATCTTGTGGCATGCACTTTTTTTTTTTTTGGTTTGTTCCCTGGTATACTGCCCACAGTTCTGCTTTGCTCCTTATTGTTACTGCACTGTATAGTAAGTTAGACTAGAATTTACATACTACATGAGAGGCTTGAAAGCTACAACAGAGAACACTGCAGCAATTCATAGCAAATGTCCTTGTGGGCTCTGGAATGTTAATGTGCTTCACACTGCAGTGAAGCCAATATACTCAAATAGTTTGAAACCATTATAACAAGTTAAAAATTGCCCACTAGTAACTATTTAAAGGTCATTAGTTACTTCTTATATTTAGTGCATGTATTCAGCTAACAGAAATCTAGTGCTACATTGTTGGCCATAAAGGGAGAAGTTAGACAAGTTCTAAAAAGAGCATCAACCGGAGGGTGCATCCTCAGCTGAAGTCAAAGGAGTCATATCCATCTCCACAGCACAGTAAAGTTAAAGAGTGCAAAAGACTTGGTGTCTGAGCAAGAGTTAATGGAGAAATCATTGGTATTGTGTCTGCAATTCTAATTCTGATTGTTAAAAATATTCAAGAACTCAGTTTAACAAAGTAATAAAAAATAACCTATGAAGTGTTCAGTTCAAAGGACATCTAGTTTTGTCACAAATTCACCTTCTTCCCTTCAGGAAAAAAGAAAATACAAAAATAATAGATATCATGACAGCGATGGATGCCCTACTTCCACCTTTAATACCAACCTATATATCCTCAGAAGTAACTTCACCCAAAGGCAGAAATAAAATCTTGTGAGAGTACAGTACTATGCAGCAATTGTCCTTTGCAATTCCTATAATTTTGAGATATCTGATGATAAAGGAAAAGGAATTTTTCCCCTAAAGCTAAACCACAGAACACCACTAAGCATCACATTTACTTGTAAGATCACATCTCCAAGGGAGAAATTGGTTAGTTCTCCTTACCATGAAAATATTTGGCGATTCTTTTTGCTTCCATCATTAATTTGGTAACACCTTACTTGTCGTATATGCACACTGCTCAGTAATATGTTTCCTGTTTAAACAAACAGGCTCTAGAAGGGGAGGGAAAAAGACCAAAGAAATCTTCAGGTTTTAAGTTTGTAAGCAGAATTAAAGGATTAATAGGTTGTCTAGACATGCAGGAAGGTGAAAATATCTTAACAACTTTATATGGTTGAACTATTGTGGTTTACAATTTTTTATTCAAATAATTCCATATTGTACAAATAATGACTGAATAGAATAAATGAGAATAAGTAGAGGACCAATTTAGAACAGGACTAACAATAAGGGAAGGTGTAGGATGGAAAGAAACTGAAAGAAATTACAAGGAGGAAAAAAAGGAACATAAAAAGAAATAAAATAGACTTTATACAGCCTATATGGATTAAGACTTATTTGCAATGCTGAATAATAGAAATTAATATTGGAAATATTTGGTGAACCATATTTGCACTTTTTATGCAAAGGTCAAAGCAGTGCATAATGGTTTTATGAAGAGAGAAAAGTAACAGTAATAGATCCATTACTTACTATACGGCACTGTAACTCTAAACCAAAGAGCAATGAACTGTACATTTGGAAATGCTAAGGAATTGCCTTTTACAGCTGAAAGGTCAGAACAGAATTGGGAAGAGCAGCTATTAAGTTACATGATCTTTATGGGTTGTCTGCTGTTTGCCAGGGAATTTACAGAAATTTCTATGTTGGTAACACACATAGGACTCTGTAGTATTTAAGTAGACACACCCAATTTCTTTAGCATATAGTGCTATAACACAGTCCTTTCAGGTATATTTCCCTGTTTTCATATGCAATTTTATCTACTTGAAACAAATGTAAGCCCATTTTGTAAACATTTCTCTGTTCATCTGGCAAGGCACAAGTGCAAAGCAGCAGCAGAGCTGGGTTAGAGCAGCTGGCAAGTCTGTGGTGGCTGCCCCATCCCTTACATGCTTTGATGAAGCACTTTCAATTCATAGAAGTTGAAAGAAAGAAAGGATGGTAACAGAGGTGCTGCATCGGGAATATCATTTATTTAACACCAACATGTTATGTGCAGCTTTATCTAAGCCATAGCACAGGGACACACTTTCAGAAGGCACAAACATGCGGACACGGCTGCATTTCTTTTCTGCCAGGACAGAGGAGTCCAGAGAGCAAGCATTTATACACAGAAAGTCTTTTACTGCACAGGGACAGTTTGCTGTCAAAATCTTTAATGTTGCATTCTACAAATAATTGCCTGATGACTATCTGAGAGCCGTTTCTCTGACCTTTCCCCACTTCATGTACAAAGGGAATACTTGCAGTAGAAACTAAATAAAAATATCCACTCTTCCCTGACACATGCACCCATACTTTTCTGATGAATTCCATCTTCCTGCTGCACACAGGCTGAATAGTGAAGGCTTTGATCATTGAATCTGAATTAGTGGCAAAATACCCAACACATAGTGTTGGTATACTTAAGAGAACAGTGAATAAAAAGTTCAAAGGTATAGAGTGGGAAACAGCCTGTTCCACTGACATCCAAACAAGAAAAATCTCATCCCACTACTCCAGACCTAAGAATGCAAATTCTATTAAATCAGCATTCCATGAGACCAGATACTTAAATCCAAGCATTACAACAATGTTCTTATGATGCTTTTTCCAGCCTTGAGTTGGATGAGAAACACAGTTTACAGTCAGAGCCATAGGGAAGGATCTTATTCACAATCCTAGTATTAGATCCTCTCTGGGAAATTCTAAATGAGACCAAATGCAGTTTTCACATAGCACACCCTTCACTGCAGTACTTCTCAATTTTTATTTTAGCCTAGAATTATCACATCTTTTAACTTGGAGAAATCCAAAGCAACTGCTACAGTTTTCATGGCAAACACTGTAACCCTCATTTCTGCCCAACAGGAACGTTCATCCATCTGGATCATTAAAAATCTGTTATTTGGTTAATCCAGGTCAAATCTGGTTTACTTCTGTGCAGTAAAAACTGTTTTCAAAAGGACTACACAAGGTCCACATACCAGCTATTGTGCAGCAGAAGAAAGAGATTTCTGGCATAAGTGGTAAGATGTCAGAGTTCCTGCTTTATGGTCTTCCTAAGTACAGAAAGTATTTTTATGCTAGAATATGTGCTATTTGTATGTATCATTGAGAAGCAACACCAAAGAACACAGGAGATTACAGTCTGGTTCCTTTAAGTCGGAAAAACACCACAGAATGTTAGTGTTTCTAACATTCTAGTGTTAGAATGGTATCTCACTAAAACACAGGAAGTGTCTCAAGTAAAAATAAATAAATAAATCAGTTTGTAGAAAATAGAATAAAATACATGATAAATTTCAAGAATAAATTTTTGCTTAAATGAGTAAATCAAAGAAGCATTACCTAAGCTTTCAGAGGTCTCCTTGAAAACCTGTAGAAATGTATCTCTTCTAAATCAAATATGCCTATGGCATTCTTTGAAAAGCAGATACAGAATCATAGAATTGTTTGGGGATGGAAAGGATCTCTAGATGCCATCTAGTCTAATATGTGCTCAGGGCAGGTCTCACTTCAGAGTCAGGTCAGCTTGCAAGGCCATGTCAAGTAGACTTGAACAGCTTTAATGGAGGACAATTTGTTATAGGACTGTGCAGCTCATTCTGGTGCTTAAACCACCTCTGTAATAGAAAAATCTCTTCCTCATATCTTCTCACAATTTCCATTAGGATAACTTGTCTCATCTTTTCCTGTACATCTTCAAGAAAAGTCTGACCTCAGTTCCTCCATAACTACCTATTAAGTAGTTGAAGACAGCATTTAGGTGCCCCCTTGGTCTGCTCAAAGCTAATAGATAGTATAGTTTTCGCATTCTTGATTAGGAACAGTAGTGTTTTGCATTCTGTACAATACCTACTTCTTCTGTAATGAAAGATTTTTAGCCTCCTTTCAGTTTACTATTAATTATGGACCTAGCAGTAGATAAATGCATGAGCAAAGCCTATAGTCTTAGCATCTCTCCTCAGGCACATAAATCATATGCATATACACAGTGTATTGTATGTTAAATATATGCCAAATTTTCTGCAAAGACCTCAAGTTTTCTGCAAAGCAAACTAGAACATTGATCAGGAACGCCATGAGTGGCAAAGCCAAGCTTTTGCTGTAAAAACTGATTTAAATAGCCTGTTTTAGAAATAATAATAAAAAAGACATTCATGTCATAGTCCTGAAGCACCAGCTCAGATTTTGAACAAAGCACATGCATTTGTACTAACAATAAAACAGTGAACCAACCCTTAGCAACTGTATCTTTCAACTGGTTCATTATTGAGAATCTCATGACATCTAAGCAATTCTCCCAGCAAGTTCAAGGTCCTAAACCACGGAAATCATTATTTGCACAAATTCTTTTTGAACCATTTGTAAGGCAGCTGCAAACAAGGCATAAGTTTAGGGCCTAGACTGCTTTATGCTATCAATGTATATTAAAAAAAATGTAAGTGAATAC